>OU452225.1:10459230-10881730 GCA_911728455.2 Marthasterias glacialis | reverse complement strand
CAATGGTGAAGGGGGGGGGGGGGGGGGGAGGCAGGCGCCTAAGTGTTTCCCGTGACCATCTAACATTACCACTTTTGAGTTTCCCTTTTGCTTCATTCTTCGAAAAGCATGAGGAAAAAATGATAAACAGGCAAAAAGAATCCTAAGAGATGTTAATTTTACAGGGGAAAATTTTGGAAAAAAGAAAAAGAAAATAGTTTTGCCTAAATACCTCCACTATCTCATTAGCACCTTCTAAGGGTCATCAAAATAAGCCCAAGAGGTTCCAGATGGCCCTCCTCTTATCATTCAATATTTTCTACAAAACCATTATATTTACATGAGAGTGGAAATAAACCTACCAACCAACCAACCTGTGTGATTGTCTATTGTTAATGAATGTTAAAAACATGCAAACCCATTTTTATACTCTTGACTGGTGCCCTGCAAATCCAGTGGTTTGCAGGGCACCAGTCAAGAGTATATAAAAATGTGCATATTGACCCAGTTCACCTGACGTCATCACCCACGAGAAATCTTGGTTGCGCCATTTTGGGAGTGGGATCCCGACTGTACAGTGCGCATTATTAGGGCGACAGACGTACGGTAAGAGGGAGCACCATGGCTTGACATTTCCTTTGACTCCCAAGATGGCGGACCATAGCCGGGTGTGACGTCAGTGACGCCATGGCAAAAAATTGTTGTGGACCGTTAAAAAGTGCTGAACTAGAATCGAAATAGCTCATAATGATAACGGCCATGTTTAAATGGTCATACCTTAGAAAATGTTTGCATTTTCTTATTGCCTCCCCCCCCCCCTCCTTTTTTCTTTTCTTGCTTTAATACGTTTGTTTACTAATGAATTGCTTCCCGTAGTTTTATATATAGCCTATGATTTATTTATTTTATATCTGGATAGTTTGAAGTTTTATTGGGTCAGACTTAATTATCTTTGATGACAGGTTTTTTTAAACTTTTGTCTTGACCGGGACAATTTTAAATGTAAATCCGTGTTTGTCCGTAGAAGTTTAAAAAATGATAATAATACAACTAAACCAACATAATACAATAGTTCCCATATCATAACAGATAAAGAGAAAAAAACAATAACACGATGTGTTTGAAGGGCCAGTTAGAACTCCTAGTATGAAGGAAAACGTTTTCTTTTCTTTTTTTACTTAAAATTAAAATATTGTTTGTTAATTTTCGACTCGAAAAGGAATCTCTGAAAAATGATGCAAACTTTTTCGCATATGCCACGGACAGTGCACAAAATTTTTTGCACATGCAGGCTGATAGACGTGAGATAATGTCGGGAACTTATCATTTGGCGGATTGTTTTCGTGCAATACCTTTTAAAATGAAAGCAAACCTATAAAAATAGTTTTTTTTTAAGAATTTAAGTCTAATTTGTTTGGTGGAGTTGGCCAAAAACTGACATAGAATCTGGAACTTAATTTATCTGTCCAGGAAGCGGAGAATCAGTCAGAGATGTCTTTTTACGGCTGCGTGTAGACCTGTTTCATTTGTCTTGGAGATTTCGTCTTGGGCCACGGTGTTTGTTTGCTTCAAGGAGACCCAGAAATCAGACTCTTCGTCTTTTGGGAAGCTACCGTAGGGTACGTCTGTTTGCCGGCTGTGCACTTTATGGTTCTCTGCCGCTCAGGTCATTTCACGCCTTAAGGTGTCAACGATCTCCAGGAAGTGTACTTTCTCTCACCTGCCGTCGTGGTATGCCCACCTCCTATCCCGACCACCATTCCGGGCGGGCCTTCAGGGACAACCGATCTCCCGTCAAATTGGGCCATTTGTAACCCAAGAACAGTAGTATTTAATTTCCCGAGCGCAACTGGCGACGCGGGGCCTACATGCCGAAGGGGAAACAAGGCCCCGATGTTGCAACGCCGAAGCCCGGGCGTACCGTTTCGCCCCGGCCGGCTGGACGGAGGCCCCGATGAGAAGGGGGGGAGAACTCACCCAGAGAAGCACAGGGGACTCGGTGTCAATTGAACACACGTGAAGTCATTTTGAAATGGCGAGGTTTACAAGCTCAGGTTTCGGGTGTTTGTGACAGAGAGATTTAACCAGGTGGTGCAATATGTCTATCATAATTGTCCAGGATGAAATAAAAATGTCTGCGTTCATACCGTGCCCCCCGGCTATTACATAGTGCACACACCGCCTCTAATGCCTGAGCAGTATGTGCCAAACCCGATATCCAATATTGTACGACGGAAAGAACAAATATGGCACCAAAGGGTAAACAATTGAAAAATAAAACCAGTTCTATGCCCAGAACAATTTAAAATTGTCAGATATAGGGGTTTTTGTGGACTTTGTGAATTCAGTAGAGAATTCGGATAGGTCGGTGGAAAGGAATGCTGAAGTGTGTATTAAGTAGACTGCGGCCTAGATTGAGGTGAGAAGGGTAGTCAAACAATAAATAATAAGAGGGGAAATATGGCATTATTTACAAAAATTTATTTAACACGGGTTTAAACGAGTGTTTGGATTTATCACAATATATTTTGTTTCATTGAATGTCGGCACATTTGCAAAATGCACGCTGATTTTTTTTTAATGATTTTTTTTATGATTAAAAAATAGACTTCAAATGAAATTGTGGGATAACTTATTTTATAATCCCCCAAATGATTTTCTTTTTCTAAAATATATTAATTTTATTCTCAAGATAGTTTATTATTAATTTAATTGTCCATCCATTTATTTGTCAAGCTTTTGTCTTGATCGGCATTGTTAAATGTTCAACGAATATCACTCGAACAAAATTGTAGCTTGGGACTCAATTGTGTTCGCTGTTAAAACTGAAAGTTACTGTGAAATCGCCCTTGTAGAGACCCCACGAAAATTTTCCCATTTTGAAAATGAGTCAAATTATATTCTCGGCAGCTGGCAAGTTGTTTTGAGAATTTAAAGTATCACTTAAAAAACGTCTACTCTGGAGAAACTCACACGAGAAGCGAAGAGTTAAACATCACTGTTAATTTGTTTTTATTGATCCTTTCTTAAACAATAGAAACAGAGAAGTTTTGAAATGAAATCAAGTCTCCTTAAATATTAAATGCAGATGTTAAATGCAAAAATATATTATGAGAAAGTAGCAATGAGCACTGGAAGAAAAGGTGGGAACGTTCAAAATCGCCTAAAACGGCTGGGTTCGAACCCACCTCTCTACAAAATGCTCACGCTTGGTCAAAAAAAGGAAAAATGATTTCAACTCATATTTTATATTTTTTTTAAATGACTGATCTAGTTCTGAAAACCTCTACACTATAAGATGTTAAAATAAAGGTCCCCTAAAGAATGTTCGACGGCTATTTGATGGTCACATCGTCGAGGCTTGCTTCAGGGCACGGCTGCTGAGGTCAGAGCTAGAAATCAAGATTTTCCTTCTTCAAATGGTCAGTTCTTGGTTTGCCGTCTAAACTTGAAATCAAGCTGGGCTTCCTTGTGGAGAAAATGGGGCTCGACCAGAATCACCATATAATGGCTGGGGTCGAACCTTGGTCCACTGATGACATAAGAACTGACCATAAGAGAAGAAAAATCAAAATGTTCAGTCGTGACATCCGATACTAGATGGCTTTAATCCCACACACGCAGCACCTCGGCACGATGGGAGCCTCGCCTGATGATGGTCAAGTTCCCTCGGGGTTCCGGTGATGGTGATGAGAAAGATGATGCCCAGGAAATAGCATCGGAGTCGCTGTCTCTGCAGTGGTCACTGAAGTCCACGGAGGAGTCGTCGTCGTCTTCGATCGGACGATCCACGGGCGGACTGTAAATTATGAACTCGTTCTCTGCAGGGGCAGCGGGTCTTGTCTTGGTCTTGTTTCGACGTCCATCAGAGATGACGTTGTCCATGTGCCGGGAGAGTCCCTTCACGTCGCTGAGTAGGCCGTTGAGTTGGCTTTCTACATCAAGCATCTGTGAGATCTCCTTGGCTGACAGCTCGCTGTCTGGTTTGAACAACATCATCCTATCCACTAAGCGGGGGTTGATGGCTGTCCCACTCAGGCACAGATCTGGAGTGCTTGGTCTATCCAGCAGCAGATCTACTTCCTCCTCAACTGTAACATTGGTCTTGTCAATGATCTTACATCCTTCCACCAAGAATCTCTTATGGTGGTTAGTGACAAGGTGGTCCCCATCTCCGGACTCGCCAATGCCAGTTGGTCTACTCGAACGCTCCTTGGGCAGTCGACGGGCCACCAGACTCTCACGAACCGTATAGTTTACGGCCGGGTCAACACGTGGCCTGTGCTTCCAGAAGAGCGTTTTCCACAGTCGAAAGAAACCACAAGATGGTTTGATGGGTCCTTCTTCCGACTCTTCCACATTAGGTGTTACTGTGGGTTGTTTTTTCGCCTTGAATCGCATGATTTTGAGAGATAAAACTCACCGCTCAAAAGTTGCACTCAAAGAAATTTTGCATGACACAAAATGACAACGTTTTTCTGTTGTCATTCGTTGATATAGGCTGTGTAAGGATGTAACTAACAACTCGCATCGTTGCGAGCTCGAACGGTGTTTGTGACGTAACAATGATTTGTAATGGCGCCCTCAAAATCAATCTTTCTTTTGTTTACAGAAAAAATTAAAAATGGTAAAGGCCTGTACGTCACTTTATCGAGCGCGCTATAACACAGGCACTGTTGCGTCACAAAAACTTGTCGAGCCCGCAACGACGCGAGCGCGTTACTTCATCCGTACGTACACAGCCTATATCAACGAATGACAATAGAAAAACGTTGTCATTTTGTGTTATGCAAAATTTCTTTGAGTGCAATTTTTGAGCGGTGAGTTTTTATCTCTCAAAATCATGCGATTCAAGGCGAAAAAACAACCCACAGTAACACCTAATGTGGAAGAGTCGGAAGAAGGACCCATCAAACCATCTTGTGGTTTCTTTCGACTGTGGAAAACGCTCTTCTGGAAGCACAGGCCACGTGTTGACCCGGCCGTAACATATACGGTTGTTGAGAGTCTGGTGGCCCGTCGACTGCCCAAGGAGCGTTCGAGTAGACCAACTGGCATTGGCGAGTCCGGAGGTGGGGACCACCTTGTCACTAACCACCATAAGAGATTCTTGGTGGAAGGATGTAAGATCATTGACAAGACCAATATAACAGTTGAGGAGGAGGAAGATCTGCTGCTGGATAGACCAAGCACTCCAGATCTTTACCTGAGCGGGACAGCCATCGACCCCCGCTCAGTGGATAGGATGAGGTTGTTCAAACCAGACAGCGAGCTGTCAGCCAAGGAGATCTCACAGATGCTTGATGTAGAAAGCCAACTTAACGGCCTACTCAGCGACGTGAAGGGACTCTCCCGGCACATGGACAACGTCATCTCTGATGGACGTCAAAACAAGGCCCAGGGGAGACTTCCCGGTCATGTATATCCCGAGTTCTACGGTCCGGCCATTGATCGTTACTTCGAGGAAGACGACGAGGACGACTCCTTGGACCCCGCCAACCACTTCGATACTGTGTCATGGAGATCATTTTTCTCATCACCGAAACCCCGCTTGCGTTTCAGCATCATCGGGCAAGGGGCCCAGCGGGCCGAGGTGTTGCACGTGTGGGATTAATCCATAGTATCGGATGTCACGACTGAACATTTTGATTTTTCTTCTCTTATGGTCGGGAGTTCTTATGTCATCGGTGGACCAAGGTTCGACCCCAAGCCATTATTTGGTGATTCTGGTCGAGCCCCATTTTCTCCACAAGGAAGCCCAGTTTAGACGGCTAACCAAGAACTGACCATTTGAAGAAGGAAAATCTTGATTTCTAGCTCTGACCTCATCAGCAGCCGTGCCCTGAAGCAAGCCTCGACGATGTGACCATCAAATAGCCGTCGAACATACTTTAGGGGACCTTTATTTTAACATCTTAGTGTAGAGGTTTTCAGACCTAGATCAGTCATTTAAAAAAATTTATAAAATATGAGTTGAAATCATTTTTCCTTTTTTGACCAAGCGTGAGCATTTTGTAGAGAGGTGGGTTCGAACCCAGCCGTTTTAGGCGATTTTGAACGTTCCCACCTTTTCTTCCAGTGCTCATTGCTACTTTCTCATAATATATTTTTGCATTTAACATCTGCATTTAATATTTAAGGAGACTTGATTTCATTTCAAAACTTCTCTGTTTCTATTGTTTAAGAATGGATCAATAAAAACAAATTAACAGTGATGTTTAACTCTTCGCTTCTCGTGTGAGTTTCTCCAGAGTAGACGTTTTTGAGCGATACTTTAAATTCCTGGTTTCATGACCAGAAATGTATAAACAATAATAATAACAATAATCCGCTAAGCGCAAATGTGAACCGGTCGAAAGTAATACATCTTACGTATATGAGGGTCCTGGTAGTCTGTTTCTGCTTAACACATTGTTCTCCACTTAGCATTTAATTTAAATTTGGACCACATACGCCTACACAAATCAGGTTCCCTGCGTGTAATGCCAAAAAAATCTGTATAGCCTTCGTGTATTTACATTATTAGTAGTGGAAACAAATTCTACAGTTAAAAACCTTGGTGGTCATTTTTATTCACAAAATTCATAACTCATTGTATATGTAATAGTTCACAAACCCTTAAATTAGAGTTCTTTCGTGTTGGTTGAACTGAAGGGATGAAATCCTTGAAGCACAATGGGACCGACAACAACAACAACAGAAAAGTCTTTTAAAAAAAAAATAAACACCATCAACAACAACGAAAATCAACGATGAACGTAATTTTTGTTAAATTCACAGCTATTCCATTAATTTGACAAAAATTGCTATCATTTTATGATGATTAGTTTAATAATTTTTTTTTTATCACTGAGACAACCACAACAACAACAACAAATCAGGACCGAAGTTGTCATAGTACACACACAAATGACCATGTAGAGAATACGTTCGCTACCAGCACTAAAAGAATAAACACCAAGGGGATCGGGTTGGGTCAGTGGTTACTTTCCCTGCCTTTCATCTCCGTGGACCCCGGTTCGAAACCCACCTCATACCGGAGCCTTGCACGTGGATTGGGTTTCCAGTCTCTACCTGATTGCGTGGGTTTTCCCTGTTGGGGTTTTCCTCCCATATCTACCTCCCATATCTACAACTGTAAATCGCTCTAATTGCGCTGTTGAATGTATTATAAAATAAATAAAACTCATGGCCTATAATAGAGAAATATAATGAAGACATGGATCTGTTTTTCTTTGGTTGGTAGATTCGATTGAATACACTCTTGACATGTTTAATGCTCGTCTACGTCAAGGATGATATTTATGTTATGACATCCAAGAAATATTTCGTAAAAGTACTGAAACCTTTTCGTCAGGCATTAACTTTTTTATTCAATTATTTATTTATTGTTCTTTTTTTTAAATTTATTTTTTAATTGTCCACCACTCTGTGACATCGATGTAAATACCACGCGGGAAATAATACTTCCAATGGTGCCTTTTTGGGGACCCTAGGTGGCAGAAGACTACCGGGTAAACCCACTGTTCTGAGAAATGTGCGCAACTACTTCAACAATGACAATCTACCTTGAAAGCCTGCTGCCACCTATCGTTCCAAAGTCTCCCACTGTTTCCATTAAAAATGTGTTGATAATGTTTGCTTTTCCCCTTCATAGACCTTTGTTAAGCCGTGGCCATCTTCGTCAGACTCCCTATATTATAGGGAGTAAAGCTCTTGTGCATGAAAGTTTACAGACTATTTCGACTTCCAGCCTCAATCTAACGATATTTTTTATCTTGGGGAAAACAAATATGGTTTAACCTTGGTCGATATCAAAATTTAAACCAAAATGACACAAACTAGTGCTAAAAAGCTTTTCACTGAAAAGTTCAATTCGAATTGGCCAAAATGATGCAAATCCTAAACATTTCTGATGAGCCAAAACTTATGAATCAAAAATGAGATTAAAAACTATTGTGAACTTCATCTTTTCCCCATTATGGAATCGACGGAAAAGGATAGACGTGACGTTGAGGTCGTCTTTAGAAACCGTTTACTGTGAGTTAGATTTAGGTCAAGATCATGAGAGTTCGTCGGTATCGATTCTTCGTCACGATCGCGGGAGTATTCGCTTTCGCTCTCTACACTGCCGAACCGGTTTCGAGAATCGGTGGAAGGGAGACTATTTACACCTCTTTGTAATGACGTGAACGCCGATGCTGAGCCGTCGCCTCGAAACTCTTGTGTCGAATATTTGGGTACTGTTCTAATCGCCATGAGTGAATTTGTGTCTCTCTGTTCAAATGGTGTGGCGTGAGTTCGTAAGTCATTCTCCTTGAGAAGTGATGCGTTTCTTTGGTAAGACAAATACCAAGGTAGATAAAGAGTCGATTCTGGTACTACTCCATGTTCCACATCTGGGCGTGTCCCGGGGACGAGTTGGGAGGGCGGTGAATGAACCGTGACAAGTTTCTCAATTGCTAACCGGAGGTTGCCACCGCTACACCGCAGGGCCGAGTCCAGGGTCGCTGTGCTTAGACTGGGGAACAAGCGTCGCAAGAAGTGCTTGGTTTGACTTGGTACATCTCCTTGTGGATCGGTGAGGGGTGTGGCTGTGGCCGAGGCCCGCCTATGATGATCAGTCCCAGGAGGTAGAGGGGGCTGGAGTCTGGATAGCCCTGCCTGAGCAGCGTACATCAGGCTCCACTGACACTCCCTCTGAAGCATGGTACTCTCAAGGTCCTTATCGGCGAAGGCTCTACGTTTTCTCATCCTCTCGCTGACGGAGGGAGGGAGGAAGATAACCGGGCGGGGTGAGGAGCTGGCGGTAGAATGGGACGAACGACTGGACCGACTACGGCATCCTAAAACAAAACATACACAGATGAAGAAGCAACGTGAACGAAGAATGCTTACCGAGGATAATGTAGCTCCTTTTTAAACGTAATGGTGAAGGGAAAAAATCGTAAATTTCTAGGTATTCCTTGAACACTCAACGCTAAGCATGGCGCATGAATCTTGAATTTGGAACACTATTTCCGGAAGGTACTTTAAGGCACAATGCTGATTGCCACTTTTTGATTCTTCTAATAAGTTATTTCATTTTAATGTGCTATTATATTTTGTGTTATAAATAGTGTTCCTTCAAATAAATTCAGAGTTTTAAAACAATCTTTGAGTTCTGTCGAAACAGAATCGGCATCACTTTCGAATCACTGTTGCTCAGAAAAGCCTAAACAAAAACAACAAACTTGGAAGCGACTTGACAACCAAGTTAGTGTAAGAGAGTAATTAATGAAATGGGATAGACTAACATTGCGCTGTTCCGGCAGAAAACAGGTTGATAGTAAATTGTCTAAATAATGTGCATTATGGACGAAACAGGTTGCGCAATATAAATGTGCCAGATATCCCTGCATCTCTGTTTACGGATAAAAATATGGTTAGCACCAGATAAAATGTGAATATTTGTTAGGTATCGAGGTGAACAGAAACCTAATACTTTATTTTTGAAGGTTTTTCCAATCAAGGGATTTTAGGTTTATTGTTCAGGCGGCGAAAGAATGTAAGAGATTTCTTTTGCAAAAAAACATTAAAATTAATATCGCTACGGGAAATATGAAACTAAGAATATGAAACTCGACAGTTCTGACCATTCTTACGACAACATAAAGTTACCGCGCTGTTACAAACCCACAAAGATTATACCCTGCCACCAAGGGCGTTCTGTAAAACATCACAGAAATACAACGCATATGGTGTCAAACAAGAGCTACAGGCTAACAAAAATACACCCAAAGTACACGGGATCCGTTACCAAACCCACAAGATGTACTTTAAAAATCGCGGTAGCTTCACCGTACGCCCACCCCGGCGTACAAGCAGGGTACACCAGCCGGATGCTCCCGGGCGTTGCGTGGATTAACACCCGGTGGGTGTTTCACTCTGGCACGGGAGTGAGTGGTATATACAACAAGATATAGCCCAACAAAGTTATGTGATAATCGAGAAGGTAAACAATGCTAGGGGCTAACATGAAATCTATACTGGATACGGGAATATTGTGAATGGGAAAATCACTGATGAAACACATCAAATTGATTGGAGGTGACTGTTCGGATCCTATTTTGTACTTTGTCTTTTTTGCGAATGTCATCGTTTTGCTTAACCCAAAATGCAGAATGTGTCGAATGACATCGGTTGATCTGAGACACTCTCGTTATATAACTGGAAATTGTTTCACATTAAAATATGTATTACTTGTTTTTCATTCAAAATTTCAAGGCCCCCTTGTGGTTAGCTGGGACGAACAATTATTGCTACAGACAACACCAAATTAGTTCAACTGTGCATTAGTGTCCGTGAAACTTAATGCCATTTTCCGTCCATTTTGTAAAATCTTTAAAACAAGATCATGTCTTACTTTGACTCAGAGAAGTAATTGTCTTTTTAAGTTGGTCCTAGACATTATTTTTCGAAAATTATTAAATAGAGCCTATCACAATACCAGTTTCAGAACTCGGATTAAATTGTGCAGATAATTGTGTACACAAACATACACAGTGCTAACTTACCATCTAAGATGTCTTTAGAAACAGAAGATGAGCTACTACCGACGCCTCTCAATGGGGTCGTCTTACGAGCACCGTTGCCACCCTGCCCCTTCCCAGCCCCACATGGCACCTTTCGAGGAGGACCACTCCCCGCGGGTTGGCCATCTTTACCCGGCACCGGAGACGATCCCTCCGTGGCTTGGTGTCTTCTCAGGGCGACTTGGGCCGCCATGACCCGCTGCCGCTCCACTACGAGTTGGCAGTTGGTGCACTGGCAGTCTCTCCACCGGCAGTACCTCTTGTGGCCTTTGAGGCAAGACACGACACCGTGGTTGCGGCACCGGGCACACTTCGGGGTCCTCAGGACCTTCCTTGTGGTCTGGGTACGTGGGGTGATGGGGTGCACCGATCGAGGGGCGTCCATCGGGCTTCCTTTGATCCTGGGTGGGGGGATGGGTGAGTCTGAGTTACTGTGAGGTGTGTGACATACATCGCTGTCTTGGTCATCACCATCTATTATGTGAACCGTTAGCTCATCGTTGATTGCAGTTGCCATACCTTAGCAAAACAGTCAAGTATTGAAAGATTTTCAAATTGACAGGCCAATAACATTTAATTCAACTAACAACTTTATTAAAATTTGTATTCTAAACAAAGTATATCTTGTTCATTTATAAACATTTAAGACCAAAGAACTTTAAACACCTAAGGAACCAAAAAGTGGGAAAGTTATCAGTGTTTCTTTTTCAAAGTGGTTTTCTTAGTTGTGGGTTGCCAAGGGATGATCATCAAAACAAGTGACTATTCACTTGAAAGCTATGAGGACAAGATAATTCAGAAGAAAAAACAGCAAGTTACAATTTGTCTTTTCTGTTTTCTTCAGATCGTGATACGAGACAGCCTTAGAGAGTCACAGAGAAGGGGAAAAAATAATTTTGAGAAAATTTACAAACTTGTCCTGTCACCACTCCATTTCAAACAATTGTTTTATCTTTGTAGAAAAAAATCTAAGCCTAACATTAAGTAATGCTTTCCCTGGTGAAACTTAGAAAATTGCAATAATTTGTAGAAATTATTATTTTGATCCACTGTCGTTTTTTGCGTCCTAAAATAGCATCTTAAAATTTGAACAAAACATATTGAACACTATTGGAATACCGCAGAATATTATTTTTATCAACAGTGTAAACAATGTAATATAAATTTTCACTAAGGTGTATATTTTTTTCATTTAGTTCTTGTTCTAATTCTACCGAAGGTTTAATCAAATTTAAGGAAAATTAAAATGCATTTTTTTTTTATTTCATGACAAAAGCAACCGTTTTTCTTGGAATAATGATTATTATATTTTTAAGTTATTTATTATTGCTTTTTAAAACATAATTCTTATACCGAAGTCAAAGAATACCGAATTATTAACTACTTGTTAATTCAGTGAAATCAATAAATATTGCTTGCTTACCCCTAAAGTTGCACTTCAGTTCTGACGACTTAAACCAGCTGAAATCGACTGTATCACGAGGAGAAAACAAATGATCCTAAAATCAAATCTTCCACGTGTTAAAAACGATCACAAAACTCCGCTAACCAGGCAGCTTCCAGATCAACTGAAGATCAGTGCGACTCCAGAAAACAGAGAAAGATGCAGCGCGTTGATGGCAACAAAGTCATCGGGCTACTCGGGTGCGAATGACCGCAGACGACCAGAGCAGCGATCGCTCCCAAGAAAATAGGCCATCTCCCAGTGAGCGGCCCGCCGTATGATCTGGGCTGAGGTGTCTGATGCTTATCGCTTGTGACGGCCCGCTAGGCGGGCGGGCGGGTTGCTGTACTCCGTCAACTAAGCGTAACTCCGTGGGTGACTAGCCCCGGTACTTTATGTCCACCAATTGGGGCTATGTTTGATGATGAAGGGGAACCAATGCCTTGCGTGGGTAGTATTTTTAATTCACTTTGCGGGGTGTGATGCTAAGTTTGGAACTTTACCGCTCAGCTTTAGGTTTCTTGCGTCTTGGGTCTTTTTTTCCCCTTTCTATTTCAATTAAAGCCGGGGAAGTTTGACCTATCAGACACCAAACTTCGACGTGGTGAGGGACAAACACGTTGCTGGTGTGAACTAGGTATTAATAATATGATGAGTCTAAAGAGTTGGATTACATCGCCCCTTATAAGGTAGCTCTCTTCTGGATGAATTGAATTATTTGAAATCTATATGTATGACTGCAAAATGAAAGTGACATCACAAGCCTTATGCATAAATTAATTTGACACCATAATTGAAGTTTAGAAACAAAGACAACATTCTTTAACTGAGCTTCCGCATAGTTTTAAGTGAGTATTTGAATAAAACTGTCGAGTTTAATATCTTTAAAATAATATAATTTAGAAGTAAAATACCACACGTTTTGAATAATAACAGTTTCACTTTAGTGCAGACCGGTTACACAATATTGCGCCGAACAGTATATTAACTTAATTATCAAAATGCCACAGCATATTAGAAAAGAATCCCACATGCAGTATTAATTCGCAATTACTTTTGTCAGTCGCACTCTTGTGTTTTGATTTGCGAGTAGTCAGTTCATTTTTTCAAAAGGGGTAAAATAATAATAATAATAATAATAATGAAAAAAAACAAGACCACAAAAATTCTTGACAAATACAACATTATTTTGTTTATTCGGTCTGGCGTCTTGTCCCTTTCGAAAAAAATAATAAATGTAATAAAATAAATTTATTTATGAAAACTGCTCAAGCACTGAAGTGCCATCACGGTAAGCTGGACAACTAATAAAGTGGCGAGAACAATCTACCTCGAAAAAAAAAACATATCGATTTATTAGATAAAGAAAAAACAAGAAAGAAAGGCGAAGCCTTAACAATTCACAATATTTATAAGAATGTATTAGAGTGTAAAGGAATGTTTTCGAGATTTTGTCTTTTGCGTTGGCGTTTTTCGCCCGTCTGTTAATATTTAATGCTTGCAAAGGACAATTTTTTTTCTTGGGTGTTTGTTTGTTTGTGTCTCGTTCAGAATTCTATTTACTGTTGGCTAGTCTCACTGTTAGTTAGTGGATTCAGATTTAAATCGGGGATGTTTTTGTCGTGCATTTTGGGGGTAAATCCCATAAAAAAAAATAATGAAATAAACTATGACAAGTTTGACACCACAACAATAATTCTTCTCCCGTTTCAAGCCCTCCCCGATGTCCCGAAATATTATTGATCCTTCACAAGAATGAAAAAGGAGAAAGAGAAAAAAACAACCGTGTTTATTGGAACCCGATTCCTTGTGAAATTTCGTGCCGGCTATTGCATTACAACCGAGAGTATTGTATGTCGGGGATAGAGCGTCATTATTGCGCGAATTATGAAATAAGACGGTCATTTCAATTACGGTTAGTGACAGGTGCGTGTATGGGGCAATGACGGCTTGCAGGCTCTGCCTTGGACAAACTTAGTGTCACTTTTCAGAGACAATGTTCTCTGGGATGGTGGAGAAATCACTTGGGAAGAAAGGCAATACAGCGATGGGTGAATTATTCCAAACATTGACGGATCCAGGACATTTTGGCTTGGATTTTTTCCCCCACGGGGGGGGGGGGGGTCCATTGACGTTCAATATGGATCATTATTACATGCATATTGTTTTTGCCAGGCAGCAGAGACTGGGTCCGTTCACTCAGACGTCGAATTTTAGTGGTGCAGTCCGCTCTGCTAAACCCAGTAGAATATTTTGGGCCTTCAGGCGGGAAATTCTGGTGAATCATATCAATTTCAAAAAGACAGTGTGCTGCAGACGTTTCCTGCTGAACACCACCCCCCAACCCACCCAGCAGAATTTCAATGTCTATATTACGCAGGACAAATAATGGGTGCAAGATTTGCCAGTAGCATTTGGTGCTACAAGTATACTGCACGGACGGCCGGTGACGCAACAATACAAAAACACAAAGTAAACGCGCGCACACATGCGCGCAGCCAAATTTCCTTATTTTTATTCATATCTTGTGTGTGCATAACTGTTTCCAAAGATTACGCCGAGTTTTATGCTCAAAAAGAAGCTCAGGTGACGTCCGACAAATTCTGTACACGTTGTATGAGGCATCGATTGTGAAGTCACGTGAGACTGAATGGGCTACTGAATTAATTAAACACAACCTTGGACCACTGAAAACACTGGGGTTGATGATAGAATAATAAAATTGGTCACGGTCAAGTGCCACAAAAAGGCAAAAGGTGGGCAAAGTAAAATCATTAAAACAAATAATAATAAATAAATAAAATACGAGGTAAATGCTTGTTATATGGGAGTGTACGTACATGTACAAAACCAAACCATCAACCATTTCAGTTCAAGCAAAATAGTTTAAACTTTGAGATGTGAGGGGTTGGGGCCCGGAAGGGGGGGGGGAGGTACCAACAAATTAACTACCTACGATATTCAGGAATCAAACTCTAAGAAATCAGAAAGCATTTCAGCTGCTATAGCGGTCTAAATATACAAGACGTCCAACTGGTCCCTCACGATCGCTATTAACATGTTATTACGGTGCACCAATTACCTCGTCACAAGATCGACGTTTAAGACCCTACTTCTATCTCTCCTCCACTCAACGTCTATTACGTGTATGTGATCATTTACAAAATAAAGAGACAGGATCTTCTTCCGGGAGACTTGACGTGAAGTTATTTTAGGCCGAACATGGTTTTAATTGGCGCAGACGAGATGGAGGTTTTTCTTGTGTAAATACGCGCCATTTATTCAGCTTCTTGGTGCCAAAACAGCGTCACGCGCAGCCCAGTGGTACCCCGCGCATAAACTGGCGTATGGGTTTCGATGGTTGGGATACCAGATATTTAGAAAACAGTTTTTGTTTTTGCTTTTTCGTACATCCATGGTATCGGGTGATGCTTATTCAGCCACCAACTGATGTTGGCATTTTGTCTTGGGTAATTCCCATGTCGTCTGGTTGTGGGAATCAACCGCAAGTTAAAGGGATTTTACAATTTTTACTGCGGTAAAAAACAAAAAATCTTCGATGACAAAACAAATTCTTCACTGACAAAACCGTACACGGCTCTTCCGTACAGAAAGCATCGTCGTCGTCGTCTGTTGCGCACTCGTTCTGATCTATTGTCTCCAGCCAGCTCTGTCGTTAGTCTCTTACATTCAGTTCTACTGGCTTCAAGAAGACTGAGTTGGAATGGTGACAAATCGATACAGACATTGACTAAACTGTTTAAAACTACAGATAAATTAAAATCAGATAAAAATCGGTTCAAAACCGATGAAAACTGATAAAAAACAGAACGAGTTAAAAGCACTGTGAGGTCGTCACTCCCACAACCAGATGTATGGCAGTGAAAGAATACAATACAGATACATGTACCTAAAAAACAATTTGTTATAAAAACAAACACTTTGAAAAAAAACTGCATCACAAACTCGTTTATTCGTCAAACCATGCACTCATGAAAATGTACTCAATTCCACGTTCGAGTTTTAGTAGTCGGTAAAGTACACATACAAATCAGACAGAGAAACTCTGTAATAATTGCAAATAAAAAGAGAAAAATGGCCAACCACGCTTCTCTTTAAGTGTACAGTGTTGTGCAGTTTTCGGTAGCACTGTCATTGAAGAACGAAGGGGAAATCAGCCGATAAGTTGCAAATATTCATTTATACGAGTTAGACATGGGTCAGATTGTATACGGAAATGAAAAACAAATCCTGAAAATTTGACATCAATATCCTCTTGGTCTAGAGAAGAAGCTCCCTGGCGAAACAGCATGTTATATTTCAGAGGTTCATTAACTTCACTTTAGACTCTTTTACATCACCACTACGGCAATCTACAGGTTCGATCAGAGGCGAGTTCGCCTCTTTTAAGTAGATTCGAAGGCCGAGGGAGGTAAATGAAAAACCACGGACAAAATGAAATGCCTGGTTTTAACATTCGAAATGGTTCGATTCTTCACACTCGATGACTGTTTTCGAAACAACGACTTGTGCTTGGGTTTGGGCTCTGTCCACCTGATTGAAGCCCTGTAAGAAAAGCGCACGTTTTCAAACTGACTGACGGAGCCTGAGCTCAAGCCGCGGTTTCGGAAAGGGCGATAGTCATAGAGACGGGGGTGTTAGATGTGCTACTTGGACACACCGTTTTTAATTAGGGCACCATGTCATGTCACACACATGTAATTCTAAAAACAAAATGTTGAAAGTAAACAAACTGGCCATCTAGACCCGATTTCATCAAACTGCTAAAACACAGGAAACTCCTCCTTAGCTGAAGTGGGCTACCAGCCAAAATACTGTGCAATGTGCACCGCTCCTGACTGGTTCCCTGTAAACTCTCTAAATGTAAAAAAAAAAAAAAAAGTGAAAATTTCACTACCTCGCCTGAGTGGAGTCAGTTTGGCTCTTTTGAGAGTGAAACTCACTGTGCAACACCATAGTGAGTGAAATTGGAAGTAAACCTCACTCTGATTCAAGTTGAAAATACCCGTCTTTCACTATAAAGAGAGTTGTTCGCCATATGGATCTTTGCAAGAGTGGTATGGCGGACAACACAAATGGTTTCTCACTCTCTTAGACTAGAGAGTAATTTTAGCTTAGCAAAAAAAAATTCTTAAGTGATATTTTCTGCTAAGATGAAACTGGACCCTGGTCTTTAACATTTTGGCAAATAGGACGCCATTTTATTTATTTATTTTTTTTTTTATTATCTTTCTCTGTACCTGTGCTCGTAGTTCATGAAAACACCCTCATGTAATGCTAAACATCATAATGTCCTTCAGGTTTTGTTTTTAAACCAAACATCAAACCAAATTCTTACGATAATTTAATAATTTGGGGGAGAAAACTTGTAAAAGAGACAAATCCATTGCATCAGTAAGTCTGCACAAGTCAAGTTATTACAATAATTATAATTTGTTTGTTAAAATCTATTTACAGTGTTGTTTCATCCTTTCTAAGTGGAGATTACATTAGGTAGGGTTCATCTGTTGATATCTTCCATGCTGGTCTACTTCCCGGAGTCACTAGTTTAGGGGCAGCAACAGCTGTAGCACTGATGGAACAATGAAAAGGAAGTCAGTATTAGAGATGGAATTCATGCATCTACTTGCTGTAATTTTAAATGAAAAATAACCTATAAGCCTGCAATGTGATATCATGTGGTGAATGCATCAACAGAGTACACAGCTAAACCTCCTACTGTCTGACCCTTGAATATCACCCACTGTGGTTTTGATAAACTATGCCAGCCTAAAATATGCTACCAAGTTGGTGAATGAATCCTACACTACACTACACAATACAAAGTCAACCCTCTGACTGGTTGACCACCCAATACAATACAATGTAATTTTGAATGAAAGATAAACTATGCCAGCCTGTAGTATGAAATCAACTGGTGAATCCATAGATACAGTTACTTCTGTGTGAGTTGTGCCACCATACCCAATCCCTGTAGTTGAATGCTTTCAACTCACACGAAAAGGTTACCAAGAGCAGGAGGGTTTAATGCACGAAAGTACATTTATCAGGTGTTCGTTAAATAAAAGCCATATGAAGTACACAAACAAATATACAAGTATGCAATAATCAAAATCACTACACAATACATGTTATTCATTCGTATCAGACAATAAAATGGAATACAATTCAAACTTCAAAGAGAAGCAAAAACATGAACATAGGTAAATTGAAGTGCAAAGGAGTGGCTGAAAGAATACTTTTATTCATACATTATTTCATACCATGAAAAACATGAACATAAAATTACCAAAAAAAGTAAAGAAAAGCAAACCAGATAACTGTAAAAAAAACAATTTCAAATATACAAATATGTGCAAACACAAAGTGAAAACACAATGTCAGATTTTACAAACATTTTACTGCCCCTTAAAAAACAAAATGGATACTGAGTACAGGGCTGACATTGTCTTCTGGTAAACAAAAAATTCAAGCTATTTAATAATAGTTTTGTACTGATTTTGAGGGGATAGAAATTGGCAATCAGATTAAAGTAGGATAAATATCATGCCGGATTACATTAATCATGTTGACAGAGAAATTCACAAACACCACATTACAATACAAAATAACAATTGTCATACAAAAATGAAATTCAAACAGCTTTTGACAGATGTCAATCACAGTACTCCAGCCCACAGAAACACAGTACCAACTCTCATGGCTTTGTGTTCCTGATCCCCTCCCCCCAAAAATCTAAATCTTTGAGATCAATGGTTAGCGCGCTCACCCTTCTGAAGCAGGCTTGGGTTCAGCTAGTCTCTTGACCCCCGAGTACACCACAGTACCAGGCTTTGATTCTCTCCTACCGTCCCTGGTGTAGTAGTAGTTAGCGGACAGACGATGTGATACTCCATCTGGCAGGTTGGGCTCTGGTATGCTCCTAAATTAGAAACAGTGGACAATAACTCATGCTGGACTTGATTGAGACTTGGACGACATGTTAAAACTCTGCTCTTATGGTTGGGGTGGGGTTAATTTGCAATTTCATGGCTGACACTATTTTGTTCTGCCTAATTATTTTAGCTTGACCAACAAATTCTAGCTTTTGACCTACTTTTAGACCAAATATTCAAGCCAAAACTGGGGAATAGCACATGTATCTCTCATTGGAATACTTGATTGTTTGTACAGATTATAATTGATATCGCTAGGTCAAGCCTGGGGTCAAAGGTAAGAATTTGATTTACTGAATTGAGGGATATACAATCACAGTGCACCTTTAAAATCTGTGGTGCTTTGAACTTTCCCCATTTTTGCCTTTAAAGACATATCGTGTTTGTTTTGTTGTTACTGACCTCGGAGACACTTCTTTTGGATAGCGATTCTGTAACTTCAGCTGAAGATTCCTCTGTAAAACAGAAAGTCATCAATTTCAAAATTAGCTCACATTTACTTTAATACTGATTGCAATTTGCTTTGAATCTTTTATTAATAGGAATGTTCCCCATGCACATTCCAAAATTAGGAAGCCAACCACAAGCTTGATCTTTATAGAAATGCAATTTATTATTATTATTATTATAATATATTTCTGGTAATGAAACCAAGGATGCCTCATAAGCGAACTTAATCACTGTAGCTCTCAAGCCTGAGGAAACCTGTAGATAAGGGTGCTTGCCATGTGAACCAGAAACACCGAGGTAAACCCCTACTCTTCCACGATAAGTGTTCTACTATAAGGGACCTATGGCTTAATGTCCCATCCGAAGGACAAAGCAATTATGGTAAAGTATCTTGCTCAAGGACACAAGTGCCGCGACCAGGATTCGAACCCACACTCTGCTGCTAACAACACCAGAACTTGAGTCTGGTGATCTAAACCGCTCGGCCACTACACTCCAATTTACTTGTTTAATTCATTTATTTTTTTGTTTACTTTTATTTTCATTTCTACTTTTATTTTTTATAACATTATTATCACTATGGTTATCATTATTATTTCTTGTGTATTAGGTCTATTATTATTGTTTTCCCCCCGAGTCCTGTGAAAACAAAAATCCACAGGTATATTACTCGGGTGGGATTCAAACCCATGACCTTTGCCAAATGTTCTAGAGCAGATGTTTTAAAACTTGACCATCGAGATTGCCTGGTACATGTTAGTAGAGGCAGTTAGAATCCTTGATTTTAGTAGCGGGTTCCACAACGATTTTAATATAGATGCCAACTCTGCATCGAGGATACAGAACATTATTTGTGTTTTACCAGTACACTAATGTGTGTTATTAGCACTGTAAACTAAGTACTTTGGGATGATATGATTTAATTTATGATAGTCAATTAAAAACAAATGTCATGAATATTGAATACATACTAGACCCAGTAACTGGGGCGCTGTACTCCTTTTTTTTAAATTTTGACATTGTCGGTCGTACTAGCACCCCAGAAAAGTATGTGTAAGTTGGTTTGAAAAGCTGTTATGGCGAAGAGGATTTAAAACACCTCTAAAAAAGTGGCCAAAATTACAACAAAAACTCAACAGAATTGTTGGAAAATCGCCTACTGGCTTCTCAAGATATCAAAGATGAAATAGAATGCATTTAATTGTACTTACCATCACATACAGCGCCCTACTCCTAGAACTATGAGGTTCGTTCCGCTATCGTCTCCACGAACCTCATAGAGTGACATGTACAAAATCCTATTCGAAACTTTCTGCCCTTCACATTTACATGGCTACAGTTCTTTTTTGTAATCAGATCTCGCCAAAACTAGGCTCTATGTGTTCTTTCAACTCTCATCGAGCGTTGCACGGGTCCAGAAAATCCACTCCTAGTTTTGGCGAGATCTGATTTCAAAAAAGAACTGTATCCATGTAAACGTGAAGGGCAGAAAGTTTCGAATAGGATTTTGTACATGTCACTCTATGAGGTTCGTGGAGACGATAGCAGAACGAACCTCATAGTTCTAGGAGTAACAGCGCCCCAGTTACTGGGTCTAAATACATACATGACATTAATGTCATAATGTTATCGCAAAATGGAAAAACTTCAACAGTTTATACACATGAATGATTATGAAATTGTAGGCCTAGTTCAATAAAATATTAATGAATACAGTTAATAATAAAATATTGTTTTGGCAAATGGCCAATTATGAATTAATGGCAGTTTTGAGGTTTATTAAATATACTCCCCAGTACCCAGTCACCAACTTTACACAATGCAAAATAAAGGCACCAGTCTATTATTAAAAACTTTTTTGGCCAAACCAGTACAGCAAATTTGTAAAAAGTTCCTCTGTAAACATTCATTACCTCAGCAAAACATTTGGTACTAAATTCATTAGTTTCACAGAAACATTATGAGTTATGACAATTTTTAAAAAGTGAATAAGAACAGGGAATAAACGTACCCCAGCCAAAAAATTACGGAGAGCTTGAATAATCGGAGAAGCCGATGACATTTTGCTATTTCGATGGTTCCCCCTTGCGCTCAAGAATGCTCGCCTTACGCTGTTTTGACTTTGCACGTAGGAAACCAGTGAGGGTCAACTTTTGTTGCAATACATTGTAGACTATTTAGTTTTAAATTATATTTATTTTGTATTATATGTGTACTTATTACATTCAATATTATTTGCAATAAAATAATTTTATATTTTACAAAAACTAAAGTGTTTAAGTTGTTTAAAGAGTTTTCTTTTTTTATCATTATTAAATCAACGTCTTGAAAAAGCCAGGCTACGTTGACCTCTTTGATTTCTCACTTGCGAGAAAGCACAAAAATGGACAAGCCAGTCAAGCTTGCAAAGGTAAAATATCACATTTTCAAATAATTTGAACCACAAGAACTACAAATAATGTAGACACGATGTATAATAGTTTATATTAATTCAAATTTTATGTTTGATCTGTTAACGAAAATACAGCTTTTGGATGAAACATTTGCGATTAATGTGTGTTTCTAAATTCTCGCCCACTGATGTACCGTGCGTAAGCAGGTTTGCACGTGTGCCCGACGAGGGCGCTGTTTTATCTTTATTATTAACTTGTTTCGGTCCCCGCATAGAGCCCTCAACTTGTTGTTTGTGGTTTTAAAGTACTTGAATCATTCCACCTTATATAAAATTTTAATGTAAAATAAATTGGTGAGCCTATTCCTTATTCATGTTTGTTGTTTGTTATTGTGAGGCCATGGTCATGGACATGTTATGGATATAGGCCTAGCCTATGCTATGGGCTGGACTGACTGGGAAAGAAAATTTCAGATTTGCGTTCAGACATTTTTTAATAAATTGCTTGCGGCTATTTTTCATTATTCATTATTCATATATTTCGAAATCGCGGGTGCCGCGGCATATGCACATTTTCTACACGCAATACCCTTGTTGTAGCTGCAGTTAATGGCAGATTTCATTGGTTGACTCATGACTCGTGGGTTCACCAGAGCTCAGACCAATCATATGACGGGAGAGAAACGGCAGTCTGTTTGCAGTGCACAATATGAAGTGGATGCAAGATTTTAAAGGCAAGTCGACAGATAGTTGTAGGCAGTTTACACTATGACTAGATGGCACGGCACAACACGCGAGCATCAGAGTGGGATGATGGAAAACAATTGATGACTTGTCTTTGCAAAATACAAGTGTAAGTAGATGCTTAATCGGAACAAGATCGGACAACATGTCATTGTGTGTGGAGATCCATTCCATCGGCCAGCGATAACTGCATGGGGGTAGGTCTACAAAAACTGTGTAAAGATATCCTTTTACCGCTGTCTGATGATTTGGAACTTGAAAATGTGTGATGCAGAGCCTTTTCGTGTAAATAATGAAAAATTTTGAAAATAATGAAATCTTTCGGCGGTACATTTTAGAGCATGCGGGTGGTGGACACAAATCTGAAACTTTCATTTCCCACGGTCTGATTGTACCTAATGAAATTCCTTGCTTGGAATTGGTTAATTTGTTACAATTGAAATAAATACATCGTCATCGATTGGAATGGCCGATTCTCATTAAAAATAGCAGTCAGCACAGCAACATGTTATTGTCCATGCCACAGTTGTGAAATGAGTATTAATCAATGTATTCCTTCTAAGGAGTAGTGTGTAATATGATTTCAAGATGAATAATAAAATGTGCATCTTTCCAATGTACAGGTTACCAAGGTGCTTGGCCGTACCGGCTCCCAGGGCCAGTGTACACAAGTGAGAGTGGAGTTCCTCGACGACTCCAACCGTTCCATCATCCGTAATGTGAAGGGGCCCGTTAGAGATGGAGACATCTTGACTCTGCTAGAGTCTGAAAGAGAGGCTCGGAGGCTGAGGTAGAAAAAAAAGGCAATGGCTACTCTTCATATTACTTTACAAGGTAATTTATCACTGATGACCACCTCACTCCCCCCCCCCTTATCCAGTGTAAGGTTCTGCTTTGGATTAGGTGCTGTACAACTGTACAACAAAACCAAACATGCTTTACATGGGGCTATTTTAAACCTGCAAGGTTTGCATACAAAAAGAAAAGAGTCCAGTTAAACTTGGATTTAGTTAGTTAAACTGTTAGATTGGGAAGGATCCTCCAAGTTGAGGGTAATATTTTCCCTGAGTTCAGGATTTTTTCAAAACCTCCATGAGCCTCCGAATTTTCTTGAAAGAAGTAAAGCAGTCACCAAACGGAGAAGGTGATAGTCCACATTGTGTCCAAACCTGTAGTTGTTTCTTTCTGGTGATGCACTGAGTCTGTAAACCTCCTGACTTTTAACTTCTGAGAGATTCTGAGTCTAGAATAAGGGGGAACCCAGGACCACAAATCATTTTCAGGAATTTTCACATTCATCAAATCTCATCCCTAAATAAAAACACTAAGCTGTCCTCAATGCATCAAGACTACTTGAAGAAGACAAGAGCCAAATGTTGGATTGTTTGGGGTGAGAAATTACAGACTTTTTTATGTCTGCCTGATGAACAAATTAGCCATTGTTTTCTTCAAGCATAAAGAAATCTAGCTCTTTGTTCCACTTCTCTGACTCAGAGTATGCTGCGCCCAAAAGCTCCTTGAAATCTTTGACTCCAAGGGTTACTAAAAGGTTGAAATGCCATCATTTTATTTTAAACATACTGCCTACAATGTTGATCCTAGTTTCACAATGACTAGACTCAATGTTAATTCCTTTTTCTCTGCAGGTGAAATCTCTTATCCTCATCATCAGCAACCACACAATTTGGAAAACATGGAACTGTTGTACACATCTTCAAATGAAACACCGTTTAGCGATCTTCTTGTGAATCGTCAGAGGAAACATCGCAACGGAAGTCCGATGTCGTCTCAAGATTTATTCCACAATTTGCTTGTGAAAAATTGGAAACAGATCCATATTAATTAGGAACACTTTAGAAAGGAATTTCTGCTGGGTCTGCTTTTGAGTATTAGCGGTCAGGCTCGTGGAGAATTAATCATCTACAACCCATTTCGTTATTATGGAAACTTTCTGGAAGTGAGGCCGTTCTGGCAATCTCATGAATAAAATCTTAGTTGTGCCATTGTAAAATAACAAATATTTGTCTGTGTGAGTATTTAAAGCATTATTGTTTTTTTGTTGTTTTTTTTGGGGGGGGGAAATTCTGTCTTTTTTAAATTCTGTCTTTTGGGGTAGACTTCAGGCTTGATTCTTTGTTGTTGTAGTAGTAAGGAAAATGCAATTTATCTTTAGTAAGGGGAAGCTCTACGAGGGAAATGTAAATTTGTACTGGAACATTTCAAGGAGCACCAAGGCAATGACCAGGGGCATGAAATATCCCTCAACGAAGTATTAGGCCTGAAGCTTTGTTTCGAATCTCGCACTCAATATCATCCCTTCTGGAGTCGAGCGGATTCCCGAGTTGACCAGGAGAAACACCCACCTCCAGCTTGCTAGGTTATCGGCGGTCAAGGAAGTGGCCAATAATTATGGTTGAGATAAAAGAGTCTTTTAAAAAGTTTGTCAAACAAAATTAGCCTGTGAGAAAGACTCTGCTAGTGAGGTCATAAAGCATCTATACCACGTGGCATTTTGGTGATTATTATTCTATTTCTCGGGCAAAGTATAAAAGTACTAGCACATAAAAATAACGAACTTAATTGACAAAAGGAAAGAGTTGAACCAGCAGAGTCCGGTGGATTGCATTGCCTTAAACAAAGTTTCTGTGGAGGAGAGACTCCTTTCTAGCTAGCCGGCCCACAAAAGTAAGCATTTTTATAATGGCTTGTTCCCCCTTTGTAAAATTAAATGTTATATTATACACAAACTGAGACTTGCTCTTTTGGACTTTAGGCAATAGTCCAGATATTTTATCACAAGTGAATAATTATAAGTCTCTCAATGATTTGGAAGACATCTTGACAACTGAACAGGTCGACTTTGAAACACATGTGAAGACGACCCCATCATCAACTCTTGGGTCAAATTACTTGGGGATCATTGTGAGTTCCAGGGAGCTGACATCTTTTTGTTATCTTTTATAGTGAGAGAACAATGGAAAGAGACCTAGTGCGTATGTAGTGGTACAGTTGGGGAGCAGTGGCGTAATCACACCTTTTTCTTTTGATTCTTCTTGTGGGAGGGGGGGTGGTTGGCGGAGAGGGCAAGTGGTATCAAACCATTCATTTGACGAATATTTTCAACTAGGAGGGGAGGGGGGCGCTATCGCTACCCAGCCCATCTGGTTATGCCGGGGGGGGGGGGGGGGGGCATTTTATGCATGCTACTAAACTAGAGCACTATGTATTTACTGTTTGGATCTTACTGGGAGAAGAGGATCCTTTCAAATAAACTGCCCAATCCCGTTTATATGTTTATAAGCAACTTTCACACCACAAACAGAGTAGCAGAGCCATAACCCCTTCGCCATTGCTTTGTGAACTGAAAACTGGAGATGTACAAATAGTTAATTAGCCCCAATCTTAAGTGGTTTAATATAAGCTGATTAAGTACTGAAAGATTGGTATTTTAATATTATATTAAAATACTGCCCCCTGTTGATTGTGTTAAAATAACTCTGAAGAATATTGTCAAAGGAGGGCGTACTTGATACAAACATTGCAACATAACGTTGATCGTTCACACGTGTGCATTTGATCATGTTGATTGGAATGTAAGCCAATTCTTACTAGTTTGTCACTTTTTTCTTTAAAGAAATCCCAATTGATGGTGCTATAAATAAAGCAAACATGCCTAAAGTAAAGAGTGCAAAGAAATCTCGGGTTCACGAACAGGTTTTCAAGCAGGGTAAGTTACGTTGGACTGCTGAAGTAAATTCTTACATCTGTACTTACAAAACAAATACAACAAGACAAACAAGTTTCAGTTCACAACTTTTTTGTTGTCAGCGGCGGCACCAGATCTGCCAATCTGGAGAGGGGAAGAGGGGGACAAACCTAACTTTAGGGAGGGGGGGGGGCAAACAAAAATATGTAAGTGTATTTTTATACTGCTGACATGGCTGAAAGGCAGTTAAACTCAATTTCGGGCATAGGCGAAAAATTGAGGCAGAAACGGGGGGGGGGGGGGGGGGGGCGCCGCTGTTTCTTGTTTGTAATTCTTGTCATTTAATTAACTGATTAATGGAGTTCCTGAACTTGTTATTTTTCTGCTCCGTGTGGGCTTCCTTTGTGTGTCCTTGGTTTTCTTTTTGTGTTTAATAATATTAATATTACAACTTAAGCGGTTAAGGTTTTCCATGATAACTTGATGAAGAATAACCATAACCAGTAATTTAATGTTGAGCAACTTTCCCATTACTTCTAGGCCGCTATCTGACACTCCACGGTTCTACTTCTAAACATGATTTGGTTTGGTACACTGCTAGCCCCACAATAGTGTGGTGAAGGATTCTTGGCCGATGTCAGGAATCCTTCGCCACACTGCTTAACATGCTTAATGCACACAGCACAGTGTGACGAAGAAGTCCCATGTAATCCAACCGAGAGATAAAAGAAAAATAAACAACAAAAACACAAAACTCGCTGTATCCATGGACATGATGGAGGTAGAATTCTACCTGAAAAAAGGGGAGGTCAGATATGCCAATTTTTCCCAAAACAAAACGTGCCTTAATATTTCAATGTCATTTTTTGGTGGAGACTGTTTTACTAACCATGTTTACAGCTGACCAGAGGGAGCGTGTGACACGTACTTCACTCTTACTATGAACAGATGAAGTACGTGTCTTAGAGAGTCTTACTTGGTACTTGGTGAGATTGTCCTCCTGAAACTTCCATGAGGGAACTTGAAAAGGAGTAACATTGTAACAAAAACATGACCAAATTCTGATCATTTTTGATTTTGTTTCCCTTTTGTCTTTCTTTCAAACTGATTTAACTTCTTCAACTTACAGGAATCCAGTTCAGGACTGCCATCGGTCAGCACATCCTGAAGAATCCATTGATAGTTGATGCCATAATTGATAAGGTACGCATCACACGTACAACAGAGGGCGCCCTAGTCTTCATCCTGTTGTACGGCCGTGTTAAGTTGGCCCAGCAGTTAGTTGTGGTTGTAACCATGATCTTTGCTAGCCCCACTTTAGTGACTAACGGATTGTTGACACGGAGGATCTGCCAGTTTGTCAAAATCCGCCAGCCAGTAAAAATCCACCAGCCACACAAGTGGGTTTAGATTACTCCTGGCCTGAAATGTTAACACCATTCTCTCCGTCAAGTAGGTTTTGAAATTCGTTCAAGCGAAAGGGCTTTGCAATTTTCACCTTGTTTAATAAAGGGCCCATGAAGTGGTATTTTTTCACAGCTTTGACTGAAAGGTATGCCCACAATAACCTAGGCCCTATAAATGCAAGTTTACTCAAAATTTAGAGTAGGGCCTGTCTAATACAATGTATATCAGAAAAAAAACTAAAAACTAACATTAGGGGCGAAACATACGCCCCAAGAAGATGTGCTTCAATTCCAAAATTAAATGTAAATTCAGTGGCTTAGTTTCTCTGGACAAATCTCTTGCAATTTTGGCTTTTGTTATGGGGACAATAAGCTATTTCATAAAACAAAAACAAAAATAACTAAATAAATAAGAATTAAAGACTTTCTCAGTCTGTTAATTACATCTAGAAAAAGGCCTGGCCTCCATCTTTATTTGGGGCCCAACTTCATAATGTCATAGTGCTGCTTTAGCACAGAATTAAGCTAAGCACAAAACATTTTTGCTTACCAGCTGCAAGGTCACCAACCAAACTACTGTGTCACACATACCATATGTGACTGGTTTCCTGTTATCTTTTGCTCAGGTGAGCATTTTTAAGCATCTTTTTCTGGCTGAAGCAGCTATATTAAATTGGGCTTAAGTCAGTGAAACAAGGTTGCATCTCGTAAGGTTGGTTTTGTGTGTATATTCTGCAGTGAGTTATATAACATTTACGACTTCAGTCGACACATCAGTATAACGGCAAAACCAAAACCATGTAGATACGACTGTTTTGCAATAAAGAAAGATTGTAACTCCAAAGATTTCATACATGTATATCTCTCTGTGCTCTGATTTACGCTGATTCTATCCTGAACGTTTTATCAATGCTTTCCCACAGGCGGCCTTGCGTCCGACAGACACAGTGCTAGAGGTTGGTCCTGGTACAGGAAACATGACCGTCAAACTCCTAGAGAAAGCGAAAAAGGTACTCATCACACTCACAAAAAATATCCTGGTCGAAAATCCAGCACTGACAAACACAAAGTTTGCTGTAAACATATCTAGGTGATGCAGTCGAACAAATCCTTGACTTATACTGTTATATGTGGAAGGTACCAGTGTTGTTTCTTTTTGACATCATCGGTAATGACTCACAGATTGACAAGGTTTCTCCAACTGCTCATCCCATCCCCACGACCACCGACCTGTCTTCTTTCTGCATGACCAAGCAAAGACAAGGAAGATCCTAAAGAGACTTCCAGCCTGAGCTATTTAATTGATAATGATTGCTTGAGGTACAAAGACAATTGATTAGATAATTGATTATTTTGATCGTTAAAAATACAGGTGATTGCTTGTGAGATTGACCCAAGGCTTGCAGCTGAGCTGCAGAAAAGAGTCCAGGGAACGTAAGTACCCCAAGGATCGATAAAAAGTTAATCTCAAAGAGAATTTGGTTTTTGTTCACAACTGGAAACAAACTGCAAGTCTCAGATAGTCCTCCTTCTTAGGTCAAATTCTTTGGTGTGTTTATCCTGACAGGCATGTATCAAGCAAACTTCACATGATCATCGGTGACGTCTTGAAGTCAGACCTGCCTTTCTTTGATGCCTGTGTTGCTAATCTCCCCTATCAGATCTCATCTCCTTTTGTATTCAAACTCCTTCTGCATAGACCATTCTTTAGGTAAGGTAGCGCTGGTGTTTTAACTATGACACCTTTTTCGTATTGAATCTCAACAATTACCTGCAGCCTTCATACAAATTGTACAGCATTGAGTCACTCGATTAACCCAGAACAGTGTTTGACGCACCTCTGCTGTTGGTAAAGTTCAAGTAATTTTGGCAAACCCTTCTGGAAAGAGGGTGATTGCTAGAAAACAAAAAGCATACATCTTCAAAAGACATTTGCTGGCACCGTCAATATTCCATTTTTAAAATGAAAAAAAAAAATGATTGTTGACCCCTCTTCCAGTGAAAACTCTCACTCGTCTATGGTTCCCAATATCGTTATCATTACCCATATAGTATATTCTTCTGTTGTCATCCTGAAATGGTGGCTAGACAGCTGATACTGTGAGAGCCCACCCAAGCAGCAAGGAGCCGAGGAAGATGAAGGCAGTCTTACGGCAACCTTCTCAGAAAAAAATGCTGGAGTAGAGGTGCTAGTGCCAGGCTGAGGCCCCAGATAGATAGATGTTTCCAAGTTTGAAATCAGAAAATACCATCTGATATTATTTTCACCCATCATATCACCCAGTGGAACAGCATTCCAGAATCTTAAAGTGGCATTATCTTGATTATCAACCCAACAAAAATATTCTCAAAATGTTCTTTTTCGCCATTGTAAACGTAGGTCTTTTAATTGGAAAATGTTCTCAAAAGCTTGGGACAAAATAAACCGCGAAAAAAATAAGAAGAAAATATTATGTTCTGTAAGATACGAGTATTTGATGTAATATTTATCATTATTGCTTCTTGTGTTTAGATGTGCAGTGTTAATGTTTCAGCAGGAGTTTGCTCAACGGTTAGTCGCCAAGCCGGGGGACAAGTTGTACTGCAGACTTTCTATTAATACACAGCTACTGGCTCGAGTTGACCACCTCATGAAGGTAAGGGAGAGTCTCTGGACTCAGGAGCTCTTGGAACGTTCCAATGGGAACACTCTTCTACTTCTCACAGAAGCCTGTCTAACTAAATGTCTAGCTCTAGTGAATACAACCACTGCACCACGTCCTGATTGCATTTAGCTGGAGCATAGTAGCCTCCAGGAACATACCTCTTTGGGCGGACGGTAATGATGTCTTCAGACGTAAAAAAAATAAAATCGGCGCCGCAGTCACATTTTAGAAACGCTCACATCAGCCCCCTGTGAAACAGATTGTTTCCGGTGCGCCCATGTCCCGCTCAACAGTCTATTCAGTCGACACCGACTTTTCCTTGGTAAATTTGCCCTGGTGGTAGTGAAAGTGGAGATGAACACATCATCTTCAAAGGATTGATTGGAGGGTTCCCATTTGGCCGTCCAGGGCTTCGTGGGAACCCTGACTCGTCTTGATCAGTTATGCAACTTCTCAGCGGACCAGCATGGTCCAATTTCATGAAGCTGTTAAGTAGAAACTGCCTGTCAACCCTTCCTGAGCGAGCAAAACGATAAAAAATAAAATTGTGCGGGGCACCAGTCATAACAATGTTAATTGTATGGTAGTTTAGCTGGTAACCTTTTTCTGCAAAGCAAGATTTTCTTCAGAGCATTCTTCTGAAGACGAACGAAGCACACTGTTTGAAATGTGGAGACTTTTCTATATCTTGATCATCTAAGAACCAACTCAGTCTTGGTTCTTCTCAGAAGTGGTTTTGAAAGCAAACTCGATCTCGGTTCTTCTTAGAACCGGTTCTCAGAACCAATACTTCTCCCGGTAGAGATTTTATTCACATGGCTGTTACTGGTAAAGCTTCAAATTGCAAAGCTTCAAATTTTACTGAAATTTTCTGTGCTTACCAGCTTAGTGAAATGGGGACCAGGGCTCAGTTGCATGGCTCTGCCTACTGTGGACATCTGCGCTTACGCCCTGCCATTTTTTGGTAACCAGCGCCATGAAATTGGGCCCAGATTCCTTCCCTTTATAATTTGAGATACTGCCGTGGAAACGGAAGACATTGTACTAAAGTTTGTCTGCTTGGCAAATTTGCTCAATTCATTTCAGTTGTGCTTTTTTAATCACTGTATGAATGTGAAATTCCTTTTAGGTTGGAAAGAACAACTTCAAGCCGCCCCCAAAGGTTGAGTCTAGTGTTGTCCGAATCGAGCCACGAAATCCTCCCCCTCCGGTCAACTTTCAGGTCAGTAGTTTTCACTAATGCTCTGAACGTCAGATGTATCCGTAATGGACAATCTTTGACTGTTTTCTTAATAAATGGGGAATATTTTAATCTGATTTCCAATTTCGTTTAGTATTATCCAAAAGCCTGTAAAAAGACTATCATAGCCTGTAGACCAATCCAACGCGGATGTCTTGCACCGGTAAGCGACTTGAAAGTCCAAATGGTAGGAACATTCTAATTGGATCGGTTAATTATTCCATTGCGTGTACATGGACTGGTGCGTTGGATATACCGATATGTGCGTATTCTCACGTGCAGGATTCATCCTGTAGTTCGAATTGTTCCTGTAGTTTGGCACAATGTCTCGGTTCAGCAGAACGTTCTTTGGGTCCTCTGGACTTGCTGGGGAATGCCCACGGGAATGTTCTTTCGAGCCAAGAACGCGCCAACTTTTGAGATGCAACCGTGACGCAAATACCCCCAGCCGATGGCGACCTCACCGCTCGGTCCTGACAGGTTACCTGTTGATATTCCTTGGTGAAGAGAAGCATATCACGGTTAATTGATTCTCTGAAGGAGGCAATTCAGATTTCTCTCAAACAGTAGGCGCCGAATGACGTGTGAGCACGCAAATGATTTCCCTGCAATTCACGGTGCATGGATTTGACATTTTCTCGGTTGAGAAACAAAACGGACGATCCAATAAAGAGAATCTCTGTTCTCTTGACATTGTCAAGTCAGGGTTTCCTTGTGCCAGCGGTACCCTCAAAGAAAAAAGACTGCGGCAGTTCCTCCAAAAGAATCCACCAGGGGGACGGGACAAAAACAAAAAAAAGAATCCCGGTGGCAACTGGTTAAATGTCATCAGTATGATCCTCCAAATTTGTATACATTTTATTTTATTGACCTCCGTCTGTTTTTCTAAAACAAAATAAATGTCTCCACTTTTTGTTTCGCCAGGAATGGGACGGCCTTGTTAGAATAGCCTTTGTGAGGAAGAACAAGACGTTGAATGCGTCATTCAAGTAAGTCTATCATTTTTAAATTATTTCAGGTAGCAAAGAAATCTGTTTTGGTTATAACCTGTTCACCAATGTCGGAAAAACAATCCACAGGTTACTTAGGTGGGATTCAAACCCAGTCCCCCTGCATTCAAGAGCATGCCTGGGTGCTGGGAGGCCAGTAGCTGGTAGATGGTTTTTCCCACATGACTCAGAAAAAAATGTTCTCATTGGTATGCTGTATACAGTGCTTATCACATGTTGGTGCAAGGTAAACCCCCCCCCCAAAAAAAAAATCAAACAAGAAAAAATCTGGTGAAAGTGTTGGGTACTGAACTGATAAGGATTTCAGTTTGGAATAAAACATGTGGGATATCCTACCATCACTAAGTTTTTTATATCAAACATGGCCTTTTGCAGGAGCTGTTAATCTCGTTAATCTTTCTGTTGTTAAGTTTGATATATCCAGTTTTTACTAGACTCGTGTAAGTCTTCTCATTGTTTCATCTTGTCCAATTATTTACCTGTGATTAAGAAGATAACTTGGCATTCAGCATATTGTTTTTCATTTTGCTTTATTGCAGGACCAAATCCGTGATGGAAATGCTTGAAAAAAACTACAGAATTCACTGCTCTGTCAAAAATATTGTGAGTATGCTTTACCCTTCAAGCGACGTACAACTCCAGAAATGTTTCCTTTAGATGAGTCAGAAGTTGTTGTTTTTTTGTGACCAAAAATCATACATTTTTGTCCTAAGTCGATAAAGCTCTTTGATTGGACAAAATGATCTCGGAATGTGCGCCAGTTATTTTTATTTTATGATATTTTCAAGACACAAGAAGGTTTTGCCCATAAAGGAAGTCAAACCATGAACGAGTTGCTTGGATTAGTCTATACAGTGTGACCGCGTACAAGGTTGCAAAGTCATACTCGTATCCATGACGTGGGTTATTGATCTGAAGAAAATCGATACACCAAATCTGTTGGGCGCACTGCGACAACAGCCTTGAATCGAGGCTGCCTCATTGGTTGTTTTGCTTGTGTCTGGTTCAGATGTTTGACCTCAGACCTCGGCTCTTGCATGGGTGTTTAGGGAGTGATCAAAATCTCCCCATATACACCACCACAGCTATGGCCGCCGCATGCACGTGCGACACATGTACCAATCAGCATGGAGGATTCAGAGTTTGTGTGCATTGATGCACACGAGCGGTGGCCATAGCTGCGGTGGTGTGAATGAGCTGCTGGATTATTCTATACATTTTTATAAAACAACTAATATTTTTATTTTTTTTATTATTTTTTTGTAGCCCATACCCTCTGATTTTGACATCAAAGTGCAAGTTCAGCAAATTTTGGAAGGTAATGGTTTTGACAAGATGCGTGCCCGCACTATGGACATCGATGACTTCCTGCGGTTACTGGACTGTTTCAATTTGGAAGGCATACACTTCTCTTGAAGAATTCTATCGAGACTTTTAAAACCATCACACCCAATCTTGTTTCTTGTAGAAACTGGACTGTTACTGGACTGTTTCAATTTCGAAGGCATACACTTCTCTTGAAAAATTCACATCACACCCAATCTTGTGTCTTTGTCGAAAATTATCAATTAAAAAATATGAACCTGTGACTATTTTTGTCATCTTTGTCCAGCTCCTTGGCTACACTGTATGATAACAAGTGTTACTTCTCAGTGGCAAAGTGGGAACAGACTATTTTGACTTGTACCCTAAAGTTTGATCACATAGACAAAAAAACAAAACATGAGAGCTATTGCTGACAAAAAGGTCTAAATTAGGGTCAGAATGTTTGGAGGCATGTTAAAATAATGGCATTATTATTATTATTATATATTTCTGGTAATGAAACCAAGGATGCCTCATAAGCAAACTGAATCACTGTAGCTCTCAAGCCTGAGGAAACCTGTAGACAAGGGTGCTTGCCATGTGAACCAGAAACACCGGGGTAATTCCCTTACTCTCCTACGATAAGTGTTGTGTTTTTTTTTATGTGCACTATAAAGCCCAGGGTTAAAGATTTTAAGGAGCTTTTGAGACAATATTCCTCAGCACCAGAAAAGGTCAAAGAGCATAATTTCTTTGTATCTGAAGAAAATAACATTTAGTTATTTTTTTTTTACCAGGCAGACATAAACAAGTTTGAATTCAGACAAAAGTCCGATATTTTTCATCCCTGCAAAATACCTCTTGGATGGAGTTGAGGTTGGGGGGGGGGGGGGGCGGGTAACACAACTCTTACTGCACACAGATCAAGGCAAGTAAGTTCAACCATTGCAATTTAGATTTATTTCATGTTTTATTACCAACTGTACAGATAGAGTAGCATTTATTGAAATAAACTTCTTTGAGGTTGCTTAAATAAAAGAAAACTACAGTTTCCTTTTTTTGTCTCGATAATTTTGTAGACTAACAACACAAAAAAACAATAACGGGATTAATATTTCTACAAAAATTGGGTCTTACACTTTTGCAAGTCTAACCAAATGTATCATAACTCAGACTAATAATGAGAATACAATGTAAACCTATTCTGTTGTATTCATACCTTATCCGCAATAATTTTGGGGCTCCCATCTAGAACACATTCCCCCCATACTGTGTACGGGGCAAAGAAAATGTAGAAAATGTACGAGAGAGACATTTTGAACTGGAAACAAATCGTGTCATTTTGAAATCACTTCTGAATGGTATGTTGATTAACAATTGTAGAAATGTTATATTTGACAAACATCTATCAAAATAAAATTCATAAATTAAATGCTAACATATTATCGATAATCTCTCCGCCTAGGCACTGAAGTACATACACCCTACTACTACAAAGGAAAAAATAAATATTTCATTAATTAATCTGTCAAATAATCAACAAAAATAATAAAACACAGCCTTAACCCCCCCCCCAAAAAAAAAAAAAAAAAAAAATCAACACAAATTGTATAACACTCAAGTTCATAATAAATACACAATTATTTTGTCATGAACAATACTTTAAGAATGCTGTTTCTGAAGCGATTCTACAACTTATACGTGACTTATATCTACCCATGCCCCCCCACCCCACCCTACAAATGTCCATTAGACTCAACAAAACAATAAGAAGTTACACAAGAAGCAAGTATAACAATACAGATGATTTATAAGAATAATACTGACACCCTTTCCAGTAAAGAGTTTTTTAAAAGGGATTTTGAAATTTATGAAATTGCAATATTTAAATGAATAATGTTGGCTAAACATTTTTTTTTAATTATTTGTCCATTCACATCTTTAGAGAAGTAAACATCGTTTTCTTAAATAATCTTTTCTATTTTTTATCTTGAATGAGCATTTTCATGGAAAAGTGAAGTTTATGAATCAACGACTATTGTTGACAGGAATTTTTTTTCAAAGATGATCTGCAAGGAATCAAGACTGACCTTTTTATTGTCATCCCTTCTTCACATTACCAGGGTTAAAACTGTTCATTTGTTTTCAGCCTGTCATAGATGAGCAGTTTAGCGCATTGAACTCAAGTTCTGGTGGCTAAGTCATATTAGGGTGTGGGTTCGAATCCCGGTCATGACACTTGGTGTCCTTTAGCAAGACACTTGACTATAATTGCTTCTCTTCACCCAGGGGTAAATGGGTACCTGTGAGGGTAGAGATGGTTCATGTGATTGATTTAGCCTGGTGCACTACATACTTGGCAGCACAGGCTGTATACTCCCAAAGGAGCTGAGATGGTTTAAGGAATGAAATAAATGGCCAAGTGACCGTGGGTAATGTTGGAGTGCCATGACCATCACTGAGTGACGGAGTTGAGCGCTATATAAGAAGCCACTACTATTATTATAACTAACAAAGTGAATACAAAACAAACCACTTTCCATTGTTTCCACAAATATTTGACCACCAAATAAAAAAAAATATATAAATAAATAAAATGTTCAGGGGTTGAATGTATGGTGTGTTTATTGAAAACTTGATGAGGGAATTATTTTGCTCTTTTGAAAAACAATGTATTTTCCCTTGAAGGATTTAAAACAGAAGGTAAAATATTGGCTACTAATATGTATTACACTACACAAAATAAATATTCGACAATTTTTAGATATTTTGGTTTTTGTTTTTAAGCTGTAATCATTATTTAGTTGAAACTTTTGGAAATTACTTAAAATATATTTTCTTACGGCATGAAAAACTGCAAATTTAAAAGGAAAAACTAAGCGTTTTACAATGGTTTAACCCCAATATTGATGAAGTGTTTAAAGACTTGGTATAGTTTTAGATATGCGCCCTGCAAAACTAGATGATTTGGATATTTTTCTCCCCAAAAACTTGTAACATAGCATCCTTATATCAATTAGCAAATATACGAAAAATCAAATACATCAACAACTATTGATGTACCCGGCGCAAACAGATTTGTGCATTTCTTTTTTCAAGTTACTGTATCAGTCAAAAAAAAAAACTACATAAATGAAAATTATACAAATTGTCAAGATTTGAAGAGGATTATTATTCTTTTTTTTTTTTAAGTCTCCCTCTGACCTTTTTCTCGAATTTTTCTAAAATACTGTCTACTTCAATTGTTTTTTACGTAAGTCTTGCCCTGAGAAATGTTTATGGATTGTGTGAAAATGTCGTTGCAACTGTCTTATTTGTACTTTTGTCTTCTAAATAATTATAAATTGTCGGCTAGAAATCTACTAAAAAAAGAACCCCATTTGACAATCGAGCCTAACAGCTGTATTATTAATCTAGGAATATCTATGACCACTAAGGTTAAAATATTTATTGAAATTAAAATACTGACATTTCCTCATTTTTTTTTTTTTTTTTTTACATACTTACAGTTTGATACTATTTTGAGTATACCACCCAAATTATTTACAGTGTATAAGCACAGAAGTTAGTTTCCGGATGGGCTAACATGCTCTGATAATGTGAAATATATCCTTTTAAACCCTAACATGACCACAGCGGGCATAAATGGCTGCAGCAAAAATTCTTAGCAGCAAAAAATCTTGGCACAGACTGTTTTTAAGGCCGAGTCCGAATCAATAGCCTTGGCAGTGGACGTGTACAGGTGTGGATTTCACAAAGCACCAGGACTAGTCTTATCTCAAGTTAGGATGAGTAACTAAGTCCTAACTTATAGGACTTTTCATAAGTTAGGACTAGTCTTGTGAAATCCACCCCAGAAAGTCTTAATCTTGGACATTGTCGTTACAGCCAACGTCCATAGCTGTAACCAAAGTCACTTGACTCGGATGTGGCTTATGACAAGATATGTACCCAATTAAAGATTGGTACCCAATTGAAAATTCGTTTGTTGTTCTGGCCTACACAAATTCTTAAGTGGAAACTAAGCAAGGTTTATCTTGTATAATCCAGTCAATGCAAACTGAAGGTAATTGCTCCTTAATACAAAAGCCTACATTTACAAACTTGTTTACCAGTAAGCAAATTTTTGTTCAAGCAGAACAAAAAATGTAGAGAACGCCATATTTGTATAATGATGATATAGACTTGGCAGCATACATGTACATGTGCATCCACAGTGGGTTTGCAGTGCTTTATCACTGATCCGTCAAGCAAACATTTACTAATAAGCTACCATTTTGCTTTGACAACTTTCTAGAAAGTCCACTGAAGAGATCTTAGTACAATCAGAAATCATCCGCTTTATGGAATGGGGGCTTTTACAACAGCCAGTATTGGCGAGTAACAATCGGTCAGCTAACAAAATCCACAGGAGCCAGTGACCAGATTTCATAAAACTGTTAAGCACAGTCAAGTTTGGCCTCGCAGTTATGGGTTACCAGCCAATAAACTGTGTAATAAAAATTGATGGTGTAATAAAAATTGATACTTTTTGCTTAGCAAATAAAACTGTTTTCTACTTAAAAGCTCTATGACATTGGGTCCAGGTGGAAACATGCATCACATGGCTTTTAAGCTTAATAAATTTTTTGTTGCTTAGCTGGTTCGTCAATACCATGTGGTTTTTACACTTGTGTGATAAACATTTTTGAATGGGTACTTTCTGAGTAACCTGTGGGTATAAACCTTGTAACCTTTGTTTACAAAAAGAGTAACTTTGTGCATTCCAGGGCCTTTCTGGCAGGCAAGATACTACACTGGTCCTATGGGAAACTTCACATTTGGTGTCATAATTTCCACATTAGTTCAAGACTTGTAAACATAGCAACTGATCAAGTTTTTCGATATGCCTCCTTTCTTCATATCAAAAATTTGATAAAAATCAGACAGTGCAATCTCCACAAAAAATAAGATTTGATGTTTTCTTCCATGGGGCTGTGTACAAATCGTGCCTGCAGGAAGCCCAGGCTGTGTGGCTCTTTTGTAAACAAGTGATGTCACAGGTTACACTGTCTATTTTTCCCACAGGAAGGTGGAGCGGATGCAACAAATGCATACGTATGTATTTTGCTTATCACACACAGGTGTAAGGGTAAAACACAAAATGATATCTTAATCTATTAGCCTAAACTTTACCTAGTAAGCGAAAAGGAAACTTGACAACAGGTACTTGTATGGGTGGGCTTACACATGCCTACTACACAGGGTACTTTACACAATGGAACAATGCTACCCCACAAGGTTTTCTTTGTTCTGATGCTACTCCCCACAGAGGAATTCTTCAGAAAAGGGAATAATAGAAAAAAAACAATGACAGGGCCCCATAACTGCCATATGTAAGGGTGAGTGTTCAAGGGTGGACACCTTTACTGCATTGTAAACTTACAAATTAACCTGAGGATTAATTTAAAGAGGTCATTTTGGTTCGAGTAGGCTTCTACTTTCGGCTGGAAATTAACCCCTATTCCAACACCATCAGCGTGACATTACGACGCACTATTTGCAGAAATGGTCATGCAAAGTCAAAGCTAGGTATACGGTGGTAATTCTGCAGTTAGTCTTGTTATGTGTGTATAATAAAAAAAAAACCTGGTTTCCTGTGCTATTTTCATGACATGTTGTTGAAGTTCATCACAGTCCTTATCAAATTTAAACATAAGTCACAAAAAATGATGAAGGGAAACGTATTTTTAAAACTGTCTTGCCTGTGGTAAATGTCATGAGAAACCCCAGATTTACCCAAAGGAATGTTGGACTTCTAAAGCTGTAGTCAAAGTGTTGGGCGTCACACACAGAAAATCTGCTACTACAAAAAATGATAAGGTGTACAATTAGAACCAAATCTTTCTTCCTTTTTGTTAAAAACGGCCGTTCCCCCCTTTTTTTCACAACATAGGTCAGAAAGTACTCCTTAATTGCTTAGTAAAAATAAACAGGGAGCAGGTCACAAGTATATCACATGACACACAGCTGGTAACCTATTTCTGCTCAGCATTAATTTTTTGTGCTCGTCAAATTTACATGTGCCGAATGTTTTTTTTTTAAATAGTGACCAATGCGGGAATAGAGGTGGGACAATCTTTTTTCCGTTTCTAATCAAATGACCCACGGTGAAAATAATCAACAAGAAATTAGTCTTTTGCACAAAATAGCCAGAGAGAGGTACAAGAGAAAGAAATAACGAACTGAACTGCTATTTACACAATAATTACTAACTAATAATATGCAGTATACCCTAGATGACCTCCAGTGATATATAGGAATCTCGCATTCACAAATTATACAGGTAACACAATCTGATACAACTTAGAAGTGCCATTTCATAAAATAATCATCAAAAACAACCTAACCATTTGCAGCCGGCCATTACCGATTCATTTATAGTATTTACACCATTAAAACTCCTTACTCCCTTGGCTCGCCCACTTGTGCCCCAAAGGTGACCTCAACCCTACACTCTTATGTCACATCACACCAACATGTTTGGGTAAGATTGGAACGCCTGGCCCAGTGATAAGCACTTGTTATTTGGGGGCCTATAGTCCTCCATCCTCCGCAATCAGACAACTTCCTGAAGAGGATTTGGGAGGACGGATAGGGTTAAAGGAAACCACGCCAGGGACTGATTAACCAGTTAGCGCCAGGATGTCGTGTATTTATGAGAATATTGTCCGAGCCAGAAAACGGGCAACGTGTAAGCACGCCATTGTGTAAAAATTGAAATACCGGAACAAAGTTACCCCTGGCCTTTTTTGTTTCAGAGCGTGCACTTGCCATGGTATGCTTCGTTTCACCCACACAAAGATGACAAATGGAGTGGAATATTTTGTCTGTTTTTTTTTTCCCCCAATGTGCGGGGGTTATTGTGTAGTCCCCATTGGCATTGAAAGGCTTCCACCATTGTGTATTCATTGTATTTCGGCTCAATGGAGGAAAGTTCGAGTGAACCAAGTTTCCAGCCTTGGTTCCGGATGTAGGACCAATTGTAGGATGGGCACACGGCCCAGGTTTTGCGATTCACGGTGCACGAATTTGACATTATTTTCTCATACATTCATACATACATACATACACTTGGCTTTTATATAGCTTGTCATTTAGACCACAGCTCATTAGAGTATAGCGAAAAGAAAACATTTTGGTGCTTTAAAGAGAATTTTTGTTCCCTTGGCTTTGTCAAGCCAAGTTTTCTTTAAGCCAGCGGTACTCTCAAAGAAAAATTATTCCTGCACTTCCCGAGAAAATAATCCCGTCAGGCTGGACAAGAAAAAAAGGGAAGATTCCCGGCGGGAACTGGTTAAAAAGGAAGAGCGCTACTCCCAACTTTTCAGCACATATAAAAGTTTACTTTCTATACATTTAATATAAACGTACAAGAATACTTTCATTTATGTCAAAGAAATGGCGATGGCATCACAAATGAAAATCAAGCACCCACTTTCCCAACTTTAACCAAATGAAAATCAAAAGTTGAGAGTGAAATAAAATATAACACATATAAATAATGGACAAATAAAAATGCTATTGTGATTGGTTAATTTTATAGGACCTTATTTGACTGCTCGGGCTGCTTACTCCTAAGGAGTTGAGATGATTCCAGGAAAGCATTTGACTTGTAGGATTGACATTTGTAATAGCACTTTGATACTGCTATGAAGCGCTTAAAAAAATGCAAACAATTTTCTTACCAACAAATACTCATTAACCCTCCTACTGTCTGACCATTTAATATAATGATACTGTGGTCTTATGATCTTAAACTATGCCAGCCTGCAATATTATAAGCAAACACACAAGCGTGAGTGGAATACGGAAAAATATAGCGCTTCTGTAACCCATATCCAACGAGGCAAGTGTGATAACAAATTTATCTTCCAGCCAACTTCATACCTTTTTCACGTGCGATGTGTGAAGTTTAACAATTTTGAGCGTTATTTCATGAAGAGCAGCACATGCAACGCGCAAATGCTCAAAATACGCAGAGTGCAATATAGACTACTGGGAGTATATGGTTTATTATCTTCAAGCAAACTTGAATCCTCGATTCTGATTGGTCGATCCATAGCAACAAGAGCGTGATAAAAAGTTATACTGCACGGCCCATATCACACCCTGTTCTTTAATGTGCTGTTCTTATGCACTGTTGTAACTCCCATCTGCAGAATCCCATGGTAAATTTACTGTCAATTCAAAAGTGGCGTATTTGCTTGAAGATAAATTCGTATTACACGTGCGCTCTTGGAATACAGAAATATATAGCACGTCTGCGTCCCATATCCAACTCAGCCTGCGGCCTCGTTGGAAATGGGATGCAGAAGTGCTATATTTTTCCGTATTCCACTCGCGCTTGTTTTGTGTGTTACGATTATTATTACACACGAATATTATTACCGTTGAGCAATCTGATTGGAGGATTAGCGCGTACTGGAAGATAAGATACAATGTTGTGACTGCATACATAGCACTCTATGCTGCACAATGTACAAAGTTTATGGCACAGTTGCACCACCATACACAACCGTTGCAGTTGACTAGTTTCAAATGCATAGTCAGCTTAGTGGGAAATGTTACCAAGAGCAGGAATGTTGAATAATTCTAAGCTGAACCAAATAATAATATGCAGGGTTTTGGTGAATGCCCACTTTCCTTGTGATGCCATCGCCCCCCAAAAAACAAAAAACACATGCCCAAAACATCATGAAAATTGTTACTATAACTGTCACAATAATAGCTAAAAGAGAATAATCAGCATACAAGAAGTCAATATGGCCCAGCTACGCAAAACATGTACATGTATTCGCTCACAGAAATTAGTTCAATTACCAGATAAACGTTTTCTTCCCATATACGCAAGAGGACTTTTTTTTTACTTTTTAGATTTAACAAATAAAAGCATAATGTACCAACCCGCAATGAAACTATAGCAAACACTACTCTGTGCTATCACGGCATATGAGAAAAGCTGTTTGTCACTTGATATTGCATGCACCAGACTTGAAGAGCGTATGGACCCACCTTGGTGGAAACTGGAAATTTCTGATTAGGATTTAAGAAAGGATATCCCTGCAAATCACAGCAGGAAGCCATTTCTCCCCAGGGTCAACGAACAACTTCTTTTCAGTTAGCTAGTCGTTTCACTAGTCTGCCAGCTTTTTACCCTAGTCCATATTTTATGCTTTTGAACACTATACTGGCCAGCCGGACCACTTGGAGAGAATTCTGACTGGGCCCTCAAGTGTTTTAAGTAGCATTTGGCCAGCGAACCACTGTTGAGGGAAAATACTGATTATTTTTGCCACAATTTTCTGTACCTGTAACAAGGATGTCGACATCCCCAGATGTTATCACTTTGTATAGGCCTACCATCTTGATATACATACCAGGCCCCCGATCCTTGTTTAAAAGAATACTAACACAGAACCCTTTTCCCCGAACTCAGATAACATGACAATGTTTTGATTACATGACAATGTTGACATTCAGCATCGCTTGACACTTTTGTTCTTGCAAAGGCAAGGCAGTGTTCCCTCTGTAAAAGGGGCATCTCTACGAGGCCAATTTAAATTGGTACCGGAACATTTCCAGGGGCACCAAGGCAATGACCAGGGGCATGAATGTTATTCCCTCTGCTGCATATGTGAAAGTACCTGGCCTGCAGTTACACTCTGAATTAAATCGCAGTGAAAACTGTAGTTCTAATTTCTACAAGCGGGGGAAAAAAAAACAAAAAACGAAAAACAAAACAAAACAAAAAAAGCTTTATCATCAACCACAAGTTAGACATTTAGAGTCCAATTACGTTCAATCGTGAACATCACTTATTTGTATTTAAAACACCCCAAAATGTTATTAAATAGCTTGACAACCCCCTCCTAATAAAACGTTTAATCTCTGTCCAAATTTCAGTCCATTACGATTAAAAAAAAAAAGGAAAAAGTGATAAATAAATCCAAAGTAAGATCTTCGTTCACTTTCCTGACCTATTACAGAGTCAGCTAAGCAAACGTGTCACAGAATATATAAATTGCATTAACTGCTAAGCAAGTTTGCCCTTTGTGATGCCACTTTAAGCTATCGACTGAGTGGTTAGTTAAGGGAGAAATGCAGATTTTAACAAATGGTACCTCAAGGTTAAACCCCTGATAACCCAAGTAAACCTCAAAGAAAAAACTTTGAGGGTAACTTTGAGTTACTGCCTGTCTAATTTTGCATTCCTCCCCGACCCTTCCCATTGGCTGATCATTCAATATCAGTCTCAAAGACAAATAGTTGTAATCATCTCCTTGCACGCACGTCACTTGCGGTAACCGTACCGCGCTAACCATTTTGGAAATCAACAGGTAAGCGTGTAAACGTTGCGTCTCATGAAATTCGCACTACACAGTATGACGCACAGTGACATCGACTTCCAAAATACCAAGATTACATGTACTGTGATGATGACACCAGGTGCATGGGGTCAATATGGTCAGAGCACCATACTAGGCTGTTATCTTTGAACAATGCATGTTTCCCATACTGTACACTGTACATGATTGACAGAAAATACAATGCAAATTTGCGGCAGTTGATTTACGCTGTTTGGGTTGTGTTCAACTTTGGCAAATCTTTGGCATCCATCACTAATTTTCATACATCACTCTTGGCTTTTAGTATTCCAACACTGGCAGTAATGAGATACTTCAATAGTCAGTCTAAGTCGGACAGGTTCTAGACGCATAGGGAACGTTTCCCGTACTCGTAGACATACGCCTGCAACCCAGTAGACCGCCAGAACATTCTGCTGGACTGCAACACTGTGCTGAACTACGGAAACAATCCTACATGAAGGAACATGCGCGTTAGCTTTTTGAACATCCCACCGGACCGTTCCTTGTACCCCCACTGTAATATTTAACCTATCTGGTTAGCCTGTTCCTACCATTCAAACTTTTGAGACGCTCCCTAAGTCTGGTAGGGTACACCCTCAGTTCACTCCATCATCAAATCTGAAAACAATAACACACACACATCTCCGACGCCACACATGAATCGTTCAATAGTATATATTCTTAGAAAAAATAAATAATGTTGATTACAGGCTCCTTAGAAACGATGACCACATCTTGCACTCAGACACGTACAAAAAACAAAAAAAACGTGCTTGACCGCTCACAATTATTTTTTCTTTCTGTCGTAAACGCCAACGCTCGTTTTTCTTTTGGAAGAGAAAGCCAACTGCAACTTTAGCAGACCCCGCCCCTCAATGGGAGATCGGATTGGTTGCTTGCATATTGCTACTGATGAGAGGTCTAACGTTGACTATAGAGTCCGACGAAACACTGTGCACAGGTGGGACCATAGTTATGTTCCCTCGTATAGATTTAACCGTGGGGGAGTGGGGTACCTGATGAGGTGAGTGGGGTACTACAGGGGGGCCGTCCACGACGGCCGCATTGTCCTTTGAGTAGATATTGTCCCTGACTTCCTTATTACTGGAATCCACTTTAACGTTCAAGTCTTGCAAAAACTGGTTCTCAGGGCTGTCGTCGAGTTTCATTCGCTTGGCTGGCCCGTTGGTGTCGGCATCAAACTCTGCAGCATGTTTCAAACTGTCTTGGCTGGTGGCCGTGGCCGACATTTCATAGGGCAAGTCCCCGGTGATGAGGCCGCCTACCTCGGGGGATCCATTGTTCAGGAGTTCGGCGGAGGAAGATCCATTGAGAGAGGACAGCATAGAGACAGAGTGTGATAGCTTGTTGTTGAGCCGATGTTTGTCCAGATAATTCTGTGATGGGATGGGGCTGACTAGACTTTCTGCATCGTCCAAGAAACGATCCATGTAATCCCTGCCAAAACAAAACAAAAAACAATCAACAAAGTCAATTTTTTTTTAGACCTATTCAACAACAAATAACACTGAGCAAACTTCTCTGCATACCAAAAGTTGCGGGGAACCAGCTAAAATCAATGCTCTGTTTAAAATAGTTAATTTCAAGATGGTGGCTACTTACGTAATTCCTGGATGGAGATGATATTTCTTTTTGGAGAGCCTGGCTTGATTGGCGAAGCTGTCGTGCCTTGCCGTCTTCTTCCAAAGGTAGTAAAACTGAACCAATTCACCGACACACCGCGTCCGAACCTAAACAAAAAACAAATAACCAAAATTAAAACTTAGGTGAACTGAAAACTGACAAAAAATCAATCATTATTTCCAGCTTGTTCATAATTGGATTAGTCTCTGCCAGAGAACCAGACTACCTGAACCCAAAAGAAATGAAAAAAACATACACAGGCTCTTGGTTCACAAAGAATTTCATTGGCTGTATTTGAGATACTGGTGTGTACATGTCTGTATGTATATATATATATATGGGGTGTTTCAAAATAACATGAAATATGTGTCAACCAGTGGGTCAAAATTTCAAGTATGCTGAAATAATCATGTATACACATAGTTTTTATTGCCAGATCTTATATTTATTGAAACCGAGAGGAAATTCTAATGCTCCCTCTGTTTAACTGTCAGCGAGACGTTGAAAATAGCAACCCCACTGCTGTTACGCATGGGACAATGTCTATTGTAGCCCTCCACAAATATTTTTAAAAGCAATATAAATGTAAAATAAAGGCTAGTTTTATGAGAAATGCATACTCCTGAAAAAAAGAAGATGAAAAAATCTCAGAAAAACAATGGCTTGATTTATCTACACCACAGTTAGGCATGCCGCATGGTGCTATGAAAGCATCACTCCAGTGACCAATCACTACAAAATAAACAGAAGGCTCACTATCTCATCAAATCCTACCTGGACCCCATTAGGAATAACACATAAATAAATGACAAAAATGATGTTAGTATATGATTAAAACTTGTCACTGTGTAGATGAAAAACTTAAGAGCTTGCATAGCGTTATGCATGGGACAGCCCTGTTACGCATGGGACAATGTCAAGAAGCATTAATTGCTATGCTGATAAGTTGGTTTTTGTGGGTGTCTTTTGTCAGTAATTCATGCACAATACATCCAACAGGATTAAACCATATAAAAACATTGATTTAAGACTAATTTATCTACACACCAATCAAATATTTAGCATATGTAGTGCTACAAAAGATTTATATAACTCACGCAAAGATCCTTGCCACTTGATTGGTGGAACTTACATAAGGTGGTATTCAATATAACTCCCATCCACGTCGGTGATCAAAAAGTCCTATTTGCCCATGGGGAATGGTAAACTATTCAACGGTTAGGATCATACGTGCGTACAGCGCGTCTCCATTTTTTACCTGGAGTCCTCCACGCTATTTAGTGGAGAGGGAGGGGGGATTTTCAAAGTGTTGGATGGTCAAGGTGTCTACTTTATGTTTCTTGTGAAAATGACATGGATCTGTATGTGAGTTATATAAAACAAATATTGAGTGGCTTTAATTCGTGAAATGGGAGGAATATTATCGCTTGGTAAATTTTGGATTTTAGATCGGGCTTAGAGCGGTCGGATAGGGTAAAGTATAACTATTTTTTTTTAAATTGACTCCAAAAAAGGGAAAACTTAACAAAAGAAAAATATACCATTTTTCGAGGATGATAATTCTGAACTGCAGAAAAAATGCCACCCGGCGGTAGAGCCAACAGCCATTTGAAAGGAATTGATTTCCATAGTGTCTTAGGAAATGTCAAACATTTTCACAATGTCAACAGTCATAAAAAGAATTGTAAGGGGTCGGGAGGGGTTTGAAGGGGAGAAACCTGTAATGTTTATGAGGGGCTGTTCAAAATTGTACTCATTTGACTAATCATAGAACCCTACCTTATTTTCTTTAAAAAAAAAATTTTTTAAAATTAAAGTGGTTGTTTGCATGTTAAAAGATGTGAAAATGATGGAATACATGCCGTTTCTTGTTTAAAAAAGGAAAGAAAAGAACCTGGATCCAGACCTGCGACAAAATCTTCCGCTAGCGGAAGTTTTGACTAAGGATGTGCGCGAAATCATCGTGTGAAAGAAACCTTTGTTTATTGAACGACATCCTGTGCGAAATCTCCCATACTACGCATGCGTGGCAACTATTTTTGTGTGACCTTTGCATCGCAACGTAATTATAAGCACTGTCAAGACTGTTGACTTGAGCTGGCTCAAGTTGAGCATTCACACTGCTGGTGCTGCTTTTTGCGGCATATTCTTAACTCTGTTCGTCATAGAAATAGAATGAAAACAATTTATTTTCAACTACTAACCTTTTTAATTGCCGTTGCCCTTAAATAAATGCAAAAAAACCCGCTTCAACTGACATAATTAGACAAGAAAAAACAATCTTTTTACTGCTGTCTTAAATGCAAACAAACGTTGAAAGTCACTCTCTGGTTGGTGCAAAAGACAGAAAAATTTGCTTTAAAAAGCAAAACGTATAGCAAACATGCTAAAGGTACGCAGTATCAGGGAAATTCCCTTTGAAATCACTGGTGTGCATATTAATAAGGTTCCTAAGGCAGCCGGCCAATAAGAAAATTCGTTACCTGCTCTGTACTACTTAACATTTTTTTTTTATTGGCTGAATTCCCAAATAACGAAGGAATTCAACTCATAGGAAAATTTGTTAGGAGCTACATGTAGGAATTCAGCCAGCACGTGCGTTGTTTCATGAACACTGCAGTTAGTACATGTAAGTCATGCTATTAGAATACCAAAAACTATTATTTCTTGGCAAAAGAAATCTCGCATCTTTTCCGGTTTTTTCCTGAGCCTGGTTTTGCACCCCAAAACATGCAAAACAAACGGGCTGATTCTACTGGTAGTATTATCTATTTCGCTGATGTATCAGTCATTCGCTGGTTACCAGTGATGTGTGCACTATCATAGCGCACAATGGTTGTGAGTTTTTTACTTTAGCCGTGTGAAAGCTCGCTAAATCATTCATGCATGATGACAACAAATAAACAATCAGCGCTCGTAAAATGTGTAGCAAAGGACGTTGGTAATTTTTTCGTCATGTGAAAAGGGCATGCCTAGGCCTAAGATAGTTGTTTATTAGGGGACGCCAATAAGCAGCCAATAAGCGCACATTATTATGAGTCATGACCATAAAAATAGAACCCAGAGAACGCTGAGTGCGTCAGTATGTGTGCGCTTCCGTTGTGAGACCATGTTAGGGACGCGCGTATGCCATTTTTATGCGGCTGTTTCATGTCAACACTGTGATACACAGGCTTGCCATCTTGTAGCGTTACAACCGACGGCCATTCGAAGAAAAAGAGCGAAAACAGGCACATTTGGGCGTGTACGCCGGACCCCCTGACGGACAAATGAGAGAATATCGGGATCCGGGACGTCGACGTTAAGTGTTTCCCGATTTTTCCCGATTTTTCAAGGATGGTCGAGTTACACTTTTAAATAGATAAATGTGTAACTCGGAAATCACCTCTTTTTGCTTCGCCCCGTGAAATGGAACAGTCCAAATTTTACCTTGTGATAATATTCCTCCCATTGCACTCTGAGCCACTCAATATTTGTGTACTATTCGGTGACCAATCACAACAGAATGAACAGAAGGCTACATGTATATCAAGTCCTACCTAGACTTCTTAAGAATAACATACAAACAAATGACATGAATTGTGATAAATGAATAAAACTTTTCTGTATATTAAATGAAAAACACAATACCTCGCAGAGCGCTATGCATGGGACAGCCTGATTGGACATGGGGACAATGTCAGGAAGTATCCATTGCTACATATGTTGGCAAGACTTGGGTGCTGGAAAATTGTTTTTTATGGATTAGCTAGGGTCATACTGCAATACATGTACAATATCCCAGAGGTATTGTGTGAATTACAATCAAAAAATTGTAATCATTCTATTGAAGAAAAAGTATTGTTAGCACATTTCCTTTAACAACACTGAATAGATTTATTCAATTGCTAAACACGAAACAAATTTATCCAATTGCTGAACATCAAATGGATTTGTCCCGTTTCTAAACAACATAATAAATATTCTGCCTTAATCACATGGAGAACAGTACAAAATGGTGTTTTCAACTGTTCTTACACTCAATAAATACTATTGGACCGAAGACAAGACTGAAATCCAAGGTTTTTAAAGTTTTGTCCCATACGTAACGCTGAAGGCTAAAAACGTTATGCATGGGACACCAATTTTGAATCATGCCTCACAAACAAGCTGCATGGTATCAAACCAAGTTTGTATTTCTTTCCTATTTCTATGTCATAGTGCTACATAATAGCATGATCACTTTTCATCTGGAGGTTCCTACCTATTAATGGAATATGGTGTTATGCATGGGACAAATAGTTTTTTCCTATAACAGGGCATGACATTTTGGGCACTTTGTGATTCCAGACAAGTTCAGTTTAAATCAAATAAAAAGTGTCTATACAAATAAAATATAGATATCTAGCTTTGATTAGAACTGCTTACATTCTTACTAGCTCAAAGAATATTGCCTATGATGTAAAAACAAATTTGCCATTTGTAGATTTCTGGCGTTACGCATGGGACAAACAGGACCAGGTTAACAGATGGTCTCAGTAGAAGACCACAAGTGTCCCCAGGCTCCCTTGAATGGCTTTATATGGATGAGGGATTACAAAGCAATGTTGCTAAATGTATTTTAGCAATAACTACCAATAGTTCATGCAGTATCGTGAAAATGTAAAAACAGCTAAATTTGCGTTACGCATGGGACATGTACCAATGCAAACTATACTTGATGACTGCTGGCAATTAATGATATGCTTACCCAGGTACATTATTTTTTTTCAAAGCTGTTGTATGTATCAGTCTCCCAAACATTTTAAACCAACTTTATCTGTTTTACACCCCACCTTATTTGGAACCATGAAAAATGAGTAGAAAATGCAAGAAAAGTGTTACGACGACACTCAAAGTTCACTGTCTCCCCAAAATCTAACAAAACACACAACAAGCAAAAGCTCCCACTGACATAAATTTGGGACCTTTTTCTGAACTAATAAATTAGAAACATCTCCCTCTTCCTCTGCTATATTTGAGAAATCCTCTGTTGAAATCATGATACCCTTCCTGGTTGACACAAAAAAGCCCAAAAAGCGTTATGTATGGGACACATCTGGGCAAATTTTGAGAAACTGTCCATTCTGAGAGGAAATTCCAAAGTGCGCACAACCTAAACAATGCCTAAGAAGGAAGAAAATGCATAAAACTTACAACTAGACAGGCACAGTTAGTCTGGGGCTGCCTGTTACAAGGCCTTTGTTGGAAATTTCACGTTATTTTGAAACACCCCATATATATCTGTATTATTATTATTCATTCGGCCAATATCAGAAACAACAACATACAAATGTAGTACAAAAGATAAATAGACTAACAGAACAGGTAACTTAAATACAAGATTACAAAAAGAGGGGATTAGACTAAGGGGCCAGGACGGGTATGGGATGGGGAGGAAAGTAGAAGGGAGGAACAGGACCCTGGAGAAGGGGAACAATCTATTCTAAGATGGCCAGGATAAACAAAAGTGTATCACATTACACTATAACTTAAAAGCCAGTTTATCCAATCAAAGAATAGAGTTATATTAACATATAATTACTACAATAAAAAAATTTCTATAGATATAACCAAATACATGTATATGTACTCTGAATAAAACTAGATAGAAATTAAAAACTTTAAAAGAAATTAGATTAAATTTAAAAGCTGCAAATAAACCTGGACTACAACAATAACTTTAAAACAAATAAAAAACAAAAAGAAATAAATACATGAAAAAAACACACACAAAAAAAACCCAAAACGAATAATCCAATGTACATGTATACAGAGAGAATATAGGATGCATATGAGTGCACTGTCGCAGAATATAACCACAAAGTGAAATCGTGACTATTCCATTTCACGAGACGAACCAGAGTGAAAAGGAAAAGCCAGCTTTCACTGGGTAATTATATTCTGCGACAATGGATGAATGAAATGCATTATTTTGTTTTATATAACTCACACAATAAATACAAAACAGACACAGAAACTCTTCCATCGCACACTCTGAAGTAAAAAAAAAAACACACTTCTAAACAGCGTGGACGACTCCATGTAAACACCAACCTTGTCCACCATGACACAACCTTGCCTTGGCGGGGAAATATTATTTTGGGAAAGGCGCTTCGAAGCATCCAATAATTAACCATATCGGACAGGCGCCTGTCCATAACTAAATTCATTCAAGTGACACGTGTTCCACCAATCAAATGACATGGATCTGCCTGTGTAGTGTCGAACATTTTGTATTAGTCCATTTTTAAAGTTAAATTTTAGAATCACCTTGTTCTGCTGGATTAAATGGAAGTTCTTCCCGTACGCTCTTAGACCACTTTCAAAGTTGCGACACTCTTCTTCTGACCACAGGCTCATCTCGTCCATTGGGGGCGCTATTTGCATCCGGTGACGCCTGAGGGCCTCATCCACATTGTGACCACATTGCAAGAGTATATAAAGGGTCTGCAGAACAAGCCGGACATAAGAAACAAAACAAATCAAATGTAACAGTACGTAAACTATTTCCTCCTTACAATAGCAGCGTGTTGTGGCCGAGCGGTCTGGCCAACCAAAGTTCTGGTGGCTGAGTCATTACAATGCGGGTTCGAATCCCCGTCCCAGCTCTCCTATCTTGTGGACCCTGCCGATTAACGAGTCATCATTAGAATATTTTTTTTTCTCACGTGCCAAAATCAGTTCACCTGACGACTTCATCACAATAATTTGGTTGCGCCAATTTGGGGGTCAATGTCCCCGTGTGTTATACCATGGTTATACACTGTAGGTACACATACGTTGGACTCCCAAAATGGCGAGCATGGCAGATAGAAGCCACGTGCGACATTGGTGTAAGGGGTTCATGCAGACATTCATTCAGCAGCAACAAATCATGCACAAGAAAATAACAGTATACCGTACAAATACAGCCCACAATCTAGATGGACTGTTAGACAACAATCTAGATGGACTACTAGATTAAGCAGACCCCGATTTACTCGTCTTGAGGGCAGTATTGAATGACGGCAGAGAAAGAAAAACTTGGAAATTTCTGGTAAGTCTTCCACTACCAATTACTGGGGGAAAAGTGAGGGTGTGTCCTGGCCGAGTGGTCTAGTGCACCGGAGACTGGCTCAAGTTCTGGTGACTAAGTCATCAGGGAGTCGGTTTGAATCCCAGTCATGACACTTGTGTCCTCAAGCAAGACACTTAACTATAATTGCTTCTCTTCACCCAGGGGTGAATGGGTACCTGTGAGGGCAGAAATGGTTCTTGTGAATGTTTTAGCTTGGTGGTCTACATATTTGGTAGCACAGGCTGCATAATCAGCAGGGAGCTGAGATGGTTTCAGGAATGGCATAAATGGCCCTATGACTGGGGTAATAAAGTTTGAACGCCATTCGTGCACTGCGTGACGAATTTGAAAGCACTGTTAATTATTAAATGTCACGATCAACGGATTTTCGTTTGCTTTTTCATTTTTCTTTTCTTGTTTCCGTTTTCTTTCTGTCTTACCCTTTCATCATCTCGTTCATGACAACCCTGCGGTAGTGACTTGACGCCCATCGCACCCACTGGAGGTCGTTGAACCTCTCTCAGGTAATTCTCTACGAGTTCAATGTGGAGCTGGTTGGGATCCCATAGTAGTCTGTCCTCGTTGTCGTACGCTGTTTTTTAAATAAATAATTAACGGGTAGATTAGTTCCATCCTGTCATAACTCACTTATCCACTCCCTGTGTTTATTTTGGACGTACAAGGTACACCAATTGTACCAAAGGACTGACAGGCAATCAAAACAGTTTTCCGGGAAAAAACTTTGGAGCGATGTGAACTAATTACTTACCAGGTGCATCCCCATAGTGACTCAATCCTTCTGGGATGACGGCCTGATAATCTGAACCAACACTTATTGTCTGGAAAAGAAAAAAAGGGGAAAAACATAATGTAAAAAAAAAAAAAAAATTGTACACAAAACCCAAGAATTAAAAAAAAAGAAATTGCTGTTGCAAACTGCTTACAAACCCAAATGACCTGTGGTATGAATGCAAAAAGTCGTATGGTTTTACGTTTCTACCTTGACACAGTCTTCACTCTGCTAGGGACGATACGGTGAGGCCATATCACTTACTGCAGAATATATGAATTTATTGCATATTCTGAGTACTACACAAAATTTACAGTTCTGCATTGTTCAGTTGTTCCTTCTGGTTTAACTCAAAAGTCCTGCATCTGCCTAAATGAAACAAATCACACAATTGCTTACCTTCTTCCAATCTTCTGGGGGTACATAATCTGAGTCTTCTGAGCCTGAATCCGAGTCTCCATCCGTGGCTGTATTAGCTTTAAAAAAAAACAAAAAAAAACAAAGGAGATAAACATTAACTTTAGCCGGTGGTCACAGGTTCAAATCCTGTTCCTGTCAATTTTTCTTTGTTCACCCCAAAATTGATTTAAAAAATTATCTTCAAAGAAACACACTTTTTAACACACCCGATGGCATCTCAAGGTATGTGGAGTTACATTTTTAAAGTATGAGACCTGTTCCTTTACATAGCACCATGTAACGGTTTACGAGGTGCTGTGGAAGAGTAGGGGGTTTACCCCGGTGTTTCTGATTCAATGCAAGCATCCTTACCTACGGAATTCCTCAGGCTTCCGTGCTACAGTGATTAAGTTCGCTTTTGAGGAATCCTTGGTTTCATTACCGAAAATGAATAATAATGACTTACATCTTAGTAGCCTGTGTGTGCCGTAACTACCAGGGCTGTCACTGGCATGACTCCCGGGTCCTGGGAAGAGATCACTGTGTAGGTCATCAATACTCTCCTCCCCAGTCCCTTCCTCAACATTCTCGCTCTCATTAGGCAGCAGATCCTGGGCTATCTCCTCCTTGTCCAGAGTCAGGTTGCTGGAGTTGAGGATCTCGTCCGTGCTGCCGTCTGTCTCTGTGGAGTCCTCGTGATTTTGTTGCTGGGGTGCGGTACTAGGGCAGTACATCTGCCAAAGCTGGTCTACTGGAATTTCCGCCTCCTGTTGGAAGAAAAAAAAAAAAAAATCTGCTTTCAAGAAAATATAGCGAGATGGGAGAACTTAAGAGTGAACATACTTTCTTCAAAGTGTTGCATCCAGGAAGAAATATACCTTCTTCAAAGCGTTGCATCCAGGAAGAATTTGGTATTTTTGAATGGAAGTTGAGAAAAAAGACAATGCAGCTTCTCTATGTTAAAAGTTTACGTACCTCAGCGAGTTCATCTAACTCGTTGCTGAAGCACTCTCCAATGTCAGCACTCTCCTCTTCTTCAATGGTGCGCTCGTCGTCACCATCGTGAACGAGCATTTCGGCCGTTACATCAAAGTCTTGATCAGTCTCTACAAAAGGAGGCAACAGGCAACGTGGATTAAAAATTACTTCAAAAATACCTAGGGATCATAACTCACAACAAGCAAATGGTTTGCCAAACATTTGCCAAAACTTGTGTGCTGTGTTTTCCTTGGTCAAAATGCTTTACAATTTGTTTGACATGAAAGTAATAACCTTGTATCGTTTATTCTTGTTCTCACTTTACATTGTTTATCTTGTATCGGGTATGTCAGTCTGACTGGAAACTGAGAAATGTTTTAACCAGTTCGGGCAGGCTGATGTGCATCCATAAAAATATTTTTTGAGCCGGCAAACGAGCGACATTGAAACACGCCAATGTGAAAAATCGGAATACCGGAACAAAGGTTGCGCGGAAATTCCCCTACTGAGCATGTACAGATCATGCACACCTGTGTACCGCTTGAATTCACCCACACACAGGACAGATGGCGCTCAATATTTTTTTGGTTTTTGGCCGTTGTGCAGGCGTTATTGTGTAATCCCCGATTCTAGACCTTTCAGGGCTCCAATTTTGGGTAAAATTCCACAAGACCGCAGGGCTTGTAGCTCAAAGTTTTTACAGGACCAGAATTTATTTTACAAGAACAGAATCTTAATGAGAAAAACTTTCTACAAAGTTTAAAATGGAAACTGTTTTTATGTGAACAAGCACTAAGAGAAGATTTGTCTCATTTGTCTTGTGGGTAAGTATATTTTGAAACACAACAGAATTGAAAGATATTGATCAGATTCAAAGTCAACATTTTGAGCATAATTTCTTGTGTTTCTTTTTGTTAACGATATTACACAGTGAGGTTTTATTATTCGATCAAAAAACACAAGACCACCGGACTTGTCCAGTCTTGAGTTTACTGGCCAGACACTAAAATCACTGGCCTTGGGCCTGTGGTCCAGTGTAAAATTCGAGCCCTGCCTTTTTACTTTTATTCCAAGAAGATCATTTTGAGAAATAGAGAGGCTTCCACCGTTGTTCATTTATTTTATTTTGGCTCGATGGGGGCAAGTCAAAATGAACAGGGGATCCAGCCTTGGTTCCAGATTTAGTACCAATCGTAGGCCGTGGTGCATGAATTTGACATTTTCTCGAACGAGAAAACAAAAATCACAGTGCAATTAAGAGAATCTTTATTCTCTTGGCTTTGTCAAGTCAAAGTTTCTTTGAGCCAGTGGTACTCTCAAAGAAAAATGATTCCAGCGATTCCGAGAAAATAAACCAGTCAGACCAAACAGGATAACATGGGAGAATCCCGGCGGCAACTGGTTAAATAAGATTTGAAGCTTTGCATGGTGCAAGAAGAAAAAACTGAGGTTTTTATGGATAACAACCATAGTATCACAAGGTTAGATAGTTGTCACCGGTAAAACCTATTTGTTTAGTTTTACAATTTTGTGGCTTTTCTGTTACTATTTGCTACTTCCATTTGTTAAGGACAGGGTTACTTTAAAAACTATTCTCTTACCCGGACTGGAGTCACTTGTAGCGGGCTAAAAAACAAACACAACAAATTAAGATCGTCATTCATTTTTCAATAGACCTTAATTTCAAAAAATTGATAATTTATCTATTTTCCAACGATTACTACTAAGATACCATGATTTGGATAATGAGGCCGAATTGTCCGAATTGGCGGCTACAGCTATGGCTATGGCTATAGCTGGATTGCTGCATCATCATGCATGTCCTGTGTTGAAGTATAGGCGGATAGGACACCCTTGACAACAATTGTAGCCATAGCGCAGCTGCCAATTCAGATACGGCCTAACTGTCATAATAAACCAGAAAACTGTGCCGAAGGTTCTTGTACAAACAATGTATAATTTTCCCTAACAATCAAATCTGAGGGTCACTACTACTACTAGAACTTTTTTGTGTGCATTTTTCTTTAATTTTGCCTTAAAGCCCCAGCTCAACATTGGTAAAGTGTCTATAAGTGCTTCCATTCTTAGCAAAAATCAAGATATGTGTAACAAAACCAACTTGTGAAAATTTCAGCTCATTTCGTTGTTTAACATGTTTAATTTGTGAGAAAACGGTAAAAATGCATTCAGCATTCTTGTACCCATTCCTATAGGCAGAATTTTCGTCTCACTGATACGAAAACTAATTTTGGATCTTATTTCATATATTATTGTTTAAAAACGATAACAGTTCAGGCAGAAATATTCCAAGGAAAGTTTTCTATCATCATTATCTATATACCATGTAAGGTGTATGTAAATCTGTGAACATTTGTTTTTCTTCTTACCAATGTTGAGCTGGGGCTTTATTAGCAAACATTTGTTTACGAAGTACTAATAAAACAGCTTTTTTCCAACAGGTATACAATTTGTTTATTTCGTAATTTAACTGACAAACATTTCTATGGCGTACTAGTAAAAGAACTGTTTCTTTTTGCTTTAACTCTTAATATTACTTTTACCTTTCAGCGACCATGGTGTAACATAACACACCCCTTTTTTAAACAGGAATATATGTATTTGGTTATTTATTTATTTATCATAATAACAGTAAATAAAACATACATGAATTAATAATATTGCCTTGTTTATAACTTATGCGTGAAAACCAAAATTTGACACAAAAATTACTATCATTCAACTCGTCTCTTGACACTTTCCAAATTTAATTAATTTGTTCTGGCATTAAGGAAGGTTCGCTAGGTGTTAACATGGTCAAGGTCGATGGTTAGTCAATAAACAGGGGAGTTAGCCAGACACTAAATGCGCAGTGAAATTTGTGCGTTCCTGATAACTTAGCGCAAATTTATTTAAATTTGTGCAAGGTAAGGTGTTAAGTTTGCATTCAACATTTGTTATTCTCCTTTGACTCAAATGTGTCTTAACTCTTATTTACCTTTTTGATATTGAATTTTAAGGCCTACATAATACAATTTTACGGTCATACTAATTAGCATTAACTCGGCGATTTCACGACAACTCAAGCCAACTCCACGACAACTTATTTCAACAAGCGAAAACTACCTTGAAACACAATTTCTTTGCCAGAATGTATTAAATTATAGGTCTGGTCATCATTTTTCTCACAAAATAGACTTAATTTCCAAGAGAGAAATTATTTTTTTCAGTGAAATTAACCTGTTTTTCCGTCCGTGTTTTTGTGCAATGTGAAGCTACTGCGCTTGTGCATCAACAGTCGCACCCAACCGTACCATTTTACTAAGGAGGAGATAAAGCTGGTCCAATTTGTTTTATCAAATTGTTTTAGCGAAAAAAAAATAATAATAATAATAGTAATAAATAATAAACAACAAATAAAGATACTTCAATAAGAAAATATTAATTAAAACATTAAAGAGAACAGAAAGATTGAAAAATGAAAGACAAGGGCATGTTTGTAAAAGTCATTTCTTTTCTTTCCCCTTTATATCTCCCCCTTAGAAAAATGGTATGGTCCGATGTTAATGGAAATTAAGTCTATTTTGTGAAAAAAATTATGACCAGACCTATTATTAATTCAATACATTCTGGCAAAGAAATCGTGTTTTAAGGTAGTTTTCGCTTGCTGAATTAAGTTCTCGTGGAGTTGTCTTGAGTTGTCATGGAAGTGTTATGAGATGTCGTGAAATCATCGAGTTGACGCTTATTATTAGTACGACCCATTTTTTGTGTTAAGTTCTAATCTATGCCTAACGTTAGGCCTACTTCCTACCAACAAAATAGTATTATTAATGAAATGGGCCTACCTACACAAAAAAACAAAAACAAAAACGATTTGTGTTTTAATTTTAACTGTTTTGTTTCACATAACTGTTTACTTCATTTGTAACTAAAATTGTTGTTGTTTTTTAATTAATTGTCAGAATATTCTTATGCAATTTGTACTGAGTGTTATGTTGTTTCCCCAAACTTTTTACTTCTTTTTTTTTTGCAATTAAAATTGGGTTGGGGTTCATCTTAGTTAAATTACAACTTAGATTGCTTCTTTTGCTTGCTAATTTGACCATTGTCTTGATTGTTATCGCTTTAACTTCATGTTAGATTTTAATGGCAAAAGTATATTCAATTAATAATAATCGCTACGGAAATTCGCATGAACCCGCTGCCGGTGTGAAAAGTTATTCCTTCACCGCCTGCGCCCGTGCGCATCCAAATGGCGCATTCCCACTTACTAACTTTGTAACGTTAGGGAAGTTGAAGAATACATTTTACTTATTCAAATAAATAACGACAGTCAACGCCCACTTATCATGAAAATATAAACTTCATTATGTCAACTTCCCATTTATTAAAAAAATACACAATATCGATAGGAAAAGTAGTAAGAAAATCACGTTAATAACTCTGCTAGAGAGAGAATTTTTTAGACTACTCACCTCGGCCATTTTGAAGAGTATGATGGGATATCGTTGACCTGAAAGGTCAAAAACTGCCCGGATGAAAATGTCTTACCGAATGAAATGAAAACCCAACGTTGATTAGCTGATTTAGAAATAACTTATTTAATATAAACAACATATTTAATTCTTAAATAATTTGTTTTATTCGTTTAATGAAATCTTTAAATTATTTTAAATTGTGTAAAATTTCAAATTTGTTGGTTTTGAGCAAACAATTGCTATTTTGTACGGCTATAAAAAAAAAGACCACACTCAGTCAACCAATCAAAGCTCAGAAAAGAAAAGAGAAACTAAAGAAATCCGATACGGCAAATGTCATAGCAACCCTTCAGCGTGAGCGGCGGTTTACTTTGATCTCTGAACAGGAAAAGTTTGTACCTGTCAAAGTTCTTTCAGGAATTTGCGGCTATCAATGAATAGCATTAGCAATAGCAGTTTCTAGTGTTTGTTCAGCTAAACAAAGCTGTAATTATGTCAACCGGAAAAGCAAAACCAGGGTAAGCAGTTTAAGTTAGGAAAGATTAGCGATTGCAGATTGATTGGTTTTTACTTTTTTGTTGACTTCCTTGAGCATTGCCATTGATTGACATGAATCATGACTGATAAAAAATATGATTGAGCACGTTATGTTGAGGCGCCCTTTTCCAGTTTTCGTTCGTTAAATCGTATTATTTTAATTTTATTAATATTTTAATAATAATGGGGATGAATCTATGACTGAGGACTTGGAAAAGTTTCCATATCCGGCTGCCACGCTCTAACTTAAGTCTAAGGGATTTTTGAGATTTGTTAATGGATGTTGGGCTTTATTTCCCTTTTTTTAATATTCCTCTCAAGAAGGTCCAAGGAATTGGTAACAAAAACAGTAATAATTTATCTTAAAAAAAGAAAGATTGAGCGGACATTTCATTGCGTGGCTGGAACTTTCACGCATTCATGCCCAAATAAGATCTATTGTCGATCGGTTGATTTCAACAGGTTGCATCCTGCGCTGAGGCATGATGGGATAGGAAAGGGATCATGTGTCCTTGCTGCACAGTTGCCACTGCCCCCTTTGTCTTCCCATCATGCTTTGCGCTATTTCGTCGTAGAGCGATCAGCAATAAACCTTATGAACTAAAATGCCGTTTAGCGAGTAGCCATGTCATGCCCAACTTACATAAACATAGACATAAAAATGGCTTATTTTTTATGATTTCAACACTTTGTACATGCGTAATCATTCAAAGTGCCCGTCCCTCTTTGTATACATTCTGTCAACCTTTCGGGACAGGTAAGGATATAATTTGACCTAAATTAAGGGAGAAAAAGTGGCAGCCGGATACGTTTTTTTTTGCCGAGGACTTGACTTGAGTCTGTGAGTTAGCATTTTTTAATTTATTTGTTATTTGTTTTTTATCAATTGTTAACACAGGTACATGTACTCACACACACAGTCTACACAGTAAAAAATGTTTTAATAAAAAAATAAATAAAAATTGTTGTTTTCGTCAGTGTTGCATATGATTTTGAAGAAGAGTTATTACGTTACATTTTAAGCCATAAATTGGTTCTTTTTTAATTTGCTTCTGCATTGCAGAGAAGCAATTAATTTTGTCGCTACAAAAACAAAGAGAAGATATTATTTTTACCCATATCATTAGCATTACTAGTACGTCCGTGACCCTGACATGTGAAAGATCATGTTTCCTTGTGTGGGTAAAATGAAGCATTACACAGTGTGCTCTGTGGCCTCTGCACACAAAGAAGTGGAATGTCCGGATGACCTTTGCTCCAGTATTCCGATTTTACACAATGGCACAGTGTTTAAACGTTGACAATATTTTCGTGTTCATACACAGTCATCCGGCGTCTAAGTTCTACTTCTAAGTTCTAGTCCAACTTAAAAAAAAAAATTGCATTTAATAAACAATAACATGTGAACTAATTTTATGCCCAACAGCCCTGGAATTAATCCACGGCATCAACAGCTATCGCCTTGGTGCCCTGTGCTTTTGCCTTGGTGCCCTTTATTGCAAAGTTCCAATACAAGTTTACAATTTCCTCTATAGAAGTGCCCCTTACCAGAAGAAACTTGCTGTGCCCTTTCAAGAGCAAAGTTCAAGGCCTGGCCTAAGTTAACAACGTTAATTTTGGCCTAGTTAATATTATTAATACTAACAATACATCAGGCTATTTGCTAATTCTAGTTACATGATTTTGGTTGTTAGATTCTTCTGAATGTTAATAATTAACGTGAAATTGCAGACACTGGAGACAGCGCCATTGCCACTGGGTTGTAAATTGTTTTGTCTTTGATATACATGTACTGATGTAGTAGTCAATAAGCGGACCATTGCCATTGGCTAGATGAGTCTGAGTAACGTGGACGCTGATGATACAATGCTTTTTTAACAATTTGGTCATCATCCGACAAACCTTACATAAATTGCTAATGCTAGATGACGACCCAAATGTGAAGAGAGAAAATAAAAACATAGACTACAATTTCAAAACATCCTACTGAAAATGGCTGGACATGTCAATAACTAGACTTTCCTCTGTGATTTTGTTCTCCTCTTTTGGAAGTTTATCATTACCAATTTGGGAAATGCTGAATCCCGACTGCTACTTTTTTTCATTCATATGACAAAAATAATATTACCCAGAAAAATGTGGTTTGTTTTGGGGTCATAACGGTTGAAAAAGTGGTGTTCAGATTTGGCCTCTATGAATTTGATCAAAAATAATAAAATTTAAAGAATTTAAGTTTAAGTAATGGTTTTCTTTAAAAACACTGTAAAGCGTTAGTCTTTAGTAAACATGAAAAGATAGAAAAAGGGTTTTTTTAGACATTGGGTGATGTAAACAAAACAAAAACAAAAAAAAATTTACTAATTAAAATTTGAATGCAAATAATTTTCTTTGAAAAAAAATCTCTTTAACAGTTACACTTAAAACAGTAAACATGAAAAGAAAGGAAATTTTTTTTAAGACAGTGGATGGTGAAAACTAAAAAAAATTAAATTGACTTCTAGGCCTATTTGTTCAAAATGTCAAATAAAAAACGAAAATCAAAATATTCTTTAAACAGGAAGTTCTTTTGTGAATGTGGTATTTTTACCAAGCGTGGTGAGGGAAGATTCTCCACTTGATCCCATCAAAATGGAATGATTTCTCAATTTCATATTTGAACATCTTCGTGAAAGATCTCAAAGGTAGACGAGTGTTTACATTTACACTACAGTAAACTTTGCCTCCATGGTATGAAATGTCCAAACCTTTCCAGGTGTTGTCGTGGTGTGAAATGCATAGTGTGCAAATAACGAAAAACTGAACTTCAAATTGCCTGCGTGTGATCACCAACTAAGTCAAATAACAGCTCATTGGTATACTGATTGGTATGTGTTTACACAAACAATATATAGGCTAATAGGTTTATTATCACAATTGTAGAGGTAGGGAGTTTGGACTTGGGGATCATTTGTGATTCCCTCGGTCATATACACACACTGTCTCACTTTGAAGTGTGCCAGTGCGAGCAGAAAGCTTAACTACATGTAGATAGAACACAAACTTCTAGTAAAAGGCTTTTCCATCGACAAGAAGGTTGTATTTTTTGCAGATCTTTTTTTATACATATGTACTTGATCAATTTTTTTTTTTCTGTACAGAAGTTTTTCAATGAAAATCATTTTTTTGGGAGGTGTTTTTTGTGATGAAAGATAAATCTCTTGAACATTGCTTACTTCAAAAATTGGTGGTATTGACCCCTTGCATGAAGCAGAACGCTCCGCACAATGCACATCTACCATGTCCGTCATTTTGGGAGTCAATTTCCTTTGCATATATTTTCATTCCCAAAATGGCGGACAGGATTAGCGCATGTACATTGTGCTGCGCATTGTGAAATGGGTTAAAAAGATCAATTAATGTTTTGCTGATAGGAGCTGTATTCGTGTATTCACAAACTGAGATCAGTACATTTTCAAAACCATCAAGTTTTGTGAGATTTGCAGCTACATGTAGTTGAACAGAGAGGAGAAATTTTCAAGTTAATTGTTCATTTAGTTTACTTCAATAGCAATCAATGATTTCACTGGTTTGTAATTCTCCCCCCAGCGTGCTCAAGGTGCCCGGAGCAGTCCCCGCAGGTGCTAACCGCAGCAAGCTGTTGACCAGCCAGCTAAGCCAAAGTCGACTCAATGCCAAGGATCGCAGCGTGACGGTCGGGGGGGCCTCTCGTACGACACTCAACTCTTCCAGCCGTAAGAGCCAGGTGGCTCTGGACAATAAAGTTGACCACCGTCTCGGTGGGAAGATTAACACCATGATCCAGGTATAAATTTTCTTGTTGTAGATCCAGTTATATTTATTTTATTTTATTATTACCATCCCAAACTGACCATCATCATGTGCAACTTATTAAGGAATAAATCATTCGACTAATTTGACATACATTTTGTACATGTAATAGACCGATTGTGCGACCCGCGTCATGTGACCACTTCTGGGTATAAAATGTAAACACACACGACATCCTCCATAGGAAAGGGTGGTACGGTACGCAATGATTAATGCATTTAATTTATCCGATCGAGGCTTTTCTTGCTCGAAATCTGTGAAAGATATTCCAGAGTTTGTACCAGAGACCTTCGAGTGTACATTACAAAATAACAGACGGGTGGCTACATAATTGTCGTCCGACGCCGGTAGTGCATGGCTAAAAAAACCTCATTTTAGTAGAATTCTGTGAAGTTATGAAACAGAGATGTGATTTAAATTAATGCCACAACATACTACTGTAAATAAAGGGGCTGATTGACTAATTTATCACTTAACAAAAGTAAAATCGACTGTTTTTGTACTCACTCTGTGTCACGGCCTATCTCTTTACACATATTTTGCCATCAGCTGTATGGCGTTATACCCAATAGGAGGTCATGTGACCGCATGTCAACATTGTCGCGCAATCGGTCTATTGGCATGATTGGTACAATGTATTCCTGGATCCAAACACGATGGTTGATGATGCTTTGCACGGAACATGGTTTTGGTGCCTGCTGTGTCTACCCAGTTCCACCACTCACAAGTTGTAGAATTTTGACTACTGGGCTGGAAAGTGCAATCTGATCATGTTTTTATGTTACAAGTGAAACATCTAAGCTGAAAGAAGTCATTGTAAATATGCACTTAAAAAATAGTGTATTTGACATATGAAGGCCTGGAATTTCACTTTGAGAAGGGCAAGGCCATTTTCATTTTGCAAGGGGCACTTAGAAAATCTTAAAGTCTATGGGAGATCTTTGAAGGGGGCCACCATGGCCATGGCCTCTGCATCCGTGTAATTCCAGGCCTGCCGATACTTCACATGAAGGCAACAGAGGCCATTGCCTCAATGCCCCTGGTCATTGCCTTGGTGCCCCTTGAAATGTTCTGGACAGTAGAAATATATCTCTCTCTCTTATAGGTGCCCTACTGCCCTTGCAATAACAAAGTATCAGCTCTGTTGTTACGTTCAGAATCTATGCAGTACCACAATAAAAGCCCCTCCACCATTTTCAAAGTGAAAGTATTAACTAACGCCTCATTTTGTGCGCTAGGTGTTTGATGAGCAAGGCACTGACGTTACACCCCAGCCTCTTCTCATTGTGGATCCCAATGCCGTCAAACACAATCAGAGTAAAATCTTTGGCAGTGGGGGCGACTCCAGTGGTGGAACGGTAAGTGACTGAGGAAGCAGTTACTGCTAAAAGGAGACTGCCAGCTGTAAGACGTAGTTTTCAAGTGCTAGGTTCTGAGCTGTCTTAAGACGGGGAAGTACATACAGGGGCAGGGCACGAATTGGGGGGGGGGCGGGGAAATCCACAGGACCGCAAGGCTCGTAGCTCAAAATTTTACTGTACCAGAAATCTTTTTACAAGACCAGATTCCAAACGAAAATCAAAATCTACTTGATTTAATATGTAAACTGTTTTTCTTTGAACGGGCACTAAGAGAAGATTTATCTCATTTGTCTTAATGGGCAAGTACACTATGATACTCGACAGAATTAAAAGATAAATTTACTCAAAGTCAATTTTTGAACACATTTTTTTTAAATGAAAGATATTACACAGTGAGGTATTGTTATTCAAATGTAAAACACAAGATCGCCGGACTTATCTTGTGAGTTGACTGGCCCGACGCTAAAACCACTGACCTTGGGCCTGCGGTCCAGTGTAAACGTTGAGTCTTTGTCTTGAGTAACTGGGTGTATCTACATTGTAGATGGAAATTTCATAAACCAATGTTGAACATTTCTAGTTCATGTTCATAATTCAAAAAGAAAACACACTGTGTTGATACACGTCATATCAGCTGTTTGAACGACAATGCTTGTTTTACTTTTAATTACAGCCAACTGACCTGATGTCTCAAGCCTCCATCTACCAGACTGGGAATACAAGTTTTGCTGGACCGTTCACTAGGTAATAATAATAATAATAATACGCAGTTCTTATAAAGCGCTTTATCACACCCTATGGGCGTCTCAAAGCGCTCAGTATTTTTTCCTGCAAGGTATGATGAGTTACGTTTTTGAAGTATGAGACCTGTTCCTTTACATAGCATCATGTAATGGTTTACAAGGTGCTGTGGCGCAATCTGCAACCGATCAAACCAGGAACAACCGGGCGAACCCCTTCTCTTTGCGATAAGTGCACTGGGTTCTTTTATGTGCATTACACAACACACAGGACCTACGGCTTTACGTCCCATCCGATGGACGCAGCAATAATGGTTAAGTGTCTTGCTAAAGGACACAAGTGTCACGACCGGGACTCGAACCCTCACTCCGCTGATCAGAAACACCAGAGGTTGAGCCTGGTGTTCTTATCCGCTCGGCCAAGACACACCAGGTATTAAGTAATCATTTACATTTCACCATGTAGGTGCAAATACATAGTTACTATAAACACCATCCCACAGTACTTCATCGAGTCAGTTCAGTAGTTTAGACCTTGTTGCAGTCTGTTTTCCCTAACCATGCTAACTGCATAAAAGGTCATTTCTTTGCTTAGTGTTTCCGGATGCATGCACAAAACCAATGAAGTGAGTCAGATGCAACCATGGAAACAGAACCCGGAGGACACTACGTTTGACTGCACTCTGCGTATTGATATCATGTTACATGCGTGTATGGCAAAATGCTATTCCATGACAGGCATGCAGGGCAAAATGGCAACCCGCATTTAACATTTTCCCGCACTTTTTTATGAGTTGATCTAAATGACATAAAATCTGTACGATAGATTTTGCAATCCACACGTGTCACATAATCACATTTTTGCAATACACGTGTACAAACACAGCGTAATAAAAAGGACGCACACATTCCAAAAATGGTCCAACAACAGAGTTCAGTGAAGAATTTCTCTCTCGGCCTTCTCCAGGTTATTTACTCAACAATGTGGCATGGAACAAAGAATTTCTCAAATCAAAGAGTGGAATAAACAAAATTGTTCTCAGACTTGCTCTGAAGTAACTACACATATTGAAGTCTTGGCTTCTTCCAGTGACAGCTTAAGAGTGTATCGTGTCTCTTTACAGATCAGTGTTTGGTACCAGCATGACACAATCAAGCCGATCAGCCGAATCCTTCACTGATGAATTTGCAGAACCTGCTGCTGCGACTGATATCGTATCTGGACTCGGAGGTAACTAAGAAACAAACTCAGTTTTAAGAGTGATAGATGCCTGCTTTGCTGTATCTTCCCATTCCATCACGGTGTTCAAAATAAGGGCCAGTGAGCTTTCAGAGGGAAATATTTCTCTGGAGGATTGGTACTGGTATGAACTTCAGAATCAGTGAGCTTTCAGAGGGAAATATTTCTCTAGAGGATTGGTACTGGTATGAACTTTAGAATCAGTGAGCTTTCAGAGGGAAATATTTCTCTGGAGGATTGGTACTGGTATGAACTTTAGAATCAGTAAGCTTTCAGACATGTCAGAGGGAAATGTTTCTCTGGAGGATTGGTACTGGTATGAACTTCAGAATCAGTGAGCTTTCAGAGGGAAATGTTTCTCTGGAGGATTGGTACTGGTATGAACTTTAAAATCAGTGAACTTTCAGATTCAAGGCCTGAATTGTACTGTATATAATATTCCACTTCTTTGCAAAGTGTTTTTGGATGTTTTTTTGTTGTGGCTCTGGGTAATTCTTTTAATAATATTGACTTCCTGCGCCCAGAAGAATAAAGAATGTGTTTATCAATGTTGTAAAATTTGAAAACTTGTTGCAGATGTTCACACAGAGCGTAACATAGAGAAAGAGGTACTGACTGAAGAGGACCTTGATAAGGTAGTATCCATTAACCTGACTGAGACAGATACGATCTGGATGCTAGACCTGCCTGGGGTTTGCCTGTCTGCAGAGAGTGACGAAGCCGGGAAAGTCAAGGAACGCAATGAAAAATATAAAGAGGTGATATTTCCCTGTAATACCAGTGTCGTTGACAAAATTGATATGTATTTATCAGAGATGAGAAATTTCCGACTCTTATCTGAATTCAGACGTTTTTATGCCTGCCTGGTGAAGAAGAAATTTGTAGTTTTCTCAAGATAAAATGAAATCCTGCTCGTTGATCTACTTCTCTAGCACTGAGGATACTGCTTCCCAAAAAATTCCTTGAATCAATAACTCTAGGACTCGATTTCACAAAGATTGAAGATTGATCTTCAGATATGTATCAATCTTAACTGCTAGGCAAAGTGTGATGTCATGATACAAATCAATATGGCGCGTCTGCGTCCCATATCCCACCTGGCCTTTGACCTCGTGGGATATGGGACGCAGAAGCGCTATATTTTTTTGTATTCCACACGCACTTGTGTGATGACTTATATGTGTGCACGAAGAGGGGATGGGGGATGAAATGTTTTAATTTAGATGTTGGAGGAAACCAGATTGGGGATTATAATCAAGTAGAGACTGAAAACTCAATCACTGCACATATTAGGCACCAGTGGGTAGAGGTGGGAATCAAACTGGGGTCCGCAGAGGTGAAAGGCTGGTCAAGATGCCACTGAGCCAACCTGATTCCTGTTTGAGTATGCCAATTCATTCTAACATTAAACGTACTATGAATATTTCAACAGTTATGTAAGAGCCGCGATGGGAATGATCGATACGCAGAGCGAGGCATGCAGACGTTCAACGAGCAACCCAAGAACAAAGAAGTCCAATCAACAAAGATCACTCATGTAGTAAGTATCGGACAACTAGTCAAAATCTCTACTGAGGATGATAACCATGAAGATATTTATAAGAGATAAAAAAAATAATGTTGTTGTGATTTGGGGTAATTTTTTGAAGCATGTGAGCAAAGTTAGCAAAGGCACATGTTTCAGATTGACATAGGATTCTACTTTTGCCTTAAAGTGACTTTCTCAACGCCTTAAAAACTTTAAGACATTAAAGGTTGACTTAAGACTTCCCCCTCTAGGACTTTAGGATGGAGGTATGTTGTCAAGAACTTTATGGGAGCTCAGGGTTATCGGCAGGATTTTTTTTAAGTTGGCGACATTCTGGATCAAAATCTTCCAAGTTTGGCCGAAGCACACTGAAGTGAAACAAGGTCCTTGGAATGTTTTTCACTTGATGTTTATGTTTGGTTTTAAAAGCTCTATTGTGCAATCAGGAGCATTTTAAATGGTTTCATTTTAAGAATTTGTGAATTTGTTGTAAGATCGGCCGCAATTCGAGCATATTGGCCTGTAATTCGCCCATATCGGCCCGGTACGCTATATAGGCTGATTTATAGTCGGTCACGCGACGGTCGCGCGACAGTAAAATTGACACACGACGCGGTTTATAGTCGACGCTGACGCCTCAGTGACTATAGACTGCAATGATAAGGCTCAGCGTCCAGCGATCACAGCGTCGAGCGATTATCATCACGCGACGAACTATAAACCAGCCTTGAAGCTTGTGCATAGGGAAAACCCTGTGAGCTGCTGAGGCCAAGTCAATCTTAAATCAATATTTAAACCCCTGATGTGACAGAGTTGGCCGAGTGCAAAGATTCGCTGCAAAGCCTGCATGAACCTGGACATAACCTTTGTAGGTAGCATTTCACACAAACTCATTACTTGTGTTTTACTTTTCAGGATTGTGGCATCACTGCAACAACTTGGGACATGTACGACACATTTGAAGAACTGGACGCAAGCGAAAAGAAGGGTACATTTAGAACAATTTTTCAATCAAAACATTCGTGTCTGTCATGTAGGATAACATTTGACTCAAATCCAAAGAAAATAGAACAAACAAACAAACTTGAAACCTAAAACCCCTAATATAAAACACAGCATCATCTGCATGTTTCAAGTGCTACATATCTTTATTTTTTGGACATACAGTTGATGAAGAAGATACCATTGAGGAGGAAGATTCTGGACAGAGGCCGGACAGTACGGCTAAGGGCTCAACACCTTCAACTGAGCAGAAGACACAAGGGTCTACAATGAGTGCCACCAGGACAAGTATGTATTACCAATCATTAAAAAGTGCCTTGTAATTGTAAATTTTGGCGAAAATGCCATCCGGCTGCCACCTTATCTCCCTTAATTTAGGTCAGATTATATCCTTACCTGTCTAGAAAGGTTTGCAGAATGTGTACAGAGTGGAACAGGCACTTTGAATTATTACAAAGTGTCGAAATCATGAAAAATAAGTCATTCTGGTCTTTGGTGGTCTTGACAGCGCTACTCGCTTAAACGCCATTTTAGCTCTTTCGGGCATGAGTGTGTGACATACATATGTAGAGCCCAATTTCATGCCATTGCTTACCACATGATGCTTGTAAAATCATAAAAAAAGGAGTCATTCTGGTCTATGGTGATCTTGACAGTGCTACTGGCTAAACGCCTTTTTGAGCTCCTTTGGGCGTGAGTGTGTAACATACATAGAGCCCAACTTCATGCCATTGCTTACCACATGATGCTTATGGCAGTGTAATCCCTTAACAGTGGTCCGCGGGCCAAATGCCAGTTGAAACATCTGAACTATTTCAGTCGAGCTGGCTAGTTTAATGCTTGCCAACTGAATACTGCCTACACAGATTATGTACACGACTGACGGTCCAAATACAAACAGCAGTATTGAGGGGAAATCTCAGAATTTCAGTGAAAAAGCTTAGATACGAACAAGTGAAAAAGACAAGCTAACTGGGCCTTACGTGTTTGTCACCAAGAAAGTTTAAGGCCCCATAAAGTACGTAATTCTGTGGGCAGTGAGTGTGGAATTCCGTCCTAAGGAGTGTGATGAAATTGGGCCGTGACTTTTTTTCAAATGGTCCTGTACTTTATAGGTGAGAGTCGAACCAGCCTGATGGCCAGCTCTGTTGCAGACTCGGATGGGGATGCCCAGTCGGCCAAAGATACTGTAGGGTCATCAGACACGGCTGCAGTATCGGATGCGGCCATCTTACAGGTCAGTCTCTAATCCTATCTCAGAAAATTAGTATGAATCATTAAATAATCGTCCTTGATTCTCATTGGCTCTAGATGAGCTCAGAGTTTAGTTCAAACCTTTTTGTTGATATCTTTCTGGTAATGAAACCAAGGGATCCTCAAAAGTGACTAGCACTGTAACCCGCAGGACTGAATTTACCCGTTGAAGTAAGGCGATGAGGAAGTATTAGCTTTTTAAATGTGGCAGGGGGAAACCCCACGTGCCCAGGCGTGTCAGGTAGCGACTGAAAACACAATCCACATGAGAGGATCAGGCCCCTAAAGTTCATTCTCTTTAGAGCTGCTTAAGCACAAAAAGTAGCTAAACACAACAAAGTTATGCTTACCAGAAAAAAAGTTTACCAGCCAAAATACCACGTCACGTTTACAATCAGTGACGGCTATCCTGCTTATTTTTGCTTAGCAGGAAATTTGTTAGCAATATTTTTTTGTATAAGAAGCTCTGGTCTAAGGTGGGATTCGAACCAGGGTCAGAGAGGTAAAAAGGCAGGGAAAGATATCACTAAGCCAACCAGTGCTCTCCCAATCTTACAACTTCCAGTTGCGGAGAAAATATTAACACTGGTGAGATCTGACTTGAAGGAAAATTGAAAGTCTTGATATTTGCACCATCACCAAGATCAGCTATAGGAACTTTTGAAACTTATATCATGTATATTGTAAGCTGCCAGCTTAAATCTCATTAACAGATATGGCTTGACAGTCACGTTTGAGAATATTTACTTATTTTGCCATCTTTACTTTAGTCTGACTTATTGAAGAAGCATCTATTTGTGATGGAGAGAGTTGTCACTCTGAACAATTACCAGCCGAAGCAGGCATCATACAGAGGGCTGCCTATTTTACCCGGTGAGTTTTTCAAAGAACGTCTGTATAGTTCATTCTCTTTACAACTAGTGATGTAAATATATGGCTGTGGTACAAGGGAATGGGAGTTTGTTGGTTGTTATTTCAAGCATGCTCAGCCTAGATTCACCCTCCAGTACAAACCACCTCCCCTCAGGGCCACCACTAACGACGTAACTTGTGGCTGTGGTACAAGGGAAAGGGAGTATATTGGTTGTTATTTCAAGTTAGCTCAGCCTAGATTCACCCTCCAGTACAAACTACATCCTCTCAGGGCCACCACAACTGAGACAAGATCTTTATTACAAGGTGTCACTGCAACTTTGTCTTTATTATCTATTTCAATCCTGCATAGCTTCATGTTTCAAATTCACCCTTTTGAAATAAGAAAAATGCATCCCAATTGTGAATTCAGAAAGCAATTTTTTTTTTTCCCCCAGCAGAACTTTAAATTGGGCATCGCCAATTCCCCTCCCCACAGCTACATTTGTTTCGTTGAGATGTTCGTTGGTAGTCAAACCAGTCTTTTTTTTTTATTTATTTTTTTTAACATCACTTTGAGAATAAACACAACATTAAGAACAATGGAGGCTAACTTCAGGGCACTGCTCACTGCGGAACCTCGGTGCTTACAACTCATCAGAGTAACATGCATTCACAGGGCAAGAATCGCTAAGCACAGAGTCCTCTGGTAAGCAGCACCATGGATGTTTTAGTTGGGAAAAGTCCTACCCTGGTGCCGAAAGAAGAAGAAGAAGGGTCGCGTGAACGAAGAAGAGTCGCTTGATATATTTGTTTGTAACTCAACTTCCCCCGTTGCCTCTCATAGATATTGACCGTATAGTGGAAGAGGAACCAGCCGAGGGCAGCTCAACATCCGGAGCGGTCAATATTGCCCAGCTTGGCCCTAATCTAGACAGACTCTGGGCCTACACCTGCAACCTGACAAAGGGACGTAACGTCAGCTGTATGTCTTGGAACGACCACAACAAAGTAAGTATGACTTGAAATAACATACAGTTGGTGATTGTTTCTTTAGGTCTCTGAAAGGCAAATACACTCAGCTTTTAAGAACAGTGATTTTATTTCAAGCTTGAAGAGACACTGGAGAAAAATCCACAAAAATTATGTGAATACTTTAGGGCAGAGATTGACTCGATTCTATTGTTCAGTCCGTCTAGTGCATCGAAAAAATTGCTGAACTCAAACAACACCAAGGAATTGGTTTAAACCAGTCACGTTGATAAATTTTTGTCAGGATTATAAAGTAATTTTCACAGTAGCACCATGAGAAGCTTTGATACCTCACCCCTTATCGTCTTTTGATATCTGGCGTTTTATCTTTATTTCTTGTAACAACACTTTTGTCTTTTCCAGGATCTCCTTGCTGTTGGGTACGGTCAGTTTGGATTTACAGAGCAGAAGGGAGGTCTAGCCTGCTGCTGGTCAATAAAAAACCCTGAGGTAAGACAATGTTGTACTTACTATGAACTGGTCATGTGTTGTGACTACATTTACAAGGCCAAGTGGAACCTACATGGTGAAGTATTGTGGCCGAGCGGTCTAGTCCGCCGAACTTAAGTTCTGTAGTTCACAGAATGTGGGTTTGAATCCCGGCCTGGCCAGTCGCGACACTTGTGTCCTTGAGCAAGACACTTTACCATGATTGCTTTGTCCCTTGGATGTTGGGTCCCATGCACTAGGATGGGTAGTGCAGGTGTTTCTGGTTCAGATAGCAAGCCTCCTTATCTACAGGTTTCCGAAACTACAGTGATTTAGTTCACTTTTGTTTGTTTATTTTTTCCCTCATCAGTATCCAGAGAGAGTTTTCCAGTGTGAGGCAGGAGTAACAGCCATGGATTTCTCCTCGGCAAACCCAAACCTTCTCGCAGTAAGTCGTTCTTACTTTCTATAATTGAGTTAGGGTAGTGAACCTGTATCATCTCTAAGACGATGAAAAACTTTAAAAAGCTGACACACATCTCCATAGTTGAACAAATACTGCCTTCATTTGTTTGCCCCTTTAGAGCAGCCGTAGAAAACTGAAAAACACAGTATGAAGCTTCGTTTGCAGATTAGTTTTTATCATGTTTTAGCATATTGGCGTACGTGCCAGGGGGGCAAGGGAGGCAGTTGCCCCCCTAAAAATTGGGGAAAACAGTGTGGACATTTCGGGCAAAGCAAGAAGAACAAAGTGGAATAGAAGACATTTTATTAGAAATTGTACTTGGATAAAATTTCGTGCAAATCAACCCCCTGCCCCCTTTAACCAAAGAGTCCCCATATGCGTATGTTTTAGCATTAAGAAAGTTTTAGGTCTGTGAAAGTATCTGCTGGAAGACTCCTTCTCAATTCACTTCCACCAATTCTTACTTCTTTTACAGAGTTTAAAGCATTGTCCTGAGTTGTATTAATGTTTTATTTCTAGGTTGGTATGTACAATGGCATGGTAGCCATCTACAATGTTAGAACTAACAACAGTGCTGCAGTGCTGGATAGCTAGTAAGTACGATAACTTTAGAAACGTAGATAGTTTGTTAACGTGAGAAACATTGGAAAATGTCAATTCAGGACATGGCTTTTACATGTAAACTGTGGGAGTAGATCAAATCTTGCAGTCACTTGCGGTAGCTGTGGGTATTTTGGTACAAACTACTTGCGGCAGCCTGAATAGGCATTTGGTTACAAGCCACTTGCGGCAGCCTGAATAGGCATTTGGTTACAAGCCACTTGCGGCTGCTTGAATAGGCATTTGGTTACAAGCCACTTGCGGCTGCTTGAATAGGCATTTGGTTACAAGCCACTTGCGGCTGCTTGAATAGGCATTTGGTTACAAGCCACTTCCGGCTTCTTGAATGGCCACTATGGGCATTTTGGTACAAACTGCTTGTGGCTGCTTTAGTTAGCATTTTCGGTACAAACTGCTTGATGTCGCTTGAACGGGCATTTGGGTACAAGCCACATGCAGTGGCTGAAATAGGCATTTCAGTGGTACAAACTATACTTGTGGGCACTATGGTAGGTCTTTAGTTAGGTTTACTTAAATAAGATTTTAATTTTTTATTCCAGTGAGAGCCACGGTAAGCATGCCGCCCCTGTCTGGCAGCTGAAGTGGATCGATAAAGAGAAGGGGGCGTCGTCTGGAGAGGAAAGAGGGGAGCTTCTTATCTCAATCTCCACTGATGGACGGGTCACACAATGGCAGATCAGAAAGGTAAACAAACCTCAGAGACCTGTGTGATCTCGCCAGCAGGCATGCAGCCTCCTAGCTGAAAAAAGAAACTGATATCTGATATGCTAAAGATGCACATGATTGAATCCACATCTTGATCAGAATTGTAAAAGAAATTTGTTTGTTTGAAATGCATGACGGTTGTCATTTTTGTCCAGGGATTTGAGTGTTCGGACCTGATGAAGTTGAAGAGGGTAGCCAAGGCTAGCAAGAAGCAGAAGGATGGCAAGGAGGGAAAGAGTGAGGGCTTCATCTCGCGCCAAGCCTCGGGAATGTGTTTTGATTTCAACCCCAAAGATCTCAACGTGTGAGTAGTGAAGAGTAGAAAGGCCGGCAAGAATCTATTAACACCATAGTGTATTTGGCTAGAGCACTGGCGGATCCAGGGGAGGGGTGGGGCTAATGGGGCTGTAAATCAACCTTGACACTGACTTGAGACAACTGAAATAGATAAGACAATCCATGTACTGTATTTTGACTTCACCAAGGTGCTTGCCCCATCTACATTTAAGCACAGAATGCTGCCATTGATACGGATTATGCCGTGGTTGGTAGCCACCAAACCCTCCACCGGTGTTTCTTGGATTGTTCATTTTCATCCACTCGATGATCCTGATTAGAGATCAAAATGTTTAAACGCATTCCGTTCCTTTTTTGTTGTTTTACTACAGCTACTTGGCGGGAACAGAGGAAGGGCACATTCATAAGTGTTCTTGTTCTTACAATGAGCAATATTTAGACACCTACTTCGGTCACACGGTGAGTTTATCCTGCTTTGAATCATTCAAATCAATGGACACCAAACTGAGACTGACAGGGCAACAGAGTCAGACCCCCTTTCGATTAGACCAGTATCAGTATTGAATATTGCTGTTGCACACGGGGAACATGGCACGTGGTAGCTTTAAGATAAAGGTCTAGCCCGATGGTTAGTCATTACGTCACATGTACGCACATCTGCTGTAAATAAAAGGTTTGGGCTTCGTGCGGCTCCAAAGCTGACATGGCATTTGTGTAATAATAATGATACGCAGTTCTTATATAGCGCTTTATCACACCCGATGGGCGTCTCAAAGCGCTCAGTGTATTTTCCTGCAAGGTATGATGAGTTACGTTTTTGAAGTATGAGACCTGTTCCTTTACATAGCACCATGTAACGGTTTACAAGGTGCTGTGGCGCAATCTGCAGCCGATCAAACCAGGAACACCGGGGCAAACCCCTTCTCTTTGCGATAAGTGCACTGGGTTCTTTTACGTGCATTACACAACACACTAGACCAACGGCTTTACATCCCATCCGAAGGACGAAGCAATAATGGTTGAGTGTCTTGCTAAAGGACACAAGAAGTGTCACGACCGGGACTCGAACCCTCACTCCTCTGATCAGAAACACCAGAGCTTGAGTCCGGTGCTCTTATCCACTCGGCCAAGACACGCCATTGTGTATAATTATAAGGAAAAGAATCACTAATTTCATCCTTCAAAGGCATTTCCTGTGACAGAAACCGATGGCAAGACCTAGAGCCTTTGCAAAACATATGTGAAAGGCAAGTCTAAAAAACACTAGTTTTTCATAATGTAAATCCTCAAAGAAAAACTAGCACAATACATTGTGCATTTGTCTTAGATGGGCAGTCTTTGTGTGAAGTGGGCGTGGCTTACAGTGGAATTACACTACACTGATGGACAGAATTGGGTAACGACAAAAACAAGTATTCCATTTTGTGTTTCCGCTGATTTTGTCTTTATTACTTTGGCCACTGTCTTCACACACAGGGACCAGTCTACAGGATTGAGTGGTCACCATTCCTACCTGATGTGTTCATCAGCTGTAGTGCTGACTGGAGTATGAGACTCTGGGTGCAAGACCGGCAGCAACCTGTTCTCAACTGTTTCTCATCTACGGTAGGGGCATAGCTCTAAACTGTTATTCTTTTTATTGTTAAGCTCTGGGCCCAATTTCATAGAGCTGCTTAAGCAGAAAATATTGCTTAAAAAATTGCTGCTTAGCAGAAACGAGCAGGATGCCAGTCATAAATTCTACATGTGACATGGTAGTTTGGCTGGTAACCTTATTCTGGTAAGCATAGATTTGTTGTGCTTAGTTGCTTTTTGTGCTTAGTCAGCTCTATGAAATTGGCCCCTGGTAATGAAACCAAAGATGGCTCAAAAGTGAACTTATAATCACTGTAACTTGGAAGCCTGAGGAAACCTGTAGACAAGGGTGCTTGCAATGCACCACATTGAACCCCTACTCTTCTTTAATAAGCATTCTGTGTTTTTTTTTTTAATATGTCCAGTGGCCTAAGGTATGTAAGGGGGGAGACAATTGATGTCCCTGCCCCCCTGGGTGCCACCTATTGAAATCTGGACTTTTTAGATTAAACATTACCAGAGTAAAATGTTACATTTTGTAAGCTTTTACGTCGCAATTTCAATGTTTTTTGTAAACTATTATTCTATTTACACGCAGACAGTGTATTTGTTTTTACCTCCATGTCAGATTTTCTTATGAAAAATAATAGTAAACGGCATAACAAGAGCTATTTCAATTGGCCAGAAAAAATGGTGCACCCCCTTGTGTCCCCCCTAAAATTTTACTCTAGTTTCGCCGCTAAATTTGTCTTCTTCTTTTGTAATACGTTTCTGAATGTCTTGATCAAACGTTGTGTGAATAAAGCAGTGTTTGATGAAACTTTCTTACAATTATGTACAAATATAATATATGTAATGTGATCTTTGAAAAACTCTACAAGTGCCCATCTTTATTGCTTCGAATCTGGCAATGGGAGACTTTGGAACGCTAGGTGGCAGCAGACAGACCAGGTAAATGTCAGTTGTTTACGTAGTTCTGAGCATGAGCACATTTTCAAGAACATTTTACCCCCGGTAAGTCTGCTGCTACCATGCTGTCTTCCATTGATCTGTGAACTCTATCTGAAAGACACCCTGGAAACTCCAGCTTTTGAAAGAGTTTGGAGTTAAAAACAGCCTGCAGGGTCCAATTTCATAGCGCTGCTGCAGGCACAAAAATGTAGCTAAAGCATAACAAAATTATACTTACCAGGATAAGGTTACCAGCCAAAATGTCATTTCACATAAACAATGTGTGACCGGTATCCTGCTGATTTTTTTGCTAGGCAGAAGTTGTTAAGCAACATTTTTTTGCTAAAAGCAGCTTAATCAAGTTTGGGCCCTGATGTGTTTAAGCACAAAATGAGCAATTTTACATGTGAACAGTTTGACATGATCTCACCACTTGTTGATTCAAAGAGAGGAAACCTTTTCCAAATTAGTTAAGCATCTTGTGAATTTTACGGACAGCATGCCTTAAAAAAAAAAAAACACTTCTTTGAACCTTTACAATGTTATCAATTTGATGTGTGTGTTATTGATGGACACAGAAAGCAGTCATGGACGTGTCATGGTCTCCAAACTCAGCGACTGTGTTTGGATGTGTCAACGAGGGCGCTGTTGAGATATGGGATCTCAGTACAAACATGTAAGTCTTCAACTGATTCACACCTTCGTCTGCCCTCACCCCCCACCCTCCCTAGAAAAGAAATAATAAAAAACAAATTACAAAAAACTAGAAATATACTTTTTTTAGATGTTTTAGTTTAAAAAGCAATGTGCAATGGGAACCCAAGTTCTCCAAAATGTTTGAATAAGTATGAGACTTGCCCGGTTTGTGACATGTATGAGTCGTTTAAGCTGTAAGCTCCCTTAGGCCTGCTTGGACCTAAATCAGCGACTGTATTTTATAAGCAGTTATCTATTCCTTTCACTGATGCAGTTATTGCAACTTCAGTGCTTTAATTCTAAGGTTCCTGAGAAATGAAATCCATGGGCATCTCGGTTTAAATCTGAGCCCTCAGGCTTGTGCAATCTAGGGTAGATGCCTGTCCTGTCACTTGTAGACCGTTCAAGTCTCAGGCATGTCAGGCGGGTGGCGGGGGATATTTTGGGTTCCCATTTACATTGGGAAATCCATTGGTATTGGAACCGTATGTTTGTTCCAATGCAATGTGTAATTGTAGGTATAATCATCATAAAACTAACCTGTGAAAATTTCATTTTAAAAGAGGGTAGCATTTTCCAGATGCTGGCGAAAATCTGGTGCTGTTATTTGCACGCAGGTGAAGAATCCCTATTCATCAACAAAAGATGTTTTTCTCTGCGTATGATTGTCGGCCGACCATGGCTTCACAATGGAACAAAATTGCATTTTTTTCTCTCAAATGAATCAACACCTTACAAAACGATTTCACTGGATAACTGGGAATACTATGTACTTTCAGTCAAGTAAGTTATTTTGTAGTAACAAGGAAGTACTGTTTTTTCATGTCTGCAAATGATGTAATTTCCCTTTAATGTGTGACTGAAAACAAATTCATGTACTCACTAAGGGCCCTACGTTCAAATACAAAAAATACTTGCACAGACACTTCTGTAAGCTTAATATCTTGATTGATTCTAGTTTCTTCTTCCCCATGGTAGGTTGGATCCAATCATCGTCAACGTACCAGCACCAGGTGTCAAACTGTCGTGCCTCCAATTTGCTCTCAACTCAAATGTGAGTATACGCTAATCTGATCAGCTCGTTCGTGGCGGTTTACACCACCGCAGCTATGGCCGCTGCACGTGCAATGCGACGTGACAGTAGCGTGTCAGCCGGGCATAGTGTACAGCATCAGCATGGAGGGTTCACAGTGCATCGACGCTGCGGGGGTGCCAGCCACCATGGGCGAGCTATTCGGATTAGACTGCAAATCTAGTTCATTTTACAAATGTTGACTTCAGGGCTCAAGTTTTGGAGGGGGGGAATCCACAAGACCTCAGGGCTTTGAACATGGTGAACCCCAACAAGGAATACAACTGAGGAGAATAAGGCAACATTAAGCTCAATAACAGACTCTGCTGTTCTAAGACTAGGTCAAAAAGCAAGCAAGGCAGTCAAAATAGTTGAGTTGTTGTTTGAAAATAGTTTGAATAAGGGCAAGCCTGCGTGGTTGATTGACTCATCGGCTAAACTCATCTTAGCTAGGTCCGCTTTTTGCCCCATTTGGCCCGAAAATTTAGATTTAAATTTTAAGAAGCTATTTTTGTTGGTCTGAGAAAAGGTACAAGCTTTCAATTAAGGTATTGCACAAAAAAATCCGCCAGCGATTAGTGGTAGTTAATTAAAAACTATAAATGAATTATTTTAGGGATCTCGACACTATGTCATTTGTGTCAAATCCATCAGTCATGAACAAACAACTTTGAATGTTAATATATTCTGTGCATTGTCCGTGGCATATGCGAAACTTCTTGTATTTTTATGGTTTTGAAACAGCATCATCCGTAAAAATTTGTTCAGAATTTTTTTTATTAAGTATTGTTTTGAGCCGTCGTGAAATAGGACCATCTGTTTCATTGAGAAACGAAACGTCCATATTGACCCCTTGCACACACGTCACACGCGCCGACTGCGCCACGCTCACCATTTTGGTGGTCAATAGGTTTACGTGTAAACGCCGCGTCTCCTAAAATGCACACTTCACTCAGTGACATTGACCACCAAAATGGCGCAACCAAGATTATTGTGATGATGACGTCAGGTGAATTAGGTCAATAATACCATCTTGCAATAGACCGCCAATCTATTAAGCCCCGCCCTTGCTGTATTGACCAATCACAGACGTGGTTGCGCAGCCAAAAGTCTGACAAACTCATTAATGGTGCGCCTGCACAGTGGGCGGGGCTTAATGGATCGGTCTATTCTAAGTAAATGACAAATACAACAAAGGAAGCTGGGCACTCAACCAGTGCAGTGCAGTAATTTGAATCTGTTCTTATCTCCACAGTGTATCCTAGTGGGTGACAGTGAGGGTCAAGTATCTGTATTCCAATTGAGAAATATGCCACCAGTTGAAGACAATCAGGTAAGTACAACTGTGTGTATGAATTGATGAAGTAGGTCAGAGGATAGGTAGGATACAAGTGAAAACGTTTAATCAATGTCTACAAGAATTTTCCGTCCATGTTGAATTGCATGTATTGCAATGTATGGGTCAAAGCATTTTTTCCTCAATACACGACATGTGCAAGTCTGGAATTTCATCTTTGAGAGGGCAAGGCCATTTTCATTTTGCAAAGGGCACTTCCGTTGGGAAATCTGAAAGTCTATGGGACACTTCTGAAGGGGTACCAAGGCCAAGACCAGGGCTAATGGGAGACTTCTGAGGACCTAGATGGCAGCGGTCTTATTAGGTATATCCAGTGTTCTTGAAAATGTGCGCATGCTCATAACTATGTAAACAATGACAATTTACCTGGTAAGTCTGCTGCCATCTGTGGTTCCAAAGTTTCCCATTCCAGGCATGCATCAGCATGTACAGTGGGAGACTTTTGGACGCTCCTTTTGCGTAGTTCTCATCAATAGTATGTGTGCTCAGAACTACACACGCAATACCGAGGGCGTGCGCGCAAGCTCAGGACTGTCCAAAAAGGACTGTTGTGTCTGCTGCCACCAGCGTCTCTAAAGTCTCCCATTGTACATGAGGATGGGGTGGGTGGGGTTAAAGGGGAAGGGCAGAGGAATTTGGGGGAGGTTTAACTAAGATCTGGAATCGGGGTTTCCGAATTTGCCCAATACAGGAGGGTCTAAGTAGAAACTTAAGCTGCGTTCGCATTGGACTTAAAATGGGTACCTTACCGCGACAACTTGGTAACTTACCGATATTAAGTCCAAGTATGAACAGTCCAAGTACAAACAGCGCTGTTAACAGGCCGAATCAAGTCACGGTAACTTAACAATCGTTAACATAACAGGGACAAAAAGTCCAATGCGAACAGCACACTCGTGGTAACTTAACAATACTGTCACGTGACGATAGATGTTACATTGAGGACCGGGATGTATTGATAAATTAGCGCCTGCATAAGTTGGCACGCCAACATGTGGATGGCTATGAGCGCCGAACGTGCTTTCACAGTTCCGCCTATTTTAGAAGTTACTGGACACAAATTAGTCCAAGTGCGAACGGCTGGCAACTTACCGGCCCAGGTAACTTAACTTACTGGCCCGGTAAGTTACCAGACTCCAAAGTTCAATGCGAATGCGACTTGACAGACACCCAGACACCCTTCTGACTATTACTGTGGTTGGGGGTGGTGGGAGGCATTTCTAGCAGGGGAGTTATTTTATTACAGATTCGACATTTGAAAGCTACATGTACTCACAACTGCTTACTTCATTAATGACCTGAAGACAAAAAAAAAAGACATTGACACAAAATTGATTGGACGTTTATACGCCTTAAACGGTATTCATGGTATTGGTTGAAAATGAACCTAAAGTGCAGGAGACGTAGAAAGCCCTTCTAATTCTAGTTGTTTTCTCAATATGAGAAAAAGCCGTCTCAGTTTTCTGAAGAAAAATGTTTTTTATCTTTCCAAGCGATGTGCAATTTCAGGGTTGCGCTATTTCATGGAGTAAATTTATCTTTATTTTGTCGACCTTTCAGTGAACAATGTCCTTTTATTGGCTTACAATTGTTTTGTTTTTTCTCACTCACCGCAGAAAGAAAAGCTAGAAGAACTCATCAGGCAGACGCTGAACAGTGAGCTCCAGACAAAAAGATGAGAAGTACCAAGACTTGTATTCAAAGAAAATATCCAGAAAATGCCAGGTCTAGGCGGTATTGACCCAATTCAACCGACGTCATCATCACAATAATCTTGGTTGCGCCATTTTGGAAGTGAATGTCACTGTGTGCTGTACAGTGTCATGCAAGTTTTACACGCTTACCTATTGACTTCCAAAATGGTGAGCGTGGCTCAGTCGCCGCGTGTGATGTGCGTGCAAGGGGTCAATTAAGTGAAGTAAAGTTCAAGAACGAGTAGGAAAACAGAAAAGGCAGCCTCCAATTGTTCAATAATATGGGAAGTTGTTTTGTTTTTTTGTTTTTTTCGTCAGTCTTAGTCTATACCAAACTAAGATTTGAAGTTGATGTAGTTGACTTGAATTTTAAGAAAAGTCCACACAAGACCACAGGTCTTGCTGCTCAAAATGTTTACTGGACCCATGGCTTGATTTCACAAAGAGCCAAGATTGATCTTAGGATGTGTATCAATCTTAATTGCTTAGCAAAGTGTGATGTCACAATACAAATCACTACGGTGATATCGACAACTCATCTTAAGATGAATCTTAGTGCTTTGAGAAATCGAGCCCAGAAGTATTTTTTTTGCAAACAAGTATTTCCCTTTTGTTAATTACTTCACTTTTAGGGGGGGGGGTTAGAATTGAAAAAGGCAGAAATGCCCAATTAGTTAATTTCTTATAAGTACTTGTTAGCAAATTACTACTGCATGACTTAAAAGTCATGCAGTAGTAATTTTCTTTTTGGGTTACATGTAGTGACGGACAGAATGTTAAGATTACTGGACTCTGGCAAGTGGTCCACTGAGTATTTTCATTCCACTCACACATTAAGTGGATAATAACAATCGTCTTCTTTGCAGTTTTATTTGTTTTTTACTGCGTTTACATTCCAGCAATAAGACGTTTTTACGTAAGGGTAACTTTTGTTGCATCCGTCCAAATTGTGCTGTACTCAGCACTTAAATATGTATTGTCTTTCCCTTTTTAAATTCCGCCCACTGTCTGTTACAGAAGTGACAAGTTGTGTTGTGTACATTTCTTAAACATTTTCTTTAAAAAAATTTGCTTTATACATTATGAAAAAGAGTGCCTTTTGTAAATGAATTGTACATTTTGTTACAAGAATAACTGAATGCCTTATAAGATTTATAATTGTACTTGTAAATATGGTACAAATAAAGATCATTTGTGAAATTGCATAAACTTGAGTACGCCTTCGGTGGCCTTCTCTCTTCACTTTGGGCTGCGTCAAGAGTTACTTGTCTCTGCACAACGTGGTTCACCGACCAATCATACCGGGGATTTGATCAAACTCCTGCAGGCCGCACGCGGTAAAAATTAATATCATCGCCTGTAAAGACTGCTGATTTTACACTGTGTGAAGTCAAGTAGGAAGTATCTGTACAATTAAGTACTCTTCTTCTTCTTTCGTGTGAGCTCTGGACCAATAGGTGAACATCGTAGTTAAATAGGTGATTTGCTCACTTCAAGCCATTTGATGGGACCTCATCGGGGTCTATGAGTCCCTGCTCAGCTTTTGGTGGTCTGAAGTCGGCGCAGTCAAGATTGACGTGGCTGATGGTTTGTGGTCTGCTGCACTGACACAGGTTTGACCTGGTAGCCCCGATGCTGTGTAGGAATGGTGCATTCTGTCGATTGAGTCCCAAGTCGATTGAGTTGGACCCCCAGCCCCCGTGAAGAAGATCCCAGCCTGTGGGTCTGCAAGGATGGAGTTCGGATAAAGTCACAGAGTCTTGTTGAGGATGTTAACCAGACTTTCTTTCATCGATTCAATTAAGTACTGTTACCTCAAAAAAAGAGATCTATGACTCTGAAAACCAACATGACAATACTAGACACTAATTTAAGATTATAAACTATTTATTCAAATCAAACTGCAAACAAAATGGGCAAACTTCAAAGAGCTGTTGAAAACACACATTTGCTGGAAAAACACACAGAAGTATCTTACTTGGGGACACCAGGTTACCAGCCAAAACAATGTACAATATACCCATTGCTTGTGACTGGTTCCCGAAGATAAACCTGCTCCTAGGCTCAACGATAAAACGCCCATGTATTTTATTGTCTATACAATTTTTTTTCTTTATTTATTTCTGAGGAATTATTCAAGTGCAAGAAATCAAAACTGAGGTGACTAAGATGAGGCATACTGCTGCAGAAGATTTTAGTCCCTGAATTGTTAACTGGGTGACAAATTCAAAAGACTCTGCAGAAGGTCAAAGTAACCACATAAACATTTGTTTTCTAATTCTCAATCGTGTTTACTGTATACCAAAAAACACTCAACTTGTGCTCGGGTGTTAAGAAAAGAGACGCCCCAACAAATCATGCCAAATCCACGATACAACTCATCAACACAAGATCAGGCATTCCTCAAGTCAAGGTTACTGTTTACAGAACATAAGGAGGACAATGCCCTGCATATAGGTTAGAGAGGAAATTTGGCTTTAGTAGTGAATGCATGTGTGCATGTATTTTAGGCAACTGTGAAGGGTCCCCGTGGACGATTTCGCACAGAGCTAATATTGATCTTAACTGTGTATCAATCTTAAAAGCAAAGTGTGTTGTCACATTACAAATCACTATGATGGTAATAATGACACCTCATTTTAAGACGAGTCTGAGTGCATTGTGAATTCGAGCACTGGACTCGACTTCACAGTGAGCTGAAATGCGCATCGATCATTCAATGCTGAGCAAAGTGTGAATGTGATGTCACAAGACAGTATCACTCCGGCAATATTGACAACCCGTCTCGCATGTCTTAAGATGCAGGCCTCGATCTTAAGAAAAACGGGGGCAGGCCCTTGCTGGCCAAATCAGAGAAATTGTACAAGGGCATGCTGGCCAAGTTGGTAGTGACAGTGCAATTTTTCTGAAGGGCATGCTGGCCAACTCGACAGGGCATGAGGCCAATGGCCCCGGTGGCCTCGGTTACGATCGAGGCCCGATTAGATGAATCTTGGCCCTTTGTGAAATCCGACCCCGGTACCAGCACAGAAATTCTGTCTTGACCCTATATTAGTGTGGAATCAGTGAATGTAAGTACAGAATGGGATGCTAAGAAATGCCTTGAAATTTAGTCCTGATGGAACGCCTTCTTCAGAAAATACTTCTTTACTTTTGAGAAAAAAAAAACTACTTAAATTATGGTGCCTTGCACAAATCAGATTACCATTTCTCCTCTCCACAACTATACACTGGCACTTGAGGATAGTGGAAACTGCGATGATAAAAGATTTCACCAGCATGCAACAGTTACTTTGATAGTAACGAACTAAATTGTGATAAATCACTCAAATTTAAGTGACCAGGGCTCGATTTCACAAAGAGTTAACATTGATCTTAAGTGCGAATCACTCTTAATTGCTAAGCAAAGTGTGATGTCACAATACAAATCACTAGGGTAATACTGACAACTCATCTTAAGATGAATCTTAGTGCTTTGTGAAATCGACCCCTGCTGCTTTTACATGTATATCATATCTTATTAATAATCCTCTCGTTGACTGATTTGTTAGATGTAGAGCGTACACTCCAAAACTTAACAAACAGTCCCTCTACCTTCCACAAGGTATTGACTTTCCCATGTTTTTGATTGTAATTTGAATGACTTCCAAATGTTCAAAAACCTCAGACAAAAAAAATCATTTATGTATTAACAGCAAACTGAAGAAACTCGATGAGAAATTAAAATGGTCCCCTAGGCTTCAGCTGTTTCCTCATCGCCCTGAAATATGAAAAAAAGGAAAAAGAAAACCGAGGGTCAGCCTTGAAGCAAGACTACCTGGCAAACAAAAAATCATGTGGTAACATGGGTAAATGTCATAACACATACATAAAGGTTTTGGCTTCTTTTGGCTCCGAAGCTGGAGTTCTCCTGCAAGCCTTGATCTTAACCAAGGCCACCGAGGCCATTGGCCTCATGCCCTGTCGAGTTGGCCAGCGTGCCCTTCAGAAAAATTGCCCTGTCACTACCAACTTGGCCAGCATGCCCTTGTACAATTTCTCTGATTTGGCCAGCAAAGGCCTGCCCCTGTTTTTCTTAAGATCGAGGCCTGCTCTTGTGTGTAATTTTACAAAAAGTCACTTACTTCATCATTTAGTAGAATTTGAAACTTTGTAAGGTGGAGATACAATCTAGTAGGTCCTAAGGTTTGCGGAAACATGTATATGAGTCGGATTTGAAACTTTGCATGGTGGGAATGAAATCTAGTAAGGTTTGCGGTAACACCATGTCCATGAGTAGGATTTAACACTTTGCATGGTGGAGATACAATCTAGTAAGGTTTGCGGTAACACCATGTACAAGAGCAAGCCTTGATCTTAACTGAGGCCACTGAGGCCATTGGCCTTATGCCCTATCGAGTTGGCCAGCATGCCCTTCAGAAAAATTGCACTGTCACTACCAACTTGGCCAGCATGCCCTTGTACAATTTCTCTGATTTGGCCAGCAAAGGCCTGCCCCCGTTTTTCTTAAGATCGAGGCCTGCAAGAGTAGGATTTGACACTGCATGGTGGGCATAAAATCTTCTTGATAAAGGGCACCTCTATGAGGAAATGGTCAGTTTCTATTGGAACATTTCAAGGGCACCAAGGCAATGACCAGGGGCAATGGAAGAAATTGCCTCCGCTGCCTCTGTGAAGTCTCAGGCCTAAAAATGAATTCAGATTACACATGTGATAAAATAGTTTAGTCAAGTCTTGAATTTGGTGGTATAGTCATGATAGTAGTCAGGTAGTGAAACATGCAGTCAGTCAGGAAATTTGTTATCTTTTCAAATTATTGATAACAAGTTTTTGACAGTCGCCAGGTTTTTAAACGGTTGATTGGGTTACAGGTCAAATAAAAATGTTAACTGTTAGGCCTTCTCATACTTTACTGTGGAAACAATTGATCTTACTGGATATATTGGTGCTTTCTGGACCTGAATTCTCCCTGGAACCGTCTGGAAAGATGAGAAGGAAGAATCAATTATTTATAATAATATGCAAATCTCTGAAATTTTTACTGAATATATCTAAATGTTTCCTTTTTGTTTTAAATTGTTAGTTTTAACAGAACTTTTATAAGGTTTGGAATTTATATCTATTTTATGGGGTGATTATGTGGTCAAGCGCACCGGACTCAAGTTGTGGTGGCAAAGTAATCGGGGTGTGGGTTTCGAATCGTGGTCGTGACTCTTGTGTCCAATAATTGCTTCTCTTCACCCAGGAGTCAATGGGTACCTGTGAGGGCAGAGATGGTTCTTGTGATTGATTTAGCTTGGTGCACTTCAATTGTAAATACTTGGCAGCACAGGCTCTGTTTAAGCTGAGATGGTTTAAGGAATAAAATAAATGGCCCAGTGACCAGGGTAATAATATCCAAGCGCCACGAGCGACAAAATTGGCAGATACCAGCGCTGTATAAATGTCCATCATTATTATTGTCAGTCTGAAAAGTATACAGTGTGTAGGAAAAACCGCAACACTGCAGGACTTGTTCGATTGTGTGGTTACTGACCAAATGCTTGACTCTAAACCGGTGGTCCTGTGGGGATCTTTAGCCCTGGTCTTTAAGTATTCAAAGAGTACTTTGGGTAAAGATGTTGCAAGGATCAGGAATTATTTTTAAAAGCATGCTGGTTTTTTTTGTCCTTTATTGTTTTGTTAAATTGCTATTTAGTATAATAATTTTTTGTTTCTCCTTTTTTTTCTTTCAAATAAAACGTTCATTACTACACTATGCAGTTAAAACATTATCCAAACACATCAAGTTGGGCCAGGCCCAACTACAGTCGGAACCATCTGAACTAAAGCTAGGACACTCCTGGCTTTGTTCATGTTGTTTGGGAATTGGATAATTCTAAGTTGGGACACAAACTATGATCGGTCAATCAAAGGGATCATGGCGTAGAAATACTCACAGCTACATGGTATTTGATGACGTAATGCGTGAGCCACATTGGTAAAAGAAACACGGCGAAATAACGTCTGGCTGTATAGATTCCCTGAAACAATCTATAGTTCTGTGAAAAAATAAATGCACATCAATCAGAAGTTGGGAGGAGGATTACAATCACCACAACTAAATTTAAACTATTCTTTATATAAATTGGCAATTGCAAAAATATAACTAGGCCTATACTAATTGCTTGTGTTCAATTAAGCAATATTTTTGGAAACAATGCCAAATCCAAATGCCACTTTTATTAGATAGATACGTGTAAATGGTTTATTTTTGCAATAGCAAAAAAAAATCACATTTAGTAGATTAAATTGCATTTAAATGTTCATTGTGTCGACTAAAACCCAACTAGAAAATCAATTAAAAATTCATTAAAGAATTACAAAATACATGTAGGATGCAAAGCAGAAGACCGATCTATTACACTTTGTGCCCTAAACATTGACCAACCACAGCATTTATTGGCTACATCACCACTGTACATGCGGGCAGCACAATGTGTGTCTCTTCATAATCATTGCCAATGTACTTCACGACATGAACGTGTGCGCTATTATTATTTTATTATTTTATCTTCTGTCAGACTTTTGTGGCGCTTTTGGTGGCGTAGCTAAGGCTGTGATTGGTGATTGTTCAGCACTAATGGGGGTTGGGCTTAATGTACTCCTTCCTAGTCCTAGAACTGTAGAAGTAACTATGAATGAGTATGACTAATAATAATAATAAAAACAGAGAATTTGTAAGGCGCACAGTATCTGGAGACCCATTCAAAGGCGCCGGTCAAAGGAAACACTTAACTGTAGTACTGAAAGCGAGATTGAACAAATATGTCTTGAGAGAGCTCTTGAATGAGGAAAGGTTCTTTGAGTTCCTCAACTCGTCTGGCAAGGAATTCCAGAGACGTGGTGCACAGCTGGAAAAGGCCCGGTCTCCGTACGATGCCAGACGAGTGTGTGGAACAGAAAGTACCAGTGATGAGGATGATCTGAGGCCAGGTCGCAGGGTCCGGATTTGCAAGAGGTCCTGTATGTATGATGGAGCTAGACCATGAATGGCTTTGTAAGATAGGAGTAGGATTTTGAATTGTATTCGATATTCAACAGGAAGCCAGTGGAGAGTGTATAGTATAGGTGTTATGTGGTCAGAAGATCTTGTTTTAGTCAGTAAGCAAGCAGAAGCGTTTTGTACTGATTGAAGTCGTTTTAGTGTGTGTTTTGGTAATCCAAATAGTAAGCTATTGCAGAAATCTAATCTAGATGAAATGAATGCATGGATGAGTTGTTCAGCGGTTGATTGTGTAAGTGATGCTCTGACTCCAGCTAAGCGACGAAGATGATAATAAGCAGACTGACACACAGATGTAACCTGTCGGTCAAGATTCATTGACTGGTCAAAGATGACGCCAAGATTACATGCCTCGGAGCAGGAGGCAACTTGTGTATCAGCTATGTGTATGTTTGATATAGAAATTCTACAAAAAATGATAATTGATAGTACAATTGCTGAGGTTATTAGAGTCAAGAGATTGTTTCTTTATTACAGGAGTGATGAGAGCCTTCTTGAAGTTAGAAATGTCCGGTGATGAGGGATCTGTTGATTAATTCAGTTATAGGCCCAATCAATATATCGATATGTTGCTTCACCATGGATGTTGGGATGGGGTCTAGTGAACATGTTTTCGTGGGGGAATTCTTGATGATCCTCATTATCGCCATCTCTGAAGCAGGTGCTAGTGTTGTGAGAGGGAGACGATGGGGCACACGATGAAATTCGACATCTGCTTGAGTGGGGTCATTGCTGGGTTCAGATTGGCTAGATATGTCATCTCTGATTTTTGCAATCTTGTTAACAAAGAAATCAGAGAATTTGTTAACCATAGAGGAGGTGTCTGATAATAATGACGATGATGGTAGGACAGGTGTTGCTTTCCTATGTAGGAGGTGATTGATAACTTGGTAACTTGATAACTTGGTGATTGATAACTTGGACTAATGAGGTTCGTTCCGCTATCACTTATCAGTCATAGCTTAATGGATCGGTCTATTAAAGAAATATCCTTTTTTTTTTTTTTTTTATAAATACACCTGTTTAAAGGAGTACAAAAATGATAATTGATAGTACAAGCGAGTGCAACAGCGGGGAAAAGCACTTCTGCATACCCATCCAACGAACGAGGCCGCAGGCAGGCCGAGAGATGGACAGTTTGATCATGGAGGTAGAAATTAGACTACCTCCATGGTTTGATAAATGGGACACAGACGGTCTATGTTTTTAAAGGTAAGTAAAGTCCTAGATTGTCATGTCACTGTTTGGGTAACCAACATATATACTTTTTCAATGACACGTCATGAAATAGGCTTATCATGAAACAGACTTTATGAAACTTGGCAAGACTTACCATTGCCTCATTCAGCGGCCATAGCGCATTCCAAAACGGCTTTCGAATGGCATACCACAATTTCTTTGCCTTGCCCGGCTTCAGGTATTCCGGTAGTGGCTCATTGGGCTCCAGAACCTGATCGGCAAGGAAGTTCCTCCTACGTTGCCTCTCCTCTTTAATCCAGCTCTTCAGGACGTAATCATTCTGAGCCCAAGCCGGTACTTTGGGATTTGCTCCAGCTGGAGGACGGAGATCGTTTCTGGACCTTCCAAGCGGTGGACAAGCCGCCATCTTGCTTTCTGAATGTTCGACGTAAGAGGGCGCCATAAAACATACGTTTAAAGTGGGTGGGGTTTTGTGTGCACCCCACTAAATAGAAGTCCCATAGCAACCAAATGATAATACTAAGAGATACTTTAAAAATAGTTACAAGTCTTTCAGTCTTTTGATAAAAACACAAATGTGCCATGTCATCTTAACTTCAATTTTCTTTTTTTCTGTTATGGGTGAGTCGGGAGACTTTCCGAGCTACGCCCGTCACAAAAAAATAACAGGAACAAAACGGCCCGTGGAAAGGGGTCCTGCTGATCCTACGGTTGTGCGCAATGGGCCGTCGCGTTTTTGTCATATTGACAATTTTTTGTGTTTTTTGTACTTTTTTTTTTGGTCTTATTTCAATTCGAAAATTATTAAATCGAAATTCCGGACGGCTTTAAAAGTTACAGACCCCCCCCCCCCCCCCCGATGGGCAAACATGCTGACGAGTCCGTTCGTTGAGTTGCTAATCCTTATCGCTGTGTACGTGTTTGACATTACAGTTTGCGTTTACAATGGTACCAGTTTCTCACTGCGGGCAAAGGGGATTGATTTACCATACGAGACATCAAGTTTTTAAATGTTTTAAATTGACCTCGAGTACATTTTCAGTTGAGTATCGAGTGTCTTCGAGTACAGGTTATTATTATTTCAGTCGAGTATCGAGTATGGACTTCGAGAAGTTGGGGGGGGGGGGGTAATTTAGCTGGCCGAGTACGAGTACCGAGTACGACAACTACAACACTAAAAATAGGACCAGTTTTTCAGGACCTAACTTACCCAAAATACCCAAAATTGAGAGTCAATAACTATACCATACAACAATGGACCCTATATTTTAACAATCCCAACACGATATCCCGTTTTTGTTGTTGCTGTTGTTGTTGCTGTTTGTTGTTGTTGTTGTTGTTGTTGTTGTTGTTGTTGTTGTTATTGTTGTTGTTGTTGTTGTTGTTGTTGTCGTGGTACGGCGGTTGTTGTTATGTCAATAGATGTTCGACTGAAAGTGAGCTTATTATTTTTGTTCATGAAGTTTGAAATATTTCATCTCTGTCCTTATAGTCTATATATACCCATACTGACTTCGCTCCCCCCAAGTCCGAGATGAAAGCGGACTGCTCTGCTCTAGCCTTCCATACCAGCTGTTCGACTCTGAAACACTGCCCAAGCAGGCGGGCCCGCATGAGCGATGTAAATAATAAACGCCGCCTGCAGTGTATCATAAATAATTGATATATTTTGTGCATTTGCACATATTATCTGCCTGTTCTACATTTGTTTAGAAGAAACGGAAGGATGGCCTAGTATCGGCGGGAAAAGCAAGCCGTCAACATCCACCATGCGGCTGTACAGGTGTCGCATTACCTCTGGCTCACTGGCCACTGGCTGTAAGAAGACTGAGAAAATTGATTACAGGTTTGCCGTCAAAAAATCACGCAGATTCAGGACAAGTCCGAAAATAAAGACTTGATTTGCGTTGATACGCACAGGTGTATAAGGGAGATCGATATCTTGTTGTTTTGAAGCGTTGGCGTAACTACCGGGTAAGGGGTATGGGGGGAGAGCAGGCGGGGGCAAATAATAAAACAATTGCATCAAATGCGCTGACATAAACCTACACTATTATAATTGATTTATTATAATTATATGTTAATTGATACTGAGCCATACATGTCAGGCATTTTTTCAAACAGTCTAATTACAGGTTGAGACACGAGAGAGGTTTTAAATGCCAGCGAAAGCCAAACAGATTCTAGCTTATAAACAGTTTATTTATTCTTTGATCTAATAATGGGGTTTCTCAGCAGGGATGGGCACTCAAGGCGCTATGGGAATGTTCCCATTCAAATGAGTGTAAAATCCAATCGAGGCTGGACAGTAAAGCCGTGACGGCGCAATCATGATGAATGTGGCCTTTGACGTGATGTGATTTGGTTTGTGTTTGTTTGTTTGTTTGTTGTTTTTTCTATGCATGCAATCAGGGGGTTGTAATAGTATATATAAAAAAAATCAAAAACAATCTGCAAACCCTGTTGAACTTCCTGGAAAAGATCACTAATGCCCCAGCCGAGGATGCAAAAAAAATCACTAATGCCCCAGCCGAGGATGCAAAAAAAAACTTTGCGTAAAAAAATACGTCAAATGTCGAGGCTATGAGCCAAAGTAGTGACGTCATACGTGATGGCACAACATACCATTGGCCTTATCATTTTAAGGAAACGAAAAAACAACAACAACAACCAACAACAACAACAACAACAACAACAACACACATTAAAACAACAACATACAGCAAACATACAAACAAACAACAAACACGGGTTGCTGAGATTCTCTTGCGCATGTTCTCCCTACATAATACTATACTGGTGGGAACTGCTATAATATTATTTGCTTTTTACCTAATATTTTGATTAAAAATGATAAAAGGCAAAACGTGTGAGAGAACGCTACTTGACCTTGGCTTCTATTTAAAAAGACCTGCTATGGTAACTATATTATACATATGTATTTTTATATAATTCTACAGAAGCTCTAATTGAAAATGAAAGTGGCCTCGCCTAACTGCTCCAGGTTTCGTCATGGGCGCAGTGCATAATTACACATGTTGTACATTTGCATCAATGTTCTTTTAATTCAACACTCTCCAATATTGATCCCTTGCACGCCCGTCACACGCGCCGACTGTGCCACGCTCACCATTTTGGTGGTCAATAGGTTTACGTGTAAACGCCGCGTCTATGCGCTCTTCACTGAATAACTCAGTGACATTGACCACCAAAATGGCGCAACCAAGATTATTGTGATGATGACGTCAGGTGAAATGGGTCAATACTAAGCGCACGAAATAAGTGTAAAATCATCAGCTACTTGGGTGCGATTCGAACCCACAAAACCAAAACTGGTAAGTTGATAGTGCAGTACGCTTACTGTGTGTGATTCAACTATTATAATTGGAAAAAAAAAACTTCGGCTCAATCCGTCGTCCATGTCAGGAGAAAATGGCGAAAAACCGTGCACACTAAATTTTCAGCATGTAAACACATTGTCCTTAATTTCGATTGTTACAACCGAAATTAAAATCGGGGTCTTCAAATTCTATTTTCTCGACAGAAATATTTCAGACAGAAATATTTCAGACATAAATATTTCTGTGGAAGATTGGTACAGGTAAAAAAAAAATATGAACTTCTTAATCAGTAAGCTTTCAGACTGATACTTATAACAACTGATACTTATAACAATATTTTCGATATACACCAATCCTGTATTCTACTTTTAAACAATAATATTTGTTTTTTTCCCCAACACAAAGCTCGAACTCCAAATTATGGATGGAATGTACAGATGAAGGTTGATCGAAGATAATGTTCCTCTATGAAATAAACTGTCCTTGGTCAAACTGCCAACAACTGCCTTTGAGCACAACTGCTATATAATAAATGAAGCAAAATAAAGTAAATAAATAAAATGTTGCGTAAAATGCATGAATCTTTTAATATCATAATTTCACATATCAGATTGTTGTCGTAAGCTCACAGCTGGGCCCAATTTCGTAGAGCTTTTGAAATAGAACACAAAAAGTAGCTTAAGCACGACAAAATTATGCTTACCAGAATAAGGTAAACAGCCAAAATACCATGTCACATGTACCATTATTTTGTGACTGGTATCCTGCACATTTTTGCTTAGCAGAAAAATGTTGAGGACCATTGTCTAGTTAAGCTGCAACTCATGAATTTTTGCCCCTGGTCGTCGCCCAATCCTCCCGTCTATAAAGAACCAGCATTCGCTCATAAATGTATGGTGTTCTAAAGACAACAAAGGTGCGTCGCGTCGTGCCATCGCGTCGCCTGTTCCGTCGCCCGTCGCGTCGTGCCGTCGCCCGACGCGTCGTGCGTCGCATCGTGCCGTCGTCCGTCGCGTCGCCTGTTTTACAATGAAATAATATATTGGGTTTTAGTGCCGTCGTCCGTCGCGTCGTGCCGTCGTCCGTCGCGTCGTGTCCGTTGCGTCGCATGTTGCGTCGCCCATTGCGTCGCCCTTCGCGTCGCCCATCGCGTCGTGCCGTCGCCCGTCGCATCGTGCCGTCGCCCGTCGCGTCGCCTGTGCCGTCGCCCGTCGCGTCGCCTGTGCCGTCGCCCATCGCGTCGTGCCGTCGCCCGTCGCGTCGCCTGAGTACGTCGTCCTGTTTCTAATCATTTCCTTATTTTCTTTGACAATGGGTGGCGCTGTTAGTTTATTTGCATTGTGGAGTCACACCTGAAATTTCCTGATGGCAGAGACGTATAGTTTAATCAATCCCTCCTTGCCCTGCCATCTGAACAATATCCTTTTTGTTTTATCATAAGGATAATTATGTCACCTATAATTGTTTATCTTATAGGCTTTCTATCTAATTATTTTGGAGTTTGTGAAACAAAGCAATGTCACTTACAGCGTACAATGCGATGGATGAACCAACGTACCGAACATGACACAGCATTTGCCCATTATAGTATTGTGTTTGTTCATTGACATTTTATGCATTGTTGAAACGTTTTGTCTGTCCATCATGCCAAATTTGAACGAACTATGACCATGCTTTCGCCGTAGGCACAACAGCGCCACCTGGAGGCAGAACTTTCTGGACAGGCGACGCGACGGGCGACGGCACAGGCGACGCGACGGACGACGGCACGACGCGATGGGCGACGGCACAGGCGACGCGACGGGCGACGTCACAGGCGACGCAACGGGCGACGGCACGACGCGATGGGCGACGCGAAGGGCAACGCAATGGGCGACGGAACATGCGACGCAAAGGACACGACGCGACGGACGACGGCACGACGCGACGGACGACGGCACGACGCGACGGGCGACGGCACTAAAACCCAATATATTATTTCATTGTAAAACAGGCGACGCGACGGACGACGGCACGATGCGACGCACGACGCGTCGGGCGACGGCACGACGCGACGGGCGACGGAACAGGCGACGCAATGGCTCGACGCGACGCACCGTTGTCGTCTTTAGAACACCATATAAATGACCTGATTTATGTGAGAGGTTCACCATTTCTACTTCGGTGTGCAGTAACATGAGTAAGATATGGTGGCTTTAAAGGGACGTCACACGTATCTATTGCCGTCAATACATTTGCGAACTGAGACACAAGTTGTGAATATTGACGCCAATATTGGCATTCATTAACTCATACTTCAGCCTCACTGCGTTGTCCCTTTTTATTTTTGTCCCCCAGCATGGCCGTGTTACTAAAAAGAGTTGCATGTTTCTAACCGCGTGAGCTGGACAGCACTCGCCACACTGATTTCATCAGACATAGCGCGAGGGTTTAAAAAAACAACCATGCAAATTAACGTCGTGACAAATTAGTATCCAAGTAACATCGTGAATCAAGACTACGAATCATTTGTTGTGCCTGATTGTCGACGACCCGCTTGTAGGTGAAAACGTTCCCACCAGCCAAGGGGTTGTTTGGGGCGAGTTGGCACCTCTGGCTTGCTGAGTGCATGCGATTGTTTCAGTTTAAAATAATTATGCCACGGAGGCCAGGAAGTCAAAGCTGTGATGACATGTGGCCATAAGGTCAACCTTCCCGCAATAGTGTTTCCCTCTGACACCATCAGCCCCTCTCCACACACCCCCGTGATGCAATGGGAGCGCCTGTTTGTTTTTAGGACACAGGTCTCTCAAAGGCCGTGATGACTGCATTGGGATTCATGCCCAAGCCATTGCCGAAGTCATCAATGAATGTCTCTGATTGTCTGAAGTTTGCCGTCTTGTGCTCCCTGTCCATTTTCCAGTGAAATGTATAACATTTTTTTTGTTCTTGTGGTGCTATGAATAGAAACCAACTCCTTGGGAACGAGGACATGCTTGCGGGATTGATAAAGAGATGTCCTTGACTTGAGATTGAGGTTAATTTAAGACAACGAAATTATTGGTAAAAGGTGATCCATGCATTATTCACGAGCCATTTTGATTTGTATCCTGCTGAATTGTAAACGTTTGCGGTTCCGTATAAGTATAACTGATCACTTACGATCACTGTAAAATAATTTGTATGGCTTTTTAGACCGTCATTCACACCTGGGAAATCATTCTTTGTCAAGGTTCAAAAGAAGAACTGGTAACTACATAAAAAATGGGAATGTAGTCGTTGAAAAAAAAAAGATTTTGGTTATGTATAACTATAAAACTCTTTTGTTCTCTCAGACACCTGCAGTATGACGGAGCGGTAAAATTATTTCAAAATGTAATTTGAAAAGGTGAAAACCCGCTATAGCAAGTATTTTGCTAGCATTAGAAACACAATTTTCGTTTCATTTGTCTGACCTAGGATATGTTAAGCCTTTTTTATACAAGCCTTACAATGGTTAAGTTTCACACACAGGTTCCGCTTCCAATATCATTCTGCATGTCCTAGCATGGCTTCCTGTACATATTATTTATCAATAGTTCTAGCAGCTATATAGGGTACGGTACGCATTGAGGATCCGCCATTCGGGCTTTGCTTCCTTAATCGGAAGGCCGTCCAAGGAAAAAAAACATTTGTGTTTTCCTCGTTGATAAAAAATAACCTTGTCAACTTAAGGGTTAATGTTATTGGATTATTGCATGCCTGTGCACTCATTTTGACTGAAACAGGTAAGCATAAAACCTTATTTTGTTGACGTATACGCCAATTTGCGTTTAATTTGAAGCTAAAACAAAGAAATATATATACATATATATATCACTCCAATTAATATATATATGTATATATGGATCTGTTTTTATGTTTGTGCTTGTTTTTGCCTCTGACAAGGGTCCGGTTTGGATCGAAAGGTAAGGCCATCAAATGAGAAGATGAGCTAATATATTCCCATCTTAGTTAATGAACACACAAGCAACAAAATAATGGCAGTTTCATGGAATTCGGTGCCCATGTCTTCATTAAAAGAATAACAAACTTGCTTTTTGATTTACATGTTTTTTCGCGCAGCTTTCAAACTTAGTGTATTTCGAATGCGACACTGTCGATTCAAGCAGGAATTGTGATTTTGGTTGGTTATTATCTTCCAATGTGGGCTTTGTCCCTTCTGACTGTTTAAGCATAGTGATGTTCATTAATACACCGCTTCTATCACTGCTGTTGATGGCAGTGAATGTTATGGTATTCCACACAGAGGACAGCCTCCATCGTAGTCGTGGGGTGAGCCGTCGTACAGTTGTGAGTTGGCCGTCTGAGTTGTGGGAGTGGTCCGTCGTGGTTGTGAATTGTCCGTCGTAGTTGTGAGCTGTCCGTCGTAGTTGTGAGCTGTCCGTCGTGATTGTGAGTTGTCCGTCGTAGTTGTGAGCTGTCCGTCGTAGTTACATGTGAGCTGTCCGTCGTAGTTGTGAGCTGTCCGTCGTGGTTGTGAGTTGTCCGTCGTAGTTGTGAGTTGTCCGTCGTGGTTGTGAGCTGTCCGTCGTAGTTGTGAGCTGTCCGTCGTAGTTGTGAGTTGTCTGTCACATCTACGACGGACAATTCGCAACTACGACAGAGCACTTCCATAACCACGACGGAGGCTGTCCTCCGTTGGAACACCATTAATGCGTGCTGATCAAACAAAGGATAGGGCATGCTTGATAGCAAGCAACGGGGCTCAATGCACTAACATTGAGAAAATCATTCGACAAGCCTCGTGAATAATTATTCTAAAATCGAAGATTTGAAGGTCATTTGAAAGGACAAAAGAATATATTTTAATAATTATTTGAAATTATTTATTTTTTAGCAATGGTTTACATAGAGATCTTAAGGTTCAGATTCTCTTTTATTTTCATGCTTCAATGAGAAATAACAGAAAGTACATGTAATTTTGGAGTAAACAAAACAAAGATTAAGCAAACTGCTTGCGGAAAACAGCCAAACAAACAAACAAACAAACAAACAAAAAACAAAAAGCAAACAAACACCCCGACAAAACACACACACAAACTATCTCCCAAAACAATCAAACAAAATCAAATTGTGCATAAACACAACGGATGTTAGCCAAGCATGACTTCCAATTTGGCAGTGCACTGTTGACTACGGACGCCCATTAGTGCCATGTCACGTTTTTCTTTCTGGTAATGTTTCTCATTCGCCTGGTTGCCACCCAAGTTATTAAGTGGCGGCTGCCGCTAAATAACTGGGGTCGCCACTTAAAAACTGGCAGCAACCAGGCTTAAGAGAAACACTAGCAAGTGAAAGAGAAACACTACCACGTAAACGAGAAACACTACCAAGTAAGAGCAACACTACCACGTAAAAGAAAAACACTATCACGTAAAAGAGAAACACTACCACGTAAGAAAAAACACTACCATGTAAACAAGAAACATTACCACGTAAAAGAGACACACAAACGTAATAGAGAAAACTACAACGTAAAAGGGTAACACTACACTGCGAAAACTGGGGTGTTCAATTGATTATCTTGGTATATATATGTGACAACACCGACATTGTGTTAGTTATCCTCATTGCTTTATTGTTGGTAAAATTAACACCATGCCGGTGTTGTCACATACAGATACCAAGAGAATCAATTCAACACCCCAGTTTGTACCCCAGTGTACCACGTAAAAGAGAAATACTACCAAAAGAGAAACACTACCACGTATAAGAGTAACACTACCACGTAAACGAGAAACACTACTACGTAAAAGAGCAACACTACCAAGTAAATAAGAAACACTGCCACGTGAAAGAGTAACACTACCAAGTAAAAGAGAAACACTACCACGTAAAACAGAAACACAACCCCGGAAGAGAAACACTACCATGTGAAAGAGAAACAGTTCCTTGTAAACATGGTAATAGAAAAACACTACCACGTAAAAGAGAAACACTACCACGTAAACATGGTAGAACAGAAGCACTACCACGTAAAAGAGAAAGACTACCACGTAACAGAGAAACACTACCACGTAAAAGAGAAACACTACCACGTAAGAGAACCACTACCACGTAAAAGAGAAACACTACCACGTAAACATGGTAAAACAGAAGCACTACCACGTAAAAGAGAAACACTACCACGTGAAAGAGAAACACTACCACGTAAACGAAAAACACTACCACGTGAAAGTGAAAGAGAAACGCAACGTGGCACTAATGGCCTTCCGTAGTGGACAAATGTAACATCCTTCTGCTGGCTAAATAAGACGTCGTCCCGTCTACCAATACAAGAAATACATCATTATCTTCGATCTACGTTTTGCGCCTTGTACGGAAGCGTTCTTAGGACAGGGCAGACAACAAAGACTCGTATTTCTATTTTGCTAAGGCGAATTCGCCCGGGCGAAGTACTAATCCGCCCGGTGGAATAGTGAAATGCCCGGGCAGTATTCCGCTCGGGAATCTGGTCACTATATTATTCCTTCACGGTGCTATCTTTGGTGCTACTGGTAAATGTCAGAGTTAAGCAGTTTTGTGCTTTAACATCTTACCGGGCCCAGATTCCCATGTTCAAACCCGTCGGCGTATTTACTTGTAAACCACTGTTGGTAAAACCAATACGTTTTTCTTCTTGTAAGCAAAATGTATAGGTCCTTGTGACTTCAGACATAACGACTGGTAGAAAGACTAAGCGAGGCCAGCCCCAACCGCGGGGTTGCTGATCAATCTAATCGATAGGTACCATTTTCTCTCACCCTCACCTAAATCAAATATTAATGAATTTATATTGATCACCTCTTCAGGAGGTACCTTTTTTTTATATCAAAATCATAAATAATTATCCATGAAGGAAAGAGGGTCTACATTTTAAGATCCAAAATGGTGAACCACATCTAAAACTAAAAATATTTCGTCAGCTCTGTAGAGTGACGTCATCATTAACGATCGGAATGGCGTTTCAGGTAATTTTGTTCATGCACGAGTCAGCAGCGATGCAGGCAACGTCTTTGATGTTTTCCTCCATACATAGGCCTATTTTAAAGTGATGGCAAAAAAAGAAAAGAAAAAAAAAGATTTACAACAAGAAACCCTCCGGGAGCATGAAGTTCCAAAGCTATAGAATGAAGGAGGCCCCACAGGTGAAACCCCGCCCTCTTTTTGGTTACCTCCACCCTATTCAATGCAACCTGCTTTCATACGTCATCGCTGCAGTATCTGTTTGTGGTCATCAGTACACCTATAGACTGGTTCCCGGTCCCTACATCGTTTTCGTTTTGACTGAATATAGGGACCGGTAGCGGGTAATGAAAATTAGCATATACCTGGCAGATTTCTGCTATATATGCTAATTAGAATTAGAACATATGTCTACGTAATCCCATAATGCAATGCGGCCTTACAAAAAAACGTGATGGACACAAAATCTCCCATCGTGCGTGTAGACCATGGAGGTAGAAATTACGTTAGTTAAGATGTTCTCCTAAAGTTAGCTTGAATTTTGTTGTTGAAGTTTGGTTCAGTATATCTCCGGGTGAAGGGTTACGATGCACACGTGTGCTAGTGTCAATTAAACAACAACATGAATGCGTCACGAGCATAGCCAACGTCATCTCTGAAACTAGAAAATTATTACTGCGCACGCGCAATCTAGGACCTATCAAAAGCGCTATATCGGTAGTAGCTACCGGTCCCTATATACAGACAGTAGAGAACGATGTAGGGACAGGGAACCAGTCTGCAGTACACCCCACAAGATATTTTAGCCTAGGAGTTGTGGACCCTTCAAGCAGAGGGATTGGGATGGGGGAGGAGCCAAGTCCAGGGACAGAGGGGTGTCATGTCTTGTCTTGAGACATACATGCTTGCTTTAACCTGTCGCGTTGAAACTTAAACCCAATCACGTACAATCTGAACAAAAACAGCAACATTTGAAGGTGTTCTGAGGGGAAGATGTCATTTTATTTCACGCAATTTTTATATTCTGGTCTCTTTGCCGGTACCTGCTGGTTAAAGCGATTATGTTTCATGTGCATTTTGTGATCGCACGTATAGAAAAACGAGCCACGTCATGCATTCATGAATTACATTGTGGTATTTCGCATGGCTAATCGTAGTCGAAGCACTTTTCAGCAGTTTGTTAACTAGCGTTTGGCATTTGAGGCCTGTGTGAATAATCGTTACCATTGCATGAGCAATCCCGGTTCTACTTGGTAGTCAAGCGTAGTACATCAATTGTTACGTTTCGCATCAATAAATATTGGGAGAGAATAAACGTTCACACACATAACAAATGTATACACCGAATGCATTGATCCGTTTACACTGTACTCACAAGTCGTAATATCTTCCCACAGTCTTTTAGAGTCGAAATTTCATGTAATACGGCGCGGCTTAGTTCTGAAAAGAACTGTCCTGCTTATCAAGTAGGAAATCGGCAGGGACTACAACTACTTTCCCTTAGTGGATCTTCTCGTGATGAACTTCACTGCCATGGGGTGAGTCATTAATGTGTCAACGTTTCGACTAGCTTGCTCTAGTCATCGTCGCTGATGAAGAGTGTTTGAGATTTATTGTTGTGATGACGACATGCACCGCAAAAACTGGGGTGTTCAATTGATTCTCTTGGTATATCTATGTGAGAGCACCAACATGGTGTTAATTTGACCAACGTTAAGCAATGGGGATAACTAACACCATGTCAGTGTTGTCACATGCACACATAGATACCAAGAGAATCAATTTAACACCCCAGTTTTTGCAGTGTGTAGATTAGCCCTTCCCTCGAAATAGTTCTGCTATACACTCACGCGTGTGCATATAACTATCGGTTGGTAAACTCCATTAGAGTGTGGTGCACAAGGCAGAAGCACAAACGCGCATGCGTCATGCTACCATTAGCCCTAGTATCAAAATGCGGAATGTTCCTTCCTCATTATTGCTACTAACAGTATTAGTGCGCATCCGCGATACTCAATTTATATATCAACTCATTAGGCCAATCCATTTGTGGTAATTTGCGTAATGTCCTGCATTTAACCAAATTGAGTTTAGAAAAAATATGTGACCACGTGCGTCCGGCACACCTTTAGTATCATTATCATTTACCATTATCATAATTATTATTGTTGTTGTTTGTTGTTTGTTGTTTGTTGTTTGTTGTTGTTGTTGTTGTTGTTCTTATTGTTATTATTATTATTATTATTATTATTATTATTATTATTATTATTATTATTATTATTATTATTATTATTATTATTATTATTATTATTATTATTATTATTATTATTATTATTGTTATTGTTATTGTTATTGTTATTGTTATTGTTATTGTTATTGTTATTGTTATTGTTATTGTTGTTGTTGTTGTTGTTGTTGTTGTTGTTGTTGTTGTTGTTGTTGTTGTTGTTGTTGTTGTTGTTGTTGTTGTTGTTGTTGTTGTTGTTGTTGTTGTTGTTGTTGTTGTTGTTGTTGTTGTTGTTGTTGTTGTTGTTGTTGTTGTTGTTGTTGTTGTTGTTGTTGTTGTTGTTGTTGTTGTTGTTGTTGTTGTTGTTGTTGTTGTTGTTGTTGTTGTTGTTGTAATTAATTAATAAATAACTAATTTATTATTATTATTATTATATTATATTATTATTATTATTACTTATACGTTTTTTATTCATCTAATTGTTTGCTTCTTGTTTTTATTCTGTTTTTCACTGGAATTGTGTTAATCTCTCTGTAATTTTTTTTCTGGCATACCACGTCGATCCGTGGTTGAAACGTAAACGAGACGAGTTTCTGCAGGAGCTGCCTTGAGTTCCACTTCATATAATAATATTACATAGCTGTTTCATTAAACAAAATCAATACATGTAAATAAATAAACGGGTGTGGGTAGACAAAAATAAGAATAAAGAGGGGAAATTAAGAAAGAAAATTAAACCGCTGAATATCACCATGGTAACCATGTAATATTTTTGTGTTGTTTGTTTCTGACTTAAGTATTCAAGGAGGCGTATAACGTGTCTTTTATTGTTGTATGGTCACACTTCCTTGGATGCAAAGATTAAAAAAAAAAAAAAAAAAAAGGGTAATGTGATGCTTTATTGGGACGGCGTGTATACATCAGCGAGGATGGCGTCTGTTGCGCTGTGTTGTGTCGGCCTGAGGGTATTACATTTACACTGTTTCTTATTATTAGCGGAGTGAATATCGTGAACTAGCTCAACAATTAAATGTAGTTCATTGAAATTCGGAAGATTAATTCACGCCCTCCAAGTTTGAATAAACTCACCACTATTAGGTTTATATAACAATATATATATATATATAAACAAACTAGTAGGGTTGATGACCTTAGCTTTCGTTCCAAACCGGACCTTCGTCAGAGGCAAAAAACAAGCACAAACATAAAAACGGATCCATTTGTAGAAAAAAGTGGGGATTAAATTAGTGGGAAGGAATCCAAAATAGGCGGGAAAAAGAAAGCCAATCAGAGTGGATAAATTACAGACAAAGGGATCGTTGATGACCAATCAAACTACAGCAGTGTGGACAAAAGGATGTCTGGTGGTCAGTAGATACAAAAGGGAGATTAATGAACAATAGGGCAAGCTTCTTCATGGGTTATGCGGCTAACAAGAAAGGACAGGATTAATTGTTCAGACACACAATATAAACAGATACACAATATAAATAAATAATGTTGTTGTTGTTGTTTTTTTCGGAAAGGGGTTTAAATTGTTCAAATGCTTCTCTTGATTGTTACGGTTGTAAACTTTGCCAAAGATTTGAGTTTTAATGTATTTCCTGTTTTGTCACATTTTAAGACTTTATCTCGAAACACATAAAAAGCCCAGCCTGGTCCTACATGTTTTGTTTGATAATGGTGCAGCTAAACATTGATTAAAAAAGGAAAGAATAATTAAATAAATAAATAAAAAATACTGGCGCCCAAATCTTATCAGTTTCTTTTTCGGTTTATTTATTTATTTGTTTATTATTTATTTTTTACAAATTGACCAAAGCAAATAAATACAATTTCGCAAATACTCTGACAACAATGTAAACACTCTCGGATCAGAATTGACCCAGATTCCTGATCCCAGATCCCGGGGATGGAGGCTAGAACCATTTCTGGGTCAGTATGACGCGGAATCTGTGTCAAACCGACGCAGAATCTGTGTCAAACCGACGCAGAATCTGTGTCAAACTGACGCAGAATCTGTGTCAAACTGACGCAGAATCTGTGTCAAACTGACGCAGAATCCGAGTCTCCACTTTTTAACCAGTTTGACGGTCAGTCTGACCAGGAATCCGGAATCAGGGTCAATGCTGATCCGGGAGTTTTTGGAGTGAAACTTGAACGGTAACTTCAGTGTTTTCTTGTACGCATGTCGGTTGTCTGGTGTGTTCTTGGAAACTAATGAATTAAGAGTGGTTGTAGTGGTCCGAACAATGTGTTATATCCTTTTAACGTCTTTCTAAAAAAAAAAAGAAAAAAAAAAAAAAAAAAAAAAAAAAGGACTTCGGATCTTAATCTTCTACGTCAGGTAGGTCACGAATCCGAGATCATAAATTAATAATATAGTACATGTACACAACCAACAGTCTGAAAGACTGTAGTCATTTAATATAAACTAGAAAAGTTTGTTAGTTATATTTTTGGCAAAGAATATCTTAATTTCAAAATGCTTTCGTTTATTTTGATGATACTTTGACAACATGGATAAAAATCGATGTAATGTTGGATTCACGAATTTCAAAATAAATACAATCGTACCACAGATAGCAGATTGTGCAAACACAACACCGTACGGTAAACAGTTGCAGCAAATATGGCACGATTTTCTAAGTTTGGTGTTCCGAATCGTTTGTTTATGACAGTAAGGGATAAAACAAATATTAACTGAGTTTTTAATTAATAAAACACCATAAAAATGATAATAATAATAATATTATTATCATTATTATTTTAGAAATATGTATTAAGTTTTATCCAAAGTTATTGTGTTTCAAATAACTTTTATAATTGAATCAATTTAATTATCATAAAATTTGATCTCAATTTCTTAAAGAAAAATATTTTACGTAATACAGATCTTTTAAATAGTACAATTTTCATATTTTCCCCAAACATTTAAACCAATGAAGGTTGGGTACAGCATAAGTAATTATATTATGCCGAAGTTGCTGTGGTGTGACAACTTTTGCCAATGTTTAGAGTCACGATATTGTGTATTGCAAGACAAGTCATCCAAAAATTGGCTGGTAAAAAACAGAAAGATAAATAAATAAATAAAGACAATAACAACATATTGTGATTGACTTTAATATTTGCCCTATACGCCGATGAGTGAAAAGCACTGTATAGATAGTTCACAATAGACGCCATCTTTACAGGCAACACAGCCAAGTGGGTTACCTACCAATCAAGTCAAGGAATTTAAGTGCCGCATGCGCAGTTTACTCATCACGGGCAGTTGTGCGTTCAAAAATGATTTGTTTGCCCGTAAAGATGGCAGACTCTACGCTGTGTGACGTGATGTGTGAATTCGGGTGCAGCCCGAAACCTTGGGGGGGGGGGCAGTATCCACAGGCATCTCAGGTGAGGTTCGAACCTATGTTTTACTGCATTCTATAGAGCAAGTGCCCTATAGACCACTGAACTCGCCGAGTGGCGCGAGGCGAGCATGAATTATACAGCATAGCAAAACAATTTTGATATAATTATCAATTTGTGTTGCTCCGTGTCAAAACCAAGCCAGACTCTTCCTGAGTAAACTCAAAACTGGGTTTACTTGCTCATTAAAGCACGTGGTAAGCGGTGCTAGTGGTAGATGGCCAAGACCGGTATCCGCACTTCATGTGACCCAACATGAAATAACAAACCTACCGAAGTATGAGCTCCATCGGTCTTCGGAGTCAAGTGAAAAAAAAACACAAAAAAAGTTTTCAATGTTTTCAACCATCAGATTTTTTTTAGGCCTAAATTTTAGGCCTAGGCCTATTTAAATAGCATTTCATGCAAACGAATTTCAAGGGAAGTTTTGCACAATCTCAATACCATGTTATTAGTTGTCTGCAAATCTGTGAACGCTTCAATACATTTCAATAGATGAGAACACCACCTTTCAGCTTTACAGACCTGACAAGGCCTACATTGTTAAGTGTTGTTCGACATTTAGATTATCAGAGACATCACGTCACATTGGTGTCAAGGCTGATGTTCCGGTTAACATTTCTCTGCTACGAGGCCATAAATTATATCCAAGAAGTGTTTATTTTTATAGTGGGGGCGTCACAATCTGTCAGTATCCCTCCTTTATCCCCCCAATCCGAGAACTGCCAGTACATCAGTTATACAATAAAATATACGTCAACTCGTAAAATATAGACCCTTTCTTGATTTCTTACTTATTGCTCAGTTTAGTTACCATTTACATCATCAGATCCACAAGTTTCTTGTAAAGTCACACTGCAGGCACTAAATGGAAGAACAGGCGTTTGTTCCACTTTGGCTCTCATCTTACAGAGTTTCAGCGGGGCCAACATTTTACAACATGCTGTCCTGAACTCCGCATTGCGGTAGGAATAAATTACGGGATTCATTACCGAATTGGCATACGCAGGAAACTCCAAGATAGTCTGCAGGAGGAGGACGGCATAAGGGTCTAGTTCCATAGAAGCCTCGATAAAGAACTTGAGAGACATTGGCATCCAGCAGGCTGCGAAGCCCCCCAGGATGATCGCTGTGGTCGTGGTAGCTTTCATCTGCGCAGACTGCTCCTGCACAGTTTGGTTTGCGTCCAGCCGGAGCAGAGCCCGTCTGAGAGCCGCAATGCGGTTCGCCTGGGACCTGGCTGTCCGGAATATGTGAAAGTACATCAACCCCATTGCGGACAGAGTGACGGGGATGAATACCGCGAATATGAGCATAAAGATTCGGACGGCGTGGGATATTTTGTAGTCCACCACGCAGACTGACTCATTGGGGTTGCCGGAACCGATATTTGGAATGATCCCAAACACGACACCTAAAATCCAAACGGTTGTTATAATGTAGAAATAACGTTGGGGAGTCATGCTTTTGTGATAAACCAAAGGAGTTATTATAGCCATGTACCTCTCCACGGTTATTGCTAGTAATTGGAAGAGGGACACTGCGGAGAATGTAAAAGCTGCCGTGAAAAACACCATACGGGTGGCCGTGAAGCAGGTGATGTGGTTCTGAAGCAGCCTACCGATGATTGCTGTTGGGACCCCCACGAGCCCCGTCAAGAAGTCCGCTACGGATAAACTCACGATGAAAAAATTGCTTCTCTTCCAGAGGTTCCTCTCTCTGTAAACAGCCAGCAAGACTAAAGAGTTACAAAAGAGGGTTGCGATGATGAGTGGAGAGTAAAAGCAGATCACGCCGATCACAAAGTCACCAGGAATCTCAAAATTGGTTTGGTTTGACGGTCGAGAAGCCGTAGACGTTTCACCAGTCGTCATTCTGAAATGAGACGATGGGATAGTTTGGCTCCGGTCGTTTCCTCCTCTGCAACGACAATTCTGCCGCGCATAACGCCGGTTTCTTAACGATCCTTTTGAAAAGGTTTTAACTTACATAATGTGATGAAATGTTCTTTCTTATGAAAAAGGGCACAATCGATGACGACTTGAGATGAATTCTTCAAATCAGAACTTCAAAATAATCAGCGATGCTACTTGACAGGGTACGATATCCGGGATGGAGTTCCGTCTTGAAGGAAATAAACCAATTACTATTCATTTATGACTTGACCTGCTTGTTATTTCCGTTGGGGAGCTAGGGAGATGTGACCATCCATTGAAGAAATGACTTTGGGAAACTAGTATACAAATGACAAGGCTTGGATAGTTTTGGTTCGTCATTGTCAATTGCCGTGCTGCACATTATGTTGATGAAATAAACAACAGCAAAAACGGCTGCAATCTCAAAAGAACACATCCAAATCAGGAACACTGATGAGCAATGTTCATCCGGAACCGTTGCAATCTCTCCCAAACGTGTCCAGACGAGGTTTTGCGTGATTTGGCAGATTGGTCTTGTTCATCAGCCGCGGCTTGTATCAAAGTGTCCTCTCAATTGATTTTGTTTCTTCTTCTTATTATTATTCTTCTTCTTTTTAGCGAATCATGTTCACCCTTCTTTGATGTTAAGATGTACCCGCATGACCAGAAATACTGCAGTGATTGTATAGGCCGACATTAAACCACCACCTCCAGAGCAGTAACTTCTAAGTCGACTAGTGGAAAGTCAAATGCGGGGCACACGTAACAAAACTCTGATGGGAAAAAGACCTGCATCACAAAAACGTTCGTGTTCTATACTCAAAACAAAAAAACACAATCATGCGTGTTCCTGATTTGCTGGAGAACGTTTTGTTTCGTCTTCTTGAAAATAAAACTGAGAGGCGTTTTGGTTGAGAGACCTCGTGTTCGTTATTAAAACCAGAACAAACACATCTACCTCAAGTTGTATTTCTTGATGGCGTCTGTGCACAGAGTACGTTTTTTTTAAAGTCCAACGTGGATGCACATGCATCGTTGTTGGATCACTCAACCCAATTGAACCTCCTGAATGCAAGGAGAAAAAATTCACATATATAAAAAAAAAAAAAAAAAAAAAAAAACTCCTACGGCTGTTTTATGTGACATTATCTAAAACTCGATCGATGGCGATGGTGCCATACTTCAAGGCTGGACTAGCTGGTCCAGCGAACCGATCCTTTAACTGGCTCCGTGAAGCCGGATGTTCAAGATATGTTGGATGATCTGTGGGGGGGAAACAAAGACAAACCTGCTACACCAAAGAGTCGTATGGTCGTAGAGAATCCGCATTTTCCTCCCTCGCCGACGGATCGATACACCTGCGTTTGTTGCCATGGTAACGTACAAGTGGCGTCCGTAATGAAGGCATCGTCACACTGGAAACACAGGCATGAACAATTGGACCCTCACTCCGAGGTGAAATAATGGAAAATGAACGCCCCTTTTTTAATTGGAATGGCTTACTTAAAGCGCTTTCTCTATGCTTAAAGGGAGAGTGTTTCAATTACCATTTTATAGTTTTGAATACAAACACGCAATCAACAAACCTGTACAAGTTTTATTATAATAGGATGTTCCAATCTCGTGAAAGAACCCGAATCACTGTAGGTTTTCTCGGGGGTATTACGAGTACGTCTACCTGTTCACCTGCCGTCACCGTTTTCATAAATTGACAAAATGTTATGAGTAGAAAATCGCGTTTGAAGTGGAACTATTTTTTAAACTTCTGTTTTAGAGACTGCTTACTTCTTTTTGTTATTAATGTTTTGATGAATTATGTAAGGTCTATGAAGTTTACCGATACCGATAGGCCTACATTTTTGAGTGCTTAATGGTTTGATATGAATACACAATGTTTACCCCTTTTTATGAGTTTGTTATGAGTGATTCCTTCACACAATTTGTCTTATCTAGTTCGATATCCCCTGGTGGCGCGCTTTTACGACGTAGGTATCTGCAGGCCAAGGCCCCGACACATACCATACACACGTATCGATCGCTGCGCGACAACCATCGGTATCTTCCCAGGTCTACGTCACGATTTTGTCCCCTTGACATGGGCGTAAATACCAGAGCGGATATATCCCCCCACTTTTTGTCCAGGTGGGATGGTCCATAGGATCACCTCCTCCCCAGATTTTTGGTCATTGAAAAAAAATTGTGGTTTTTACTGAATAAGCACCCGATAGCTTAGTAAATGAATAATACATTTTCACAAATCCCTATCAAGACAACACACACGTCTGTACACGCCCGTACACGCCCACCTGTACGGTCGTTTACACGAACGCTACGGAACTTAACTATACCCACCAAACAGCACCAATCAGCACCAAACAGCCGTGACAAATTGAGGTCGGTATCGGTTACTTGACATGGCCTAATGAATGTACAATGTACTGTGCAGAAAAGAAATATTGTCTGTAACTATTTGAACAAACTACGTAGAACATTAACAACATATAGATGACGTCCATAATGCAATGGAATATCTGCCGTGGACTGACATGTAACCTTCACCATGTCCTCTTTGCTCGTAGTCTAGGTTCCTAGACTATCCTTGTGCTTATAACGAAAAAAAAACCCGAATGGCTCAATTCTAACAACAGAGGGTGTACCTAATTTGATCTCGATTTCTGGGTACACTATACTAAATAGAGAGAAATCCATGCGCTGGGCCTCGTTAATATAAACCCACAACTTTTTCTGTAAATCAAAGATTTGAAGGTCCTTGCTTTTATGGATTGTTAAAAAATGGTCCAACATTGTGCCCCTGGGGTTGTTAACTTTCATCCTGGAGCATTTTGGGAGACTGGCCCTCTAAAAATGGCCAGGGTAATTTTTCCAAGATGAACTCTGGCCAGTTTACTCGTCCAGGGGTATTTTTATTTTGGGTCAGCCTAGCAAAAATTCTCAACGGCTAACCTACAAAACATTAGACAGAAAAATGAAGTCCAGTTGTCAGAAAATATATTTGATTTGTTTTCTAGAGGCTGAGATACTTTTAAGTATTTTTTGAGTATTTTTAAATATTTAGCATTTTAGCATTGGTTACTATGGGAGCCTATTTAGTGTGGTGCACCAATAGAGTTATATATAAGAACTAGAGGGCGCACAAACCATGCGAGACGGGCGAACAAGGAGCATTTTTGTCCATTGAGAAAATGACGCGGACCATTCATTTACACTGGTTACTCATCCGTTCACAGAGCAGCCATTTTCTAAGTGGATATTCGTATGCAAGTGACCCATGGGGATTTTCGCCCATGGTGAGTCAGTGGAGTTCTGTGTGTGGCATCGCGAGTGCTCCCTCTAGTTCTTATATATAGCTCTATGGGTGCACCCTTCTGTCTCGGACAAAAAAGGCGTTATTAATCCAGTTTTTATTGACAGCTGCACCTGGACTCAATTTCATGGCTTTGCTTATTAATATCTCCGAATTCTGCGGTTGCGGTTTACATTCTTTGCCCACAAGGCTGGCAACGAATTTCTGTGCTAGTTGAATGCATAATAGAAAAGTACGCACACACAGAAGCAAACAATCCAGACTATTGCTTGCCTACCTAGTAAGTTGCTAACAAAACCACAAATATTCACGCCTGAGTGGGTTTGCAACTTAGGGCCATGTCGTGAATATTGACGTCAATATTGGCGAAAATATTGGCGTCAATATTTGCGACTTGGGTCCATGTCGTGAAAATTGGCGTCAATATTTGCGACTTGGGGTACAAGTCGCGAATATTGGCGTCAATATTTATGTGCGATGTCCCTTTAAAGCCACCATTTCAGTTTTTTAATTTTACACTGTCGCCAATTTTTTTTCGTAATGAGTAAAATCACAAAATTGAAAGAGAAGGACTTAAAGAAACGGCTACTCCCCGAGCTCAGGACACTGGCAGCTCAATTTGGTTGCGGGAAAAAGGTGATACAGTCTCGCAAAAAGGCGTTATTAATCCAGTTTTTATTGACCTTCAACGCGCCAGGTTGTGGTTGCAGCGCTAGCTAGTTCTCCGCCACCCCCGAAACTCGCCAAGCCAGCCACCATTTGGCCAGAGCAGTATTCATGTGTTGACATGCGCCCAGAGGAGTTTGATCAGTGGTAGTGAACTGGTGACCTGCCTCATAACTATGCATATGCATGGATACACTCAGTGACTCACTCATCTGAATAACCCTCTGTTCCTCCTCCTCCTTTTGTCTTTTCTTGTTCTCTTCATCAGCCTTGGTTATGAAAAAAAAATTACACTCATTTATCGTTGAATATTGGCAATTTTTTTAATTAATAAATACCGTGGACATATAGATTCTGATTGGTCAAAACCCAATTGTGCCTCGGGGTGTATTTACATGTGATATAAAGACTCGCTCTGGGAACTAGCGAATAAATGGCCCCTAAGCATACATTGTGTACAACTATAAGTTAGTGCTTGCGCTTTGCGCTGTAATCCTTAGTTCATGCGACTTGGTTTAATGGCACTATGCGCACATACGTGTAGGCGCTAAAAATGTATCAGTTTCCATTATGTGTCCATGTAGCAGCTGCACGCATACACCTGTACCTCCTTGATGTTGTTAACATTCGAGTTCATAGTTGACAGTCTGGTCAATGTGTATTAATATCAATGTGAAACAGCGGCCTACAAAAACCGGGTCCTCACAGTGTGATACCCTAATTGATCAGCAGTGGAATGTATTGTTGTTGTATGTTTCGTTTCTCATAAAAAAAATACCTATTATTACTAGTTGCAACTGTACAACTAGAAGTGCACGAGCAAGAAAAATATGTGTGCATGTTACTTGTACTACTCGTGCGAATTACAAAGTACCAGTGCGGCATGCCACCACACTACGACTATTCCATGGCATGTAACTCGTGATCCAACAGTCGTTTTCCTAAGTTCCAGAGTTTTCCTATTTTAGCATGTTTATGATCGATTCAAATTTCCGTCCCCTTTAGTAATCAATGTCATTTCAATTAATAGCAAACTTTATTGACATTGTCGATGGGATAATTTCTTCTTTTTCAGCAAATAGAATTGAAATAGGCCATTGCATCGTATAATAAATTATTGTTATATAACACACTAGCTGACACACCAGCTGACCAAAAGATTCAGACTTGACAAGGCTAAAGTTACTCACTCTTAATCTTATTCAAATCACAGGGCACTGGCACATACATGACATAAGTCTAGCAGGAATCATGGAAATAGGATCCAAGAATCAGGATAGCAGTAACACTAACATTCCCGTTAAATTAGGCGCCCTGGTCTAGCCCCCTGAACCTACCTAACCTAGTCCTAGTCCTGACCTGCATGACCTGAGGTGTGTCTCAGCTGACCATCTTTTCCTCCATCGTCCGACTCTGACTTCAGACATGTCAGAAAATAATATGACAGAATTTGATCGCGTTGGCGTTGGTAGGAATGTATGGCAATCAACTCAGATCATGGAGGTACATGGCCACGCAGTAGCTAAAAAAAAAGGGACGTTGAAACAAATCGGAGAGGATATAGGTCGTGTGTCAAAGGGTAATTCGTGTCAAAGTTTAGGTCAGGAAAGCTCGTTCCGCTGCTGGGTGGCTCACTCCCTCTCTAAGTGAAAAAGTATACTTACAAAGAAAGTATACTTACAAATCCTCAACGTATAAGCCGCACCGCCGTTTCAGGCCCATCATGACGGCCGATCATGACTCAGCTATCAGAACTTGAGTCTGATGCGTTAAACCGCTCGGCCATGACACGCTACAAGGGTATTTAATGTGTTCATGTTGTTCATCACTTCATATTGTCCATGCAGGGGTAGCCTATGGTCTTCCCTATGTTTTCCTGAATTGTCCAGACAGTTTGTTCTCACAAGGCCGATATTGCCCACAAAGTACATTTGTCGCTTCTTGTCATTACTAGTGCTCATGAGTGTTTTAATTGCTTCACACCTACGCCATACTTCTTCAACCTTTTATTTCCAGGTTCTGATTGTTCAGCACCAGATGTAAAAACATCATTTATCAAATTTAACATGAGAGAATGATTTTTTTATTTTTCTTATTCTTTTGCAATAAATATTTGCCAAAGTGCGGTTCTTGTCAGTTTATGGATTTTGTCATTCCGTTGTTTGACCCATGGGTGACATTATGTGGTAATAACTTCAGATTGTTATGTCATCTTCAATGGGTTATATTTTCTTCCCTGTGTTTCTTGTTATAAAACCTGTGCCGATTGGTTTTGTTGTTTATAATAGAGAAAGAAATTACTTTGAGGGAACGAACAACTTGTTTTCTTCTTTTTTTTCACCTGCTCTGTTTGTTAAAGCCGTCTAGGCGCTCCGTAAAATTGTTTTTTTTTAATGTTTTTTTTAAATGATTTATTGCAGACGTCCGGCAACATCTACTACAGTCATGATTTAGCACCATGGCAATGGCGAATACCTGCGTTATCACTATAGAAACGGCAGTCAACAAGAATACACGCAGAGTGGTTACTACATTGTGGTTGTGTATCGGTCTGGAAGGTGAGCGTTGTGGTTATGTGGAAACGGTTTTCTGATGCGATTTTTTTTGCGGTCCAGGATTACTCTCTCTTCGGGCAAGATTCGTTGATCTAAGTTGAGCCAATTAATGCTGAATTGCCGATGAGCCGTGATCAGTTAATCTCTTTATATGTGAAGCCAAAACAAGGTAGGCAAATCCTAGGTATGTCCTTTAATCTTTATGAAGTGTATGTGTAGGCTTTCTCCAGACAAAGAGCAGAGTCAAGTAGATAACGAAATACTGGGCACTTTGATCTAGAATTAAGATTGTACTTAACGTTGCAGGGCCCGATTTTCCCCGGAAGAAATTTTCGTTTTAAGAATGTTTTCCTCTTGAAACGAATTTTCACAGTTGATGCTGTTTCAAAATGAAAAATTATCGCATATGCCACTGGCCATGCGCAATATACATGTAACATGCAAAACTGTTTGTACGTGGCTGATGGACGTGAGATAATGTCGTCAGGATCCCGACAATAATTCATTTTTGGTTGTATCACAATTTTGCTAGTTTTTATCTTTGTCTGTGTTTTAAGGTTTGTCTTTAATTTTCTTTCAAAAGCAAAGAAAAACATTTCAAACTGTGCATCTATTTCTTTAATCGAACAAAAAGGCATCCGTCATCGTTATAACATTGAAGTATGAACATTTTATTAAAAAAAATAGTCTTGGATTGAGATAACATTAATAAACTGTTTACTCTTGAATGACTCTTGAATAACACAAATTAAATAAGGACAAGCCTTTTTTCTTTGTTCATGCAACCTTCATTCAGATAATCATCTCTATATATAGAATAATAAAACATGACACAAAACCCATTATACTGGTCCCCGCATTGATGGCTGCCTGTAGTTTTCCCCATTCGTATTGGTTCACACTCGGGCTGTGAACTCGGGTCTGGGAACCAGACTATGCAAAACTATGTTCCATTGTGGGAGCTAATCCTCATTTACATACCCTCCATTATCGTTTTTACGCTACCGGTCCCTTCGATCGGTGCGTTGGAGATACGAGGGAACAGGAAGGGCGTATTTCTTCACTGGAACCAGTCTAGAAAACCATTACCACAGAACCGACAATAGCGCCCTCTGTAGTGAAGAGGGGTGATGGGGATGTAGTAGACTGGTTCCCGGTCCCTACATTGTTTTCATTCTGACTGATAGGGACCGGTAGCGGGTAATGAAAACTAGCATATGTGACTCAGCCTGTGTAAATGAGACACTTTGAGGTAAAAATGTAAGTCCAAATTTCATCATGTAGGGCATCTTCCAAGGATTAAAAAGACACCACACTGACCTCTACAGAGTTGACTGTTCTGTATTGGAACCGTAAACTCTGTAGAGGTCAGTGTGGTGTCGTTTTAATCCTTGGAAGATGCCCTACATGATGAAATTGAAATTTACATTTTTACCTCAAAGTGTCTCATTCACACAGGCTGAGTCACATATACCTGGCAGATTTCTGCCAGGTATATGCTACAATTAGCATATATGTCTGCGTAATCCCATAATGCAATGCGTCCTTACACAAAACGAGATGGACACAGCTTCGTGCAGACCATGGAGCGGAGGTACGCTAGTTAGCATGTTCTTCTAAAGTTAACTTGAAATTTGATGTTGAAGGTTGGTTCACTATAATGTCTGGGTGAAGGGTTACGATGCACACGTGTGCTAGTGTCAAATAACAACATGCACACGTCATGAGCATAGCCAACGTCATCTCTAAAACTAGCGAATTATTACTGCGCCCGCGCAATCGAGGGCCTATCAAAAGCGCCATATCGGTAGTAGCTACCGGTCCCTATTTATACAGACAGATGAGAACGATGTAGGGACCGGGAACTAGTTTAGGGATTTAATAGACACCCATCCATTCCGAGTCCGCGCGGTACGAGGTTGAAAAGCTGGATATTATAGCCCACACTTTATTAGCTCAAATATCTGACGTCACACATCGAGGCTCGTGAATAATGCCAGATACCGGCCTTTAGAACCTACTGGCTTCCTACCAGATATATCTTTGACCTTGTAGGCCATATTACTGTGTGTGTACACAAAACACCACTTACAGTGCGTTCGATTAGCTTACACGTGTACACCGGGGAGTACACTCGTGGTAGCCATGAGTGGTAGCTAATGCCCCCGGTGCCGCGTTTTCGCTTGGCATTATGGGAAAGGTAAGGTCAAACGTTATTGCGTGGAGGCGGGACATTACGCAGCAGTGAAATCGTAACAAAAGTGGACGAGTACATGGAGTGCAACCTCCAGCGGTATGATCCAGATGATTTTAAGAATCATTTCCGCCTTGAAAGAAACACTTTTGAGTTTCTAATGGAACAACTTGGGTATTGTCCAGAGTTGAGGCCCAGACAGTTAAGTTTGGAGAACTCATTCCCAATTTAGTTAAGTTGAATACTTAAAACGTTTTCCGACAATTTGTTTGTACTCACGTCGAATTCAACTGATTATTCCCCGCCATCTCGGTATGGTGCCTGCGCTGCAGCCGAAAGTACGTTATTTACACCTGGGCATCCACTAGAGACCCGCTTGCGAGCTCGGGCTGTGGTGGCATACACCGGGGGCAGACCTAGAGGGAGCACTCGCTATGCCACGCACGGAACTCCACTGACTCACCATGGGCGAAAATCCCTATGGGCAAATTGCATACGAATGTCCACTTAGAAAATGGCTGCTGTGTGAACGGATGAGTAACCAGTGTTAATGAACGGTCCGCGCCTTTTTCTCAATGGTCAAAAAATGCTCCTTGTCGGGCCGTGTCGCATGGTTTGTACGCCCTCTAGTTCTTATATATAACTCTATGGTGCAGACACGAGTGTCACGTGATGGCTAATCGAACGCTCTCGTGTAAGTTTTACTTACACGTGTAAGCTAATCGAACGCACCCATAATCACTCTGGTAGTTACGCGTAATTTACCTAGCCAATGAAACCATTTTTTCGTTTTTAGACCAGTGCCTGTCTTTAAAACCTTGCGGATAAAGACTGGAGGACAGTCTTCCGTGTTGGATGTCACTGGATAGGCAATCAAATCAATGCAAATAATTATAGTTCGTCATTTAGAATTCAATCAATAAATCTTCAGCCATCCTGCCTCTACAATTATTACAGCCCCTCCCTACTTTTTTAAAGGGTAGTTCTTTGAACTTTATGATTCCATAAGACTAACAGAATCAGAATGAAAATAGGACACTCTATTCAGAAACATGAAACGCCCGCTGTCGTTTGGTAGGTAAAACCAAATTGTGTTCGGCAATAAATTGTGCTAATAATCCTAGCAAAATTGACACGTGGGGAAGAGCGCCATCAGGCGGTTGGTAGGCAAAAAGGCCTTACCTCTGCTACTGTGCAAAACGGCACAAGTGTACTATCTTGTGTTTCTAGTATCTTTGATTGTCTGTGGAAGCAAAAGATTTAATTACCAGCGCCCTCTTGTGTTAAGAAAGAGAGATGCAAAAATACATCAGCTAGCCAGTAACCACAATCTCCTGTAGAAAAGTGTTTATCTTAATAATGAAATTAAAATGCAGAATTAATTCAGCCATCAAAATCGAATTAGCCAAGGGTAATATTTACTGATTGATCGAGAACATCATAAAATAACTGTTGGCTTTCATATCGTATCTAAACTTTTTTTTTTACGTCCAAAACCAACCGTGACTGATTTTTGCACAAGATTTATTGTGTATTTATTTATTTATTGCAAGTCGCCCAACGTAAGGCCCAAAGGTCGAAATGCCCCGGTGCGCAGATCTCAACCTTATTTGAAGCAATCATAGTTAAGTGTCTTGCTCAAGGACACAAGTGTCATGACCGGGATTCGAACCCACATTCTGATGACTCAGCCACCAGAACATGAGTCCAATGCACTCAACCGTTCGGCCACGACACTATATCTGAGTACTAAAATGATAGTATTTTGTTTGTTTCATTAACAAAAACTCCGAAGTGCCCGCACAGATATGATCTGGCCGAAAATTTCCTTACGGCATTCTTTCGGATCTGTGATTATTCTAAGGGGATAGTATTATTTTCTGGTTCTTCATTCAAATATTGATTTTTTTTTACACAATTTCATTGTGCGACAACAACTTCTTTGCAAAACAAAAAATACATTGACATGTGGCACGAAAACCTGGCAGCAAACCTGGCCGCCACTGCAAACTTGGCCGCCACTGCAAACTTGGCCGCCCTCAAACCGGGCCGCGCCCATGCATGCTGGTACTACATAATCGAAAAGTGCGAAAACCCACTATTAAAAAAAAAAAAAAAAAAAAAAAAAAAAAAAAAAACTAGAGGAAAAACATAACATCGTCCACATCCTCGTATCAAAGTAGATTAATTTCCGCTTGTCCTTAACACCGAAGACATTGTTCTCCCAACATACCGTCAACATCATTTCCTTCCGTCACATGTGTGCCTGTTGCAAATGTCTGGAGGTAGATACACTTTTAATGGATGGGTCAATATAAATGATTTTGTGTCGCCCATGCCGCCAAGCCAACGAGCACTAACAGACTCGCATAAGGCCGCTAAAGGTGACACATTCGCGATCTGGTGCGTTTGTGTGTGTGCTTGGTTTTAAACGGACGTAGGGCTCAGCTACTAATTTTCATTGTTTAGTAAACCCTCATTGGCAGTACTTCGTTGAACTATACACAATCTGGCTGGTTACAATCTTCATAACTGTAATAATTCAAAAGAGAATATTGTGGCGGGCATAAACAGTTATCCTGTCTATAATTATTAACTTGATCCTTGTCTCCTTCTTCCTCAAGTTAAGGTCACTAAGCGGACTAAAGGCTGAGTGACGAGATTCGTTTCGGAGGAAGTATACCGCCGATTATAATTAATTGTAAACCTCTCTGTCAGAATACACAGCAATCCCTAAAAATAATCACACATATCGGACACAAGTTTATGTGACCTTGACCTCAATTTATTTATTAATCACCTTCAACTCAAGAAGTTGGGTAAAACAATGTAGCCTATCAGCAGTTTGAAACGAGACTTAAGTTACTCACAATAATTACTGCTAAATCAATATTGTGTGGACGGCAACCCGCACTCAGAACAATATGCAACAGTTATTATGGTGGCCCTGAAGGGACATCGCACATCGCATACGTGTGCGCACACGTATGCAATGTCGTGAAACAATTCGCGAATGTGTGCGCACACGTATGCAATGTCGTGAACCAAATCGCGAATATATGCGCACACGTATGCAATGTCGCGAAACAAATCGCGAATGTGTGCGCACACGTATGCAATGTCGTGAACCAAATCGCGAATATATGCGCACACGTATTCAATGTCGTGAATCAAATCGCGAATATGTGCGCACTCGTCTGCGAATATATTCGCGATGTCGTGAATGTTATTGCATACCATTGTCGCATACCTTTGGGGTGATGTCATAGTTGCGGACAATGTGTTAGTGAACTAGGGAGTATGCAAGTGGCCCTGGTCCCATTTGTATACCAAAGACATTCAATGCAGGAGCTTGGGTACCAGGCAGGTACATTGTGTGGCCACTCTATGTGCAACCCCCCAGATCAATAGACATTTTATTCAAAGGTATGCGACAATGGTATGCAATAAAATTCACGACATCGCGAATATATTCGCAGACGTGTGCGCATATATTCGCGATTTGATTCACGACATTGCATACGTGTGCGCATATATTCGCGATTTGGTTCACGACATTGCATACGTGTGCGCACACATTCGCGATTTGTTTTGCGACATTGCATACGTGTGCGCATATATTCGCGATTTGGTTCACGACATTGCATACGTGTGCGCACACATTCGCGATTTGTTTCACGACATTGCATACGTGTGCGCACACGTATGCGATGTGCGATGTCCCTTCAGGGCCACCATAAGTTATACACCAGCCCCCTGGGCCTTGAGCACACAGCTCGGTCCTGGTACAACCACATAACTCGCTCTGCCAGTGCAGCCTTCCCACAAATCCCGCACTTGTGTACATCGCACACAGCGACGTCAACCTTCGGGTCGTAGTTCAACTTAACCCTGTTAACTACACCGCGCAGTATCGTGTCCGGCTGATCGTCTTGTGTTAAAACACGACGATCGCCTGCACGCGCAAAGCCTAATAACACAGCCTAAATTCTAGCAACGAGTGATACGGGCGAACCCTTGCACCACTCCAAAAATGCAACAAATGCCGTCTGAATTCACAAAGAAGACAAACACTTACGTCTCGCTCTAACTTACTCTCGCAGGCTCTAACTAGCACTGTGAAATTAACTTTTACTCATACAAACAATGATGGCACAAATCCTCTAGCCTCTAGACTCTATACCGCCTTGCAACCCCCAAAACAGCAGCTTTTATCTTGTTTTCTCGCCTGCAATTTGCACGCCCAACAGCGCAGAACATCTTACATAAACTTAAATAACTTCTTAAAGATTATGCTCAAAACAGCCCAACTAAACTATAAACTGCGCACAATTAAAATGCACCAGACCTTTAGTGGCGCGAACTGCCACCTTGCACCCTGCCATTGGTGCAACCAGGTCGCCTGACCAACTACGTCGGAAGTTCACGTATCACGTGCGACGTCACATGACAATAACAACTCATGCACTGCCATTACAATTATGATAATCCAATTCTTGCACCTTGGCTTTATAAGATCTTTGTTTTTTTAAGTCTGAACCCTATCGAGTTTTGGCCTTACGAAGTACAAGATCAGTCACCAAATTCAGACCATTGGGCGTAACTAGAGGTGGGGAGATCAATGTTGAGCTCGGGCTTTTATGAAAATAGATTGAAAAACCGCAGTTAGGACTGAATTCATGGGACCACGGTCAGAAGTTATGATTTGTTTTCAAATATTAATATTTTAATGTTATTCGATGCCGATGACGTCATCATGCCGTCTTGGTGTTGAGGTTCAATTAATCGATGAGTATCAATTTCAACTTTGAGTTATGCTGTAGAGAATAGGTGAGCTCAAGTTTTCTAAGCCATTATCGTGACGTATCGATTGTGAAAATCCCATAATGGTACTGGAGTTGCATTTTTTCTTTTTTTTAATATTAACATTTGATAAAGTGTAACGTGACCCCTGGTAACGTCATAATGACGTATTAAATTTTAGGTACATGTTAAAGTTAAGGTCTATGTATGTGAAAAGTTTCAAGTTTCTGTGAGAAAGAGAAGTCTTGCCAAGATGGTACAGTGTGAAGTAGAAGAAAAAACATATCTGTGTAAAAGTTAAGCAGGTTCAGAGGTTTACACTCTGATGTAAAATGTTTTAATTATATAGTTCTTCAGATATGATGTTTTGAAATTGTCAACTTCTGCGGTATGAACCGAAAGACAAGGTCAAATTGGGGTCACGTTTGTGAGGCGTTTACCTAGTTTTTGAAGACCTTTCAGATGATGTGTCGATAGTAAAAATCTATCTTGTGGTTTTTGAGTTATGATTTTTCATTATTATACTTTGATTTATTGTTATTCGACACCTGATGACTTCATCATGTAAGGTCTTGTGTATGGTACAAACTCTGGAATATTCTTCACACATTTCGTGAAAGAAAAGCCTCGATCGTATTATAAACAAATGTAACAATCACCATGTACTTCACAACAACGGCGCTTTCCTGTAGAGGACGCCGTGTTTGTTGATGGTTAATACCCGCGGTAGGTCACGTGACTCGGAGAGCGCAATCCATTTATTGTCTGAAAAGTTTCAAGTCTCCTCAATTCAGTATGAGAAGAGTTGAGGGGAAGAAGAAGAACAACAACAAGAAGAACAACAACGAAAACGACAACGACAATGACAATGAAAACGACAATGACAACTACAACGACAACGACAACGACAACGACAACGACAACTACTAGAAAACACGCGAGCTGTATTTGAGCAAATACGGGTATCTCTGCCCAGCGGGGGTTGGTGGGAGCAAGAAATCTAAACGTGAGGGTCCGTGGTTACAAATCCCCCCGCCCCCGGTCGTTCAAAACGCAAGCCCGGTTAAGCCCGGTCATGATAGGGTCAACCTTTTTCTCTTGAAATAAAGGCCGATTGCGCGACGAACGTCAAGTGACCTGGCGTTGGGCATTAAACTTAAACAAGCATGGCGTCCTCCATTATATCAACGTGTGTTAAAAGTACATGATTACTTGACGACCGTACCAAACTTCGAGTGGTGGTAACGTACGCGGGCGGCTGCTGTGGCTATAAGCCAGGCACTCCATGCATGACGTAAGCCTCGTGGGGACTGTTTTATGGTGCCCATTTACGAATTCCCAATTAAGAAAAATAAGTAAATATTGTTGCGAACATGGTTTTATTCGAGCCAAAACTACACGTGTTTGTTGTCATGGTAACATAACCCTAAAGTTGGTAATTAAAATAGCATTTTAATACAAGTTTCATAAATTAGTTCCTAAACTGGTCACCGTTTACTCCAACTTCAAATGCTGTGACTTCATGCATGAAGTGCCTGGCTTATAGCCACAGCCTGGGCGACAGAGTAGTCTGATTGCCTTGCCACAAAATGCCTCACTGAAAACTTTACTTAGTCAATTTGTAGAAAAAATTAGTCCAAATAGGCAACACAAATTAGTCTCTTTATGTCTGACTAATTGTTTTATCCGAAACAAAATATTTACCAATTCAGCAAAATGATATACTAATTACATTTTTTCAGAGACTAATGCAAATTTTTTAATTACTAATTTTAGTGTTTGACTAAGTGACACAGTGCCAATTTATTAATGTAATTGGTCTCCACAGTTTTAAATGCCTAATATACAGAGTAATTACGAATCAGTTGACTAATATATTAGCAAAATACTAATTAATAATGACACCGGGCCATCGGAAATCTTACGGTTTATTTTCGTTTGTACCGACACTCCCTCTGCACGTAGGAGCGAAAAAAATGCTCATGATTCTGTAAAGTAGGTGTACACGATAAAGGTTTGTTATTTTTACCTACCAAAAAGATACTTTTCAATAAATTATTAAAATTAACAATAAGCAAGATCCCAGCGTTGTCAAAAATAAATGTACACACAGTCGCACTCAAGGGTGTGTGCCATTAATAGAATAGCAAGAGAGTGCGCTCGCGTCGTCGAACGTACACTTTTTGTGCTCGATCGTCTGCACCACTCACGTCCGTCTCGCTTCGTCGTATAGCCTAGCCTAGTTTTCCCCCAAAAGTAGCTGTTGTGCAAGGTAAGAATGAATTTCTTTGTATTTTTGAATCCTAGTATGTTGAACCATGGAGAACTTAAGCTTCATAGTACAGCCAGATGATTAGAAGTCATACAGTTATAAAACTTCAACCTTACCCAACCCACTCAGATTTAAAGAAATATCCGCACAATACTCGCCCATCCCACCACAGTAGTGCCCTTCAAATTCAACCCTCAAGTGTGCCTGAGTCTTCAGAATTGAAGTTGGTGCAGCAATTGGAAGAAGAAGAAGAAGAAGAAGTAAAGTTAGTTAGGAAACTGTCATGGTGCGAGGTCAAACCTCGGCCTCAGGCCCACACAGCACAGTCACCGAAAAGACCAACAGACTCGGAGTCGGACCGTATTCGTTAACGTTTGCTGGTTTAGGCCTATCGTTCGTTAGCGGTTAGCTCTGAGTCTGATGAATCCTCGCTAAACGTTACGACAGGGTTTAGTGTAAGTCAGATTAGCCCCTATAACATGTATAACATGTGTATAACTTGACGTTATCACGATTAGGCCTGTGAGTGAAAAAGATTCTGAGTGATAGGTAGGCCTACAACATCATTAAGATGAAACAAAACATTTAGGCTAACGTAACGTTGTAACAAAGAAAGTCCTCATTTTAATTTTAGATGACCAAGAACCATGGAATAGAACGTTTACCTGCACAACAACTCAGCTGCTCGAAAATTATACGACTACTTTTGTGCGCAAGCTTCTTTGAAACACTGATCGAATGAGGGCTAATGCATATTATGATCCTTTTTAAATAATTTAACTTATTAACCTTATTAAACTATTATTAACTTATTATTGTTAAATTATTATAACAGCAAAATATGGAGGTGTATATTGTCAGATGCCATGTTTGTCAGTTGGAGTTGGAATATGTATGTACAAGCCAGTAGTCAAAAAACTGGCTACGAGGTTGTTGAAAAATGACAATAAATTTGTATTGACTAATTTAGAAGGAAATGTGTTACGACTGATTATTGCCATTGTCGGACTAATTACAAGACTAATTTATTTTGATGTAAGACTAATCTAGTTTTCTGAATGACTAATTTATTTTAGTGCATTACCAATCTCAAGATAAATTAGTAAAATTAAACCATTTTCAAAGACGAATTTGTATTAGTCATTACTTCAGTGTATTGACTAATCTTTTTATTTAGGGACGAATTAAGGATTAGTCAAATTAAACCATGTAAATGACTAATTATGTTTAGGCAATTGACTAAGTAATGTTTTCAGTGCTCCTCTGGGTACCATACGTTATTACTGACGAAGAAGAAGAAGAATATCCCGCGCGAGGACAATATCTCTGCCGTTTCCACGGGCAGAGATAAGAAGAAGAAGATATAGATATAGAAGAAGAAATAAAAACGGAACAATAGACAAGCGTTATTTGTGCTCGTTTATCAAAGAGGTGTCTGGGTGCACAAACACCGAATGACTAGCAATGTTTACTTATACAATGCTGAAACCGGAACAAACACACGGTTGGACATTGGACTGTGACGTTACATCTGCCAGTATATCGATCGCGCTTTTGTCCATGATTCTCTACTTACTGCGGGCGTTTTCATCAGCCGTGTCCCAGGACCACGGTGCAGAAACAAATGTTGTACCCGTTGTATAGGCCCACTCTCTGTGGCTAATCGAAGTATTCTAGGCAATAATAAGGATCTGTATGTGATTATACTGGCAACTTCTTACGCTGGCGGACATTTGGGAGGACTTGTATTGTAACTATAAAATCAACAAGACCAGTTTTATGATATAGGATCTCGTATTATAGATATGGATTCAGCCATGCTCAGGTAAATATTCCACATAATAAAAACAGTTACATTATTATATCCAACCATATGTTATAGTTATGTTATGTTGGCACACAACACTTGCTGTCGGGCGTATACCAAGCCTGTTTTCATTAAACCATAATTTTATGTATCTTTTGGGAACTAGCAGGACTTTGGAGTTGTGCTGCTTTAACTTCGAATTTTTGCAAGAAGATATACATGTTGATGGTTAAGTTTCGAATACTATTTCAGATATGGACATCAATAATACAATGTGCCGCAACAGACGAGTCATTGTAGCTGCCAGTGTTTGTTTAGCTACAATCTGCCTGCTGACGGGTTACAATCATTACCATGGGTAAGCAAGCATTCATTGTACCATTTCTAGTTTACTGTTCCACACCATGTATTAAACAGATCCTGGTGTGTGCTCCGTAGGTCAAGGTCCGAAGTTCAGAACGTAGTGTAGACGGTAAACCCATAATGTGGCACGGTACAGCTGTATGGTATAACTATGCTAGCTGCTGTGCTGCTACAAACGGTACAAACATATCCCTCCCCCCTCCCACAAAATTAACATCAGTTGCTAAGGACTAGCTGAATCTCTTTGTGGCAAAAATGTGCACCTCCTGGTATGTGCTCCGTAGGTCAAGGTCCGAAGTTCAGAACGTAGTGTAGACGGTAAACCCATAATGTGGCACGGTACAGCTGTATGGTATAACTATGCTAGCTGCTGTGCTGCTACAAACGGTACAAACATATCCCTCCCCCCTCCCACAAAATTAACATCAGCTGCTAAGGACTAGCTGAATCTCTTTGTGGCAAAATTGTGCACCTTTGAGGTAAATTTCCTACAGTTAATATGAATATCCTTAATATCATTTATGGACCAACGGGACAAGACGCATGAAAACTGACTCTGTTGTTTCACACCAATTATTTCTTCTGGGTTTAGGAGTCCTGTTTATTAATTAATTAATTAATTCATTCATTAATTAGCTCTTACTATTTTGTAAAAGTAATTTGAAATACAAACTTTCACATGTTTTGTTCCTACAAGTATTTACACCAAGTGCATGTCATGTAAGAGTTGAATATACATTGAAACAGTTATTGAACATTGTACGCATGGTGTCAATGAAATGTTGATCACATTTGCGGGACTGTATTCCTTTATTATTGGTAACAACCACTGAATGGATATGAATCAATTACAGTAAACTATGGTGTACGCCTTAATCTCCAAATCCACTATAATTATGAAATAAACACATTTTCATTACAGTAACAATAATTATAAACCTCACTTTAAACAAGTGGCTAAAATGAGTTACTTATCTCACTAAATGTCACTTGTCACTAAGAAAGAATGCCTTCCCATTAAAATGCTGCAGAAACAAACGCCATGCTCTTAAATCAGCTTTCGCTTGAGCATTAATACGAATGTGATGGTGTGATTTCCTAACTCCAATCGTTAAATTGATCAACCTCCGCAGAAAAGCACGCCCAGGGACAACCACTTTACAGGCAAAGTTAGGAATTCCAATAAATGATTGGAGTTCTTTCAGAGTTAAAATTGTGTTTCTCTGAAACACTGTCAATAGCCTGCATCGCCTTGTCATTTTTTTTCATGGGGCAAATGCGCTTCCATCACTGTAGCGTCTAACGCAACACCTGCAAAAGTAAGGCAAGACGTAGGCCCTTCGGTTTTTTTTTTCGGGTGTGAGGGGGAAACCGAGACAAGTGCAAAGTGTTTGAAACTGGGCAAGTTGCTTTTCCCATCTACACCCCGAGGGGTAATAATCAAGAAATCATCTCGGATATGCACCATACCAGTAATTCCCAGTTTCTGTCTAGCTATCCATTCTACTGCTGAGCTAAACCTTTCGAAAAAAGCACAGCTTGATCGACAGCCCATAGGTAATGTTTTGTCGTAGAAAAATTGCCCATCCCACTGAAAACCTAATAAGTTATGATTCTCTGGATGAACAGGTATGATCTTGAAAGCAGACTTAATGTCTACTTTAGCCAGGGAACAGTGTGGGCCAAACTGACGCAAGATACTGATTGCTTTATCAGTTGATGCATAATGTACTGATGCATTTGCATCCGGAATTCCAATATGAATAGAATTTCCATCAGGGTAAGACCATGGAGGAAGGAAATACATTTCCTTCCTCCATGGTAAGACAAATGATGAATTATATGAAACCGACCTCATTTGTAGATGTGGACCCATCTCGGATCTTGCCCATTTTAAGGGCGGGGTTTATTTCTAGGGATGTTTCGGGATGTGGAGAGTGTGGTTCCGCGCGGCGTGTTGTATTTCCAGAGGCACACATGACAGTGGTTTTATAAATCACTCACTAATTACAACACACTGTAGGTGTTTTATTGTATAAACAACTCTTACAATGCATGAACAAGGATAAGGAGCTATTCCAAACAGCAAAATTTTAAGATATTTGACGGTAACGTTTCCATGTAAGATTTATTGAGGATTGTCGATACACGTGCATGAAACTCTCTCTCTCTCTCTCTCCATATGAGTAGTGGTGGTTCTGAAAACTACGGTGGCCCACAACTGTCACGGCAAAAGCAAAAGCGCCACGGCAAAAGCAAAAGGGCCACGGCGAAAGCAAAAGGGCCACGGCAAAAGCAAAAGCGCCACGACAAAAGCAAAAGCGCTACGGCAAAAGCAAAAGCGCTACGGCAAAAGCAAAAGCGCGATGCAGATATGGGTTGAAGGGTGAATTTGGTTACGGTGTAGTAAATATTTAACACGGACGGTGTGCAGTTGATGCTTGACCTGCATAATGTTCACACATTAGTTCAGGTCCTGACTCTGTTTTCCTGTCTGGGACGTCTCTGTGTGATTAGAGTAATTTTTGCTTTGTTCACCGATTGTTTACAGGCATTTCTAAACAAGACTTTTTGTCTTCTGAATATGCCTCCATAATTGCATCTGTCTTATTTGTGTCATTACAACCTTATTTATTACTGTTGCTTTCTTTAAATTTGTTTGTCGTAATGACCTTCTGCAGTGATTGTATGTTGTGCATTTTGCAATTTGGAAATAAATGTCGAGAAGAATTAAATTGAATTGAATATAGGTCAAACTTCGAAAAACTTTGAATGCGTCATTAACGTTCTTTAACGTTCGAGTTGGGGAATGAAGGGCAGTAGGAGGGACGAAGGAGCAGAGAGAAAGAGAGTTGGAAAAGGGGGTTGAAACGGAGGGAGATAGCAAAAGAAGAAAGGGGGAAGGAAATAATACAGTAGTTTATTGCAATATACGGCCGGCGGGGGAAGAGAGCACGGGTACAAAACGAGACCAAAATATAAATGGATTTTTTTTTCTTGGTGGGGGGGGGGGGGGTCAAGGGTGTGGAAAAACTAGGTGCCTTATGGACGCTGTTCTGCCTAATTAATCTTTGGCAATTGGCGTTTTGTGAGTGATGTGCGGGAAATTTGAAATTAATTCCGGTGCAATACAAAATGTTACAGGGCAGAAGTAAATGATAGGCCTTTTGTCTTCGGTATTGATATTTTTCATTTGATTGTTTTGCATGTTATTATTAAAAGTGTTGCCCAATTTTGTTATAGATTACATACTAGTAAAGTATAAATGTTTTGTGCTTTTTAATATTGTTTGTAAATCATGAGTTACTACACTTGCCCATAAAATAGATTCTTGATCATTGTCCATTGTTTATAAACCATAAATCAATGGTCACTGTTTGTAAACCGTTTTAATGAACATCTAAGAACCGTTTTGATTTTCAAACAATGGTAATATGGCGCTTTGGTCTCTATGGGACCTGAACTTGTGTGAACATTATGCAGGTCAAGGATAGGCCTACTGCACACCGTCCGTGTTAAATATTTACTACATAGTCATATCACATGGTTCACCATAACCAAATTCGACCTTTAACCCATATCTACATCGCGCTTTTGCTTTTGCCGTGGCCCTTTTGCTTTCGCCATGGCGCTTTTGCTTTTGCCATGACGCTTTTGCTTTTGCCGTGGCGCTTTTGCTTTTGCCGTGACCCTTTTGCTTTTGCCGTGGCCCTTTTGCTTTTGCCGTGACAGCTGTGGGCCACCGTAGAAAACAATATCCTGGTGGTTCTACAGACGTCGTTTTTGGCGAGAAAAAAATTTCGACAAACAAAAGGTATAGGGGTTCCCAGAACTGTCAGTGAGTAAACATGGCGACCTTGATACAACATTTTATAGACATTTATGACAATTGAAATTTAATTTGACATTCAGATTCAAATCGTTTAAGCTGCGTTTCTTCGCACACGAAATTTTGATATTATCAATAACTGTTGAAAATGTTAATGGGCCCTTCATGACGTCACCATGACGTCGTGGCTTATTTGTCTTAGTGGCATGAATTTAAGTGTATGCGAGGTTTTAAACGATTTCCATGTTGCGACTTTGTGTTTTACTCAATCAAATTTTAAGAAAACTTCTCACCAGCGGGTAATACATAATGTGATATTGTAATCATAATAGTATAAATGTGAAGAGCTAAAGTTTACACATTAATTCATACGTACAAACCATCAAACAATTCCTGTTCATGTTGACTATACACACCCGGACAATAGCGTGTGAATATTAAAGATAATGTTTGATCACTTTATTCCTGGCTTGGACCGAATCCAAATGTGTTTCATGTAAATACAACTGTTTTTTTAACTATTTTTTTTTAGACATTTACGATGTGCACTGTATACATAATGTGAACCAAGCTTGATCGAGAACATGGAAATTAACACTACCGGCAACATGCTGATAATTCTTGATCGATTTCATTTATGGGCTTCTGAAAATGACATGTTGCTAAACCATGCAAAGGTGTTTTTTTTATATACAGACATCACCTTTGCTAAGAACCCTGTTCTCCTGGATCCTTTTTTAACTGTCTGGTCAAGAACCTCAAGTAAAGTCCTCAATATCAATGGCATAGCCAAGGGGGGTTGGGGCGGGGAGGCAGCTGTCCTCCTGTGGAACATCTTGCCATAAAATTGCCACAAGGTTTTTTCTAATAGGGACGTGTACAAAAATGTTCACTGCATGAGAACGAAGGAAGGTCCACACAGTGTAACAAAAACGTGTGTGTGTGTGTGTGTGTGTGTGTGTGTGTGTGTGTGTGTTTTTTTTACTCGAAAAACCTTTGAATCGAATAAATAATAATAAGAAAACAATAAATACACATTTACAGTTACATATTTAGCAATCTGAGCTGGGAGACCCACATGTCCCACATGATGACCCACACAACTGTGGGTCATGACCCAATAAAAAGGAGGTCATAATTAGGGCTATACGCCTGCTATACAACTGTGGGCACTGCCAGATTTTCAGCCTGGTTGCCTACCTCTAACCAGGAAGACAAACCAATGTGGAGCCTAAAAGTGCAGCCCAAGGCAGTTCCAATGTACCCCCCCTTCAAAACCGGACATATCTTTTAAAGAAATAGTCTTTGTATATTCTGGAGTGTTTATATTAAGTACCAGTACCAATAGATAGTGGTAATAATGATGGTTAACACAGATATCCGCAACAGATGGGCGCCTGTGCGCTGGTATTCGACGACGCATTGTTTTTGTTTTATTGTTTTTTTGTTTTCTGACGGGCATGCAGAGTTATCAAAATTATGAGATCCATATTTTAAGATGTATTTATACCATGTAAGGTTTTACAAGGTGATGTGGCCCAATCTAACTATTCAAGAACACACCGGGGTAAATCCCGTTCTCTGACAGCGATAAGTGGGTGCGTACGAGAGCTACATTGTGAGTTGATCTTTTTTTTTGAAAAGAAGAAGAAAGGATCATAGAACTACTGTTGGAAAACCCCAGTATGTCGCTCTAGTAAGTCTGCCTGAACATGGGCAAAAACATTGAAGATTAATAATCACCACGCGTTTGTTTTCACCAATTTATGCGCAATTTTCGTTGTTGATTAAATATTGAACAAAATAACAATCAATAATATTGTTGACATTAGTTAGTCAACAATATGGGAGGCAAAAGTATATTTTGTCCATAAACTGAGGAACATGTAAAATGATGCTGCATGTTTCGTGCTGCAGTAACTCAATGGAATATCAGTCACTTCCCGGTGACTTGGTTTCGAAAAGAAAAAGAAACAGCTGAATTTTAAATCGGATTCAGAATGAAACTGAAATGATGATTTTGTCCGAATAACCAATCCAGTATAGACCATATAACCTGTGACATCACAGGTTTACAAAAGAGCCACAGAGCCTGGACTTCCTGCAAGCACGATTTGTACACAGCGCAATGGAAGAAAACACTTATAATTAAAACAGTTCTAATTATTTTATGGAGATTGCTCTGTCTGATTTTGATCAACTGTTGATAATAATGAGGAAATGGACACTTCTCGCAACTTGTTCAGCTGTTACTTTTATAACTCTTGAATTGATGTGGAAATTACGGAGTTTTTCAAAGGGTCATAGGTGAAGAAAACACTTCCAATTATATAAACCGCTGTTCGATGTCTCGAAAACTTTTTTATCGTCTCTTTCTTTAATCATTCTCGTTGAAAACAAAACCCCTTCATGCAAAAAAAAAAAAGCACACACACACACACACACACACACACTTCATTTTCAATTATTTCAAAAATGAAATTTGGATTTTGATTTATATTTTAGTAATATTTTTCTTTTCGAAGTTTAATGTCAGTATTTTAACCGATACACCGCAACATGCGGTAGGAGGGAACGCTCATCAGCTCGTGCTTGGGGGAAACACATAACAAAATAATAAAATTCAAAACAGGCTACAATCGTTGTCACGCTTGCAATTCAATGACAATCGTCAATCATCTTCATATCGCTCACCATTAATTTCCTCCCTTCACAGTTGACTTGGTAACGCTAATTCTGATAATGAAATATTAGCCTTTACCAGCAACAAGCTCTTTTGTAATCAAAAAGTTCATTATATTTCGTTCATCACGATCATGTTGACACTCAAAACACGGATACCTGTAGCAATAAAACAGGTGGAGCATGAACAACTGTTATATTCATTTTAACCTGCTCATTAGAAAAAATAATCACCATAAAAGTTATGTGAAGTAACGGCATGGGCGCCGTTTTAGTAAGCAAATGTTTTGTTATAGCATTGTTAGCAATGGTCATTGTCTGCACTGATCTATTGTTGTATCAAATGATTTGCTTACTGAAATGGCGTCCAGTGCATACTTCACATTTCAGCCGGAGTAACACATCTTGCGTCTTCGGCACTATACGATCTTTGCTTGTGTCCTTCAGCAAGATGCTTTACTATAATTGCTTCTCTTCACCCAGGGGTATAAATGGGTACCTGCGAGGGTAGAGGTTGATATTGTGTTTGAAAAAGCCTTCGGAGCGCCACGGCAGCTCCGGGCTGTATACTCCCCAGGGAGCTGAGAAAGATTACACGAATGTTATTGGCCCAATGACCAGGGCACTAATGTAAAGGGCATTGAGATGTTATTGTGAAATGCGAAAAATAAGAACTAGTTAAAAAGAAGAAAGAAAAAAAACCGATTCTGTTCTGAATCAGGGGTTTTTGCAAACTATCATAGCTCTTTTCAGCAGAGTCGGGCGGTGCAGGTACTATTGTTTTTTTAATCCGTTGCCCTGGACAGATAATTATTACCATTATTTTAAAATTGCATGACTATTAATAATGAGCCCTCCTGACTTAATACTTGTGTACCTTTCCCTTCCCAGGCAAGTGCCTGATCAGCGTATTTCTTACAAACTCGGCGGCGGGTCTGCACTGATCAACATGATCCGGGAAAGAGACAAGATGAAGGCTCAGACGGACCAACAGATCAATGGGGATTTGGATACCGAGAGGCGTTGGGGACTAGGGGAGACAGAATACCACAGGCCGGTGGACCAGGGAAGAAAGTGAGCCACTTGTTTACTTTCCATGACTTTCACATTCAGAGACACTTCATAGTTTTGAAGGACGAGAAACCTTTCATGAGATGGAAAGACAGACGAGTGTAGCAGCGACGTAGCTAGGTTTTTTTCTCATGGGGACACGGGGGGGGGGGGGCGCATTGCTTTTCAGTGGGGGTGGGGGCATTGCTTTTCAGGGGGGGAGGGGGCAGGTACCATGTTTTTTAATGAATTACATGTTACCTGGTTTTTTTTATGGGGGCACCGGGGGCACTGGATATTTTTTTTCTTTTTTCTTTTTAGGGGGTGGGGGGGGGGGTCACATGCCCCAAGCCCCCGGCTACGCCGCTGCAGTGTAGCAAGAGTGCGTATACACCGTACAAAAGATCGTCACGAGTTGCGAAGGCTTTGAAATGAATTAGGATGATGTGACGACTCAGCATTTTGATATTCACAATCCTGACGACCACTGATCAAAACGTGGAGTTGTCAGAAGCCAGCACTCTCAAAGTCTCAACCGCTCTCTGTACAATCCTGATGAAGACCACTATTTAAAGCATACTGATCAAAACGTCGCGTTGTCACAAGCCAGCACTCTCAAAGCCTCAACCGCTCTCCATCGATATGGTGGGGTGCCGATATTTCAGACAAGTCGTTGTATTCAATTTAGAAAAATACTATCACCATCAGATAGTGACCGCATGATTGTTCGGGAGGAATACAGTTAAGGGCTTCAGGGGCTAGTCCAGGTCCCCATAGGGGTAAGTGGTCAACAATATATTAAAATAAACAAAATAAACTAAATTAAATAGGGTTTGTCAATAATCTAGATAGTTAGATGGTCGCTGATCGAGACTCTCGTCGTCTTTCTGTTTTCAATTTGACATGTTTGCGTAATCATGACATACTTCTTAAATAGAGTAAGTTTCAGCCTAAAGTCACACCTCCAAATAGTGTTGTTAACGTCCAATATTGAAGGGGTTTGGTAGGGGGGCGGGTACGGACACCTACCGGTAATAGTATGCATGCATGTGGGGAGGTTTCTGCTTGATAGACCTTCAGTTGCCACATGAACTGTTGGGGTGGGGGCAAATTCTTAAAGGCAGACATTTTCCAGATGTGAAGAAAGAAAGTAAATAATAATAATAATTAATGTTTTGTTTAATTTCAGGCTGGTTAACGTAGACGTATTGAATATTTTGGAGACGCCCGAGACGAAGGACAAAAACTGGTCTGATTATGAGAGACTTCTCCTAAATTGGAAATGGCAGGCGAGTCAAGCTAACTTGACCCGAGTCAGGTCAGTTGATCATACAATCAAACAAAAGCAGCCCTAGCCTTTGACCAGGGCACCTAACATTGCATGCCTGCGTTGGGCTGTTCTCATCCGGGTGGTATTTGGGACTACTCGTGCCTTAACACAGTCCTCGCGAAGATTCTTCACCACAACAATCTGTCATTCATTGGTCAAAATGAGGGGATTTTTTTATTTTTTTTATTATTATTTTTTTTTTTAGATTTCTTTTAAATTAAGTAAGAGAAAAACTTTCAATATATATATATATATATAACACTTATAGATCCACATTGTTGGTTTAGCTTTGCGGCATTTTGAGACTTTCCCGATTTAATTCAATACAGTTGTTAATGTTTATCAAGTATATAAGAGCACACAGATGTTGTCCAGGTGGACATCAGTTGGAACACATGACACCACGCGGTCTCTTAATGACGGCCAGAGCAAACTGGTAGAAACGTTGAGAACAAACCTGCCATCTCTTTTTAGACCCATGCAGCCTCTTCCTAGAAGAGATTAATCCAAGCTAACTCTAACAATGACACAGAGTGCAACATAAACAAAACGGCCACGGTGCTTCCAAAAGGTCAAATTAATAAAATTGTACTTCTTTTTAAATCAGTAATTAGAAAAGTCCACACAATACAGGGACACGTTGCCTTCAGATTGGGCAATTTTGGGCTATAGAAAGCCTTTGATATAAAAATAATAATTTCGTTTGGAAAGATATTTTAAAAGTAGAATATAATGATTCGTATAAATATCCTTTGAAATTGTGTGGTTTTTGTTTAAGTTTGTTACAAAACACGCGTACGATGTTGCGGACCGTATGTTTCTATGTTGAGTGTGGTTCCGCTGGTTGTATTTCCCAGTGGCAAATTAATGTTTTTTGAGTCACTACTCACTAATTACAACACAATGTTGATGTTTTAATGCCTGAACAACTCGTACAAACTTTCAGCAGCAATGATTCCAAACAGCCACATTTTTAAGAGATTCGAAGGCAATGTGTCCCTTGAAAATCGAGTGGATTAAAAATTCATATTATAACCCGATTTTTAATTGGATCGCCCAGAGGGGAGTTGAAGGCACACGGCGTCGACATACAGGGCCGGTTACTCACATCCAACGCAACAAGGAAAGAGGGACAAGTGCTGGCGATGTATCTGTCAGGACAGAATGCCACGCTAACACGAGTTTTTGCACAACAACAAGACAAGGTATGATTACTGGAATGGGGGGAAGCGATGGGAGACTTTCGGACGGTCCTTTTTTGCAGTTCTCACCATAGTAGTACGCGTGCTCAGAACCTCGCGCGCAATACTGAGTAAGTGCGCGCATGCTCAGAACTGTCGAAAAGGGCCGGTGTGTCTGCTACATCCAGTGTCTCAACATCATACGTCTGCGGCATTTTAGAAGATTAAACTCAATCCCAACCTCTGGTTTTTAGTGTTTATGGAACAAACCATACGACTATAGTCTGTGTGAATGTAATCCTGTTTTATTGGTTTTCCCGGCCAATTGCAACAAAACAAAACTCATTTAATTTCGTTTGAAAGAGAATCCTCCGTTGCATCAGCAGTTACCAGTCAAAAGGAGTATTATTTAAGTCCAACTGGTCAAATAAGATCATTCAAATTCATTCGGTCGCAAAGATCATTCATAATTCTCTGGATGATTGTTAATGGTATGAACTTTCAGGCTGAAAGTAAAATTTGTCTTCAATAAGTTCCAGTTGTTTGCGTTTATTTTTTTACCATGCAAACAGCCTTATTTTATTATCATTTCCCCCCCCCCCCCGAAACACGTTACACAGGCTTCTTCATTTACGTTGGTTAAGTTTAAGCTGTCTTTAAAATTACCAAAACATCTCTTCAAAGAAGCTCGAACATCATAATGCTATTGATGCCTAATGATCTAATAGTCTAATCATCTAATCATTGTTTTTAAACTTTCGTGGACGCTAGGTGGCAGCAGACTTAATCCATTGTTCTTAAAATACGTGCCCATGCTGAGAACTACGTGGACAATGGAAAGTACCAGGTACGTCTGATATAGCTTGTCAAAGTCTGCTATTGATCACGCTACCTTTACCATTTTACCATCCAGCCTCGGTTTGGTGTTAATACACATGGGTGTGAATGGAATTAAGACACAAAAACTTATTTCTCATTGATGCAGGTATCACCTTTTGAAGGGAAAACATTCAAGAAATGCAGTATTGTTGGAAACAGTGGCATACTGGTGAACAGCATGTGCGGCTTCGCAGTCGATGATGCGGAATACGTCTTCAGGTGAGTTGAGTATCCCGCTCGCAAGTTGGACGTAGGTCCTTCGAGCCAGACTTGCTTCACACCGACTGGTTCCAACGATTACCAGAAGCAGATTTGAAATACAATGGGTTACTTGTAGTGTTTGAAGATTGATGTGAAAGCGCCTTTCAACGATAAAAATGAGTAACTTTTGGTTAAATTGCTATTATTATTTTTTTTTTACTAAAAAGTGACCACCCGAAAAATTCTTTGGTTGATTGTACGCGGTAAATTATTGAAAACTAGAAGATTAGATTAGTAAGAATAAATAAAACCTTGAAAACAAGAAAGGGGAAAACCCTAACAACGACAACTACTACGACGACGATGACAACAACAACGACGACGACGACGAAGCCGACAACAACGAGCAAATTGACCCAAAAAGAAGACCTCATTCTGGTGAATAACATTTTGAGATGTGCGGATTTACTTCATTGCAAATAAATAAATTAATGAAGATGTCGCTGAAAATGTACACAAAATGTACTAGGCTAAAATTGTGTTCGATATACACGCGTGTTAATTTTTTGCCGGCTCGCCTTTGATCTCATGTACCTGTTTTGCCAGTACAGTCTTTGATCCAGTTTACTTTATTTTCCCTCGGCTAACCTCCGATCTCATCGGCTCCTTTATTTAAACCCTGAGGTCCTCTACAATGAAAACTTTACGCTGTGAATCCACAAGCTGATTTTTTTTATCAACACCCTGTCTTTTAGGTCAATAACCCCCCCCCCCCCCCCCATGCCAGCCCAAAGCTATACTAAATGACCATCTGGGTGAATTGGAATGCCAGTCAAGACTAAGACTTGTGTTATTATGATCAGTGTGCGGCCGCAAGGGTCAATCAATTACTACACGAAGACAGGTGGCTGCTGTCTTTCAACACTCCTTACTCTGCAGTAGATAGGGTCTGGCCAATGAAAGTCTACGGGCTTGTGGGGTATACCAGGGGTGAGGTTTACATGGAATCTTGGCTTTTTTGGCCCGTTGAAAAAAAGTTATGGCCATATTTGGTAGTACCTGCTGAATTTTATCATCTTGTGGCTGACAAAAGGGTTTTAATGATTTACGTCATGAGTGACATTATCCATACATAGTTTTCTGTTATCAACATTTTAAAAATTATTTTGTCAATGTTACGTTTTCAGGATAAATGCTCCAGAGATGGACCAGTACGTCACAGATGTTGGCTTTAAGACTGATTTCACAACTCTTAACCCAAGCATCTTTAAACGAAAGTGAGTAATTACATCTCCCCTGACCCTACGGCTTCAAAGGCCTTGGGGAGCCAGAATTGATGTAAAAAAAAATTAAAAATCATAAATAGGTTGTCATAAATACGTTGTCGTGGCCGAGCGCGGTCTAGTCCGCCGAACTTAAGTTCTGTAGTTTACAGAATGTGGGTTCGAATCCCGGCCTGGCCAGTCGCGACACTTGTGTCCTTGAGCAAGACACTTTACCATAATTGCTTTGTCCTTCGGATGAGACGTTAATCCGCAGGTCCCGTGTACTAGGATGGGTAGTGCACGTTAAAGAACCCGAACACTTATCATGAAGGAGTAAGCGATTTACCCCATTGTTTCTGGTTCGGATAGCAAACATCCTTGTCTACAGGTTTTCCCAGGCTTACGAGCTACAGTGATGAAGTTCGCTTTTGAGGCACGCTTGGTTTACCAAAAATTATTAATAATCACGCAATCAAATTTACGCACGACTAGGGTTCCCTTTTCAGCTACTTTTGCATTCAGTTTCGTTTTTGTGCACACATGATTTCATTCTTCTCATTCAGGTTTGTTTCACTAATTCTATTTCATTGATAGACATTCAAGACAACATTTTTCACTATTTTGCGGTTGTATTTCTACAAAATGATGAACGGGTTGACCAGCCTCGTGTTGCTGGCTTTTTACGAAACTGAATGATCTTTGCAACCTAATGAATTTGAAAGGTCTAATTTGACCAGTGAATGCGCAACTGTTGAAAAGTGAATTACTACTTTTGACTGATGAATGCTGATGCAACTGAGCATTCATTTTCAAACATGGCAATACACTTAGCAACAGCCACAGCCGCAGCCGTAGCCGCACACGTAGCCACAGCCGCGACCTTAGTTTAGAGTCGACAATAAGATCCGTACAATAATTCTCAGAGACATTCCCGTCAAAAATGCCGTCGAAATAGGGTCGAGTAGTGAAACTTAATAACAAAGTTCGAAAAACTCAGCAAAGCAGTTCACAGCTGCAATACACATTCACACAATAGTGTTGTATGAAAACCATACGATTGTAGGGAAGAATAATACTTTATTTTCTGTAACTCAACTTTTATTTCCAAAGGTATAATTATTTTGGGAGTCAACAGTTGACCGACAAGTTCAACTCCGACATGGCGCAGTTCCAGGGCATCTTAATGCTGCCGTGTTTCAGTGACGAGGCGTGGCTGCCAGTCTGCTCTCGTGCCATACAGCACCTTACCCCAAAGAAATACCTCAAAGTTGCCTTCGGAGACCCGGAGCAGTTCTCACTGATCAGAGACTACTGGGTCAGTAAGGGACTTTCCAAATATCCTTCGACCGGTAAGTTCTTGACAAAAACGTTGGGATCGGTGGCGTAACCAGCGGAGGGGGTGGATGGGTTGGGGGGGTGAGCCCACCCCCTAATCAGAACCCTTGCCCCCCCCCCACCCCTCCCGTTGTCCTGCAAATGAGATCGGAAAATGTGCACAAATGAATGAAGAAATAAATAAATAAATTTTAACAAGTTATATTTTGGGTTCATCATTTTGGTTTTCTAATCTTTCTGACCCTGAACCCTACCCCTTACCCTAACCAACCCCTTAACCCTAAACCTGGCATGTAGATCATGATGGGTTGTCGGAACACTAGGGGTGTCGGATCATAGATCAGTCACCTCATCCACTTGTAAACAAGTGTGACCAAGTGAGGTATTAGTAGCAAAAGCATGTTTCAGATTTACTGGCTTGTTTTTTAATTTTGAAAAGTGAACTGAATCACTCTTGCCTTCTGGCTTCTAGGCTACCGGTAATCAAGGCTAATAAATCTATTGGATGGAAAGTCACTAAACTTTAAAATATAAAATACAAATTTGATTAAAAGCGATAATAATTCAGAAAAAAAGAAACGAGAAAACTAAGGAAACAAGTATTGTATCGGTTAAAAATAACTAAAATATTGAAAACAAAAAAATAGCCTTGTATAAAATCAGTTGCTTTACATATTTTTATCTGGTTATTTTCAAAGGGTTATACCTTGCCACTGCCGCCATTGCTCTCTGCAACGAGGTCCACTTGTACGGGTTCTGGCCCTTCTTGGAGTCCGGCATGCCCCACGTGACCACGCACCCAGTCAAGTACCACTACTTCGACAACACCCACATGGTGCAAACTCACGACATGCACGCCGAGTTCGACCAGTTGACCAGACTACACCAAGATGGCGTCCTGCGGATACACATACAGAACTGCGAGGACGCCGAAAAAGCGGAGCAGAAAGGTGTTTCGCAAAACGGTGCCTTAAATTCGAAAAATATTCAGTCTGCGAAGACAACTCAGGTACCAGGATTAGACATTAAACAGATGTGGGGAGACTGATGAGTTGACCTTAACGAGTTCTTGAAAGCCTCTTTTGTCCAATTCAGTGCCAAGCAATGGCCTTTTCATCAATACGGCCATTTTTTTCTAAAGAAAATGCAGCTGAAATCTTGTTGATACTCTGAAAAAAAGTGACCCCGACAGTGGCGAGTTACAAACAGACGAGTGTACACAAGTGTGTCAATTGCATGATGGCATTTAATGGAATGTTAAATCAATAGGTTTCATGTATATATCAATCAAGTTAGTTAGTCAACTATTTCCTGAAAACTTCATATTTTGGAGAAAAATCCAATTGGCAATGGATGTACAAGTTTCGACCGTGTTGTCGACGTTGTTAAAATGAAGTCAGTAAAAAGTGGATAGTTAAAAATACACAACACCAAAAGCCTTGTCTTTACATTAATATGCAGCTTTGCTATGTACGTATTTAATTTTTATTTTGTGTTATTGTGTTTAGCTTTCAAATTTACGTTCGAGGAATCACTGTTGCATAAATTATGAGTGCCTTTGCCTTCGTTTTTGAAAAACAAAAATGTGACTTTATAGTGGTATTGGTATCTGGAGCACTCAGAAAATATCCAGGGAGAATGGCTGGAAAAAGAAGGTACAAAAAGAAACAACAACAATAAGATTATTAATAATAAACACTAACAAAAACACGGGGAATTGTATTTCCTTTCTCATCGAAATGTAATTTCATACTCACGAAACAATATAACAACAACAACAACAACAACAACAACAACAACAACAACAACAACAACAACAACAACAACAATAACAACAACAGCTACAGCAACAACAACAACAACAACAACAACAACAATAATATAGCATATTTTTTATATAGCGCTCTATTCAGAAAACTGACCTCAAAGCGCTTAACATCGGAAGTAAAAAACATGAAAAAGACGAAATACATCTGGAAGCATAAATGTCGAGGGGACAAAATACATATTTTTTAACTGTTCTATCTATTTGTAACTGTGCGATTAGGGCTCCACACTGAGATTTACCACAGCCTTATATAACTGTTGGTCGTTCAGCTTTGCTTTGTTTCATATCAGTTTGTATTAAAGAAGTCTAAAACTCACCAGTAGCTGCATCCTATCTGAGCCTTATTGTTGATAAAATCAAGTTAAAATATATATTTTGAAAAGTGAAATGACTATCTGTCTCTTATGAATAAATATCGACAGGCTATGATTCTGAAATTCGTAATATTATTTGTAAATTCAAATTTTAATCATCTTTTTAAAGAAATGCAATATGAATTTGTTATAAAATAAACAGAGAACTGAAATTTGTAATACATGATTTACTTCTCCTTTATTGTAATACTATGTTTGTGTTCTTCTTCTAGGGATTCTAATTCCTGCCGCGGCAGTGCACATCCTAATTGAGTTAAGGATTTGTCACGCAATACAACGCACGATACTTTTAACTTTCATCATACTAAGGAAGTTTGGTTTAAATATAAGATCATTCTTAGTGTTGCATGAAACTAAACTACCAGCACAATCTCACCTACTACATCACTACTAATTGACGCTAGAGACCGATTGCGCAACAATGTTGATATGCGGTCACGTGACCTCCTACAGCTGATGGCAAACTACGTGTAAAGAGATATGCCGTGACACAGAGTGAGTACGAAAACAGTCGATTTTACTTTTTTTTTTTTGAGTGATAAATTAGTCAATCAGCCCCTTTATTTAAAGTAGTATGTTGTGGCATTAATTTAAATCACATCTTTGTTTCATAATTTAACAGAATTCTACTAAAAAGAGGTTTTTTTGGCCATGCACTACCGGCGTCGGACGACTATTATGTAGCCACCCGCCTGTTATTTTGTTTGTAATGTTGGCCTAAATCACTGTAAAAAAAAAAAAAAAAAAAAAAAGATAAACAACGTTGGAAAAGTGAGCATTAATACCTAGCCTTGAGAAATTTCAAATAGGCAAAGGAATCACACAGTTTTGGAAAGCAATTTATTTCGAGGGTTTCAGCTTCAAAACTTTGAAATTTTGTGTTGAAAAGTGTGTGGTGATTGCGGTCGTTTGGACTAATGTTCCATCGTGCACTGTACACATCGTGCACATTTATACGTTACTTGTACAATTTTCAAGACTTGCTGGAACTGTCCTTACTGGCTTTATTCAGCCACTCGAAGGTCTCTAGTACGAACTCTGGACTATTTTTCACAGATTTCGAGCAAGAAAAGCCTCAATCGAATAAACTAAATGCAACAATCATCGTGTACCGTACCGCACTTTCCTATGGAGGACGTCGTGTGTGTTTACATTATACCCAGAAGGGGTCACGTGACGCGGGTCGCGCAATCGGTCTATTGGAGTCAATCTGGCTCAATACGTTGTGACCAACGGTTTTTCCAAAGCTGGAAGTTCGTCTCTGTCGTCCAGCTTGATCCTGTGCAGCACGAACAGACTGATTGTAATTAATTAAGGCCGGTGGTGTTTAGGGTCGACTTTAGGGTCGAGAAATTGCGGCGCAAGCACCCCCAATGTTTTGTTTACTCCTAGTTTACCTATGTCCCGTTCGGACTAGGGCGAGTCTAGGAGTGGGTGGTTGACTGGTGTGTGGTGAGGTAGTGATTGGTAGCAGGCTATGTGCAACCAATCACGGCGGATTGAGGAAGGGTTGTCCAGAGGTCAGTGACCATGCCCAAGAAAGTGTTTGGACACTTGGCCACTGGACTCCGACAGAGGAACGTTGTGAGAGTTAACCCTCCAAGTTCCTTCAGTTTGCACACTTTGCCTCTGTCGGATATCTGCATTGGATTGCGCCACCCCATCTAAGAAACACCATATTCATTTATATGTTCATCCCCTGTCCTACTCTATAGGCGGATTCAAGTAAAAGAGAGCCAACAGGACAGCGTATTTTTTCATAATTTCATCTTCATATTTTGTAACGGAAACGGTATCCTGTCCCCTGATCAAGGACAAGGAGCTGCATGTTTTCGCGCCGCTTGGAGTCCCCTCGATACATGTTGTACGGTGCATGCGCGTGACCGCAAACCATACTAAGATTTACTCCCACCATGCAAAGTTTCAAATCCTACTTAAAGTCTATAATATGGTCCAATTTTCAAATATTATATGAGACCTTGTTCAGGCTATGGGGGATAATTGTAAGATTTAGGGCTAAAATTAATCTTATTTATTTTCTCAATGTCTTAGAACCACAGCATGTGAACAGCGCCCTCAATAGTTTCAAGATTGTGATCAAGACTTTAGACTGGTTCTTGCCAAACATAATTTCTTTTAGATCTCTTATGAATGGGACACCAGACCTTATTTGCCATGTGTACAAAAACTCATTTATAAATCCATGATAACAAGTATAAGGAAGAGAGAAATCAATAGTAACATTTTCCTTGTGAATTCAATGACCACCATTGATAATTGAAGCGTCGAACTGCAGAGTTATATTAGGTCAGTACCTAGAGACTGCAAATCCACCGAGCATTAAAGATTACCTGTGACTTATCCTAAACTGGACGCGAAACTGTAAGTTGAGATTAATGTTGTCTTTGTTTATCGCTGCAGTTATTGCCTCGTATCTGTTCTGATTTGAGATTCCATGATAAATAGGTATTTCAGTTTCGATAAGTAATCAGCATGTGGACTCACATTTTAATGAATGGTGTTATTGTTGTTTAAGTGACTTGTACTTTCAGTTAGAGGGTATTGGAATAGCTTTTATTGAGGCATACTTATTGTGTTATCTATTTGTATTTTCGTAGGTTTCGAACAACCATTTGCAACCATTTGCAGTCCTTTTCAACCAGTAAACAGTAGAGGAGTTTGGAAACGTTTGAAGTTTGTGTGACAGGCGTAATCTTTAAAAAAATGTCGTCTAGAAAACACATAATGGCGAAACCCCTCAATCGTCACAGTCTCTGACATGCAAATTAATGAGTCCTAGAACGTGCATCTGAATCAACACCAAATACTCATCGTTGATCGAATGTGCCGAATTTAACTTGACTGTGTCGAAGTAATGATACTTGACTTTCCTCACCCTGTCCGTCACCCTGTCTGGCACCCTGTAATGAAAGGGCCAGAAACCGTACAGGTGTGTCTCCTCGCACATCGTCAGACAACTGAGTCATGTAGAAACCTTAAATAAAAAAAATATTAAAAAAGTAGATTCTCATTAGTGTCACTTTTGTAGAGTTTAGGTCTTTGACCTTTAACCCTGCCGCCATTTTTGTCTTTATATTTGTCAACGGCAATCATCACGGATGACTGTGTCTTTTAGTTTCATCAACTTTAACAAAGCAAGGTAACCAAACAAACATAATACAGTAAACTGTCCAGAATTTATCTGACTTCAAGGTCTTCACAGAGCCTCCTCTGCTTCCAATAAGAAAATGTTTGCCACCCGAAAATGAAACGTCTGTCAAGTTACAGAGTTGGTTAACAATCACCCCGATCTCGGCAAACTAGCAGCAGAAAATGTAAGTGTTAACACTACAAACAACATTTTCAACGCTGCAAATAAGAAAAGCCAGAAGTCCTCCAACCTGTTGTCTGTTGGCGCGTCAGGTTGAAATCCTTCCAGAAGTCGGATACTGCTAGGAAATGGAATGGGTTTGCGATGATCGACTCAGGGTTTCGGACACCGTAGTTGTCAAGGGTGTATTTTGCTTTGAAGCATAGACCAACCATGGCCGCGGACGCCACGCATGGCAACCAAAGGACACCGTTGTAGTCACCAATGGCCTCTACGAACGAAATAGTATCCTTTTTGGTCCACAGATTTTTAAACCTGTAAAATAAAAACAATTCATGCAAACATGTTTAGTTTTTAAAGGTTTTTTCTCTAACGCATTCTATTAAGATGTCTTAGTTTAGTAACTGTTATGTTAAGGTTGTTAAAATGCTCTTAACGATTCGATCCATAATCACCAGAGCGAAAATGTTTACAAATTGTTTACTTTGTACCTTCTTTGAACAACACTTGGGTTCATCGTTGTTAAGTTGGTTTTCCATCCAGCGTCCGCCGCGTGAGGGCGTATTGGCGGGAGATTCGACCTGATAAAACCATCAAAAAAAAAAAAAACAAACACAAGTGTATCATATAAACTCTTAACGGGATTCTTCTGATAGTGAAGAAAGGAAAGAAGCAGCTCACTGAATCTCAGTAGCCCATCAAGTAGCTTCCTGGAATGACCAGACTAGTAAAGTGTCGTACGTCTTTGTGCGAATACTCTGCTACTCGTGGTGTACAACCTCAAACCCTGCACAACAACAGCCCAACATAGCTGACAGTAAAATAATATAACTAATGAATAACTGATGTTTTACTTGAATATTTTGTGTGTGTGTATAGTCTCAGTTGCCTGAGAAACTTCATTCAGCATGTGTAAACACTTCTCCCCACTGCCCTCGTTTACAATCCCTCGGTGTCCACATACTGTAAACTACAGGAAGCCTCCTGAGATAAAATGAGATATTAAAAAAAAATGTTTGATTGGTGCAAACAGCGCATTTTCCTTATTATTATTAAAAGTGCAACTTGAAACCATTCGCCTCGCATGGTTTGAAACGTTGAAAAACGGGCAACAAGCCGGAGCATGATCCACAGCCGAGATTTCGTAAAATGACCTTCACCTGATGACGTAATCAGATTGGTCAATCTCCTTGCCACATTTGCTGTTGAAGAGAACTCCACTGTTGCCAACCACGCTGCATCGTTTGAATCGTTTGCCAGATAGCGGTGAAACCTGCAGTGAGAAAATACAAAGAATTATTTCAGTCATCAAGGAGTGGAATTTTTACACGTCATTTTGTTTTCTATTAGGCCGGCCTAATTTGCTTATTTTTATGTACAGTATTTAGTACAGCGCCTTTTCCAGCGGTTACAAAGCGCTTAAAATACAACGACAACAACGACGATGTCGACGACGACAAAAAAACAAACAACAACAACAACAACGACGACGACGACAACAGAAACAGAAACAACAACAACAACATTGATAACGACAACGACAGCGACAGCGATAGCGACAACATAATTGCTAATATTTTTACACTTGATCTTGTTTGTTTGTAGCTTCAAATTACATGAACGTAAAACAACCTCGACAAAACGTTCGCGGGAAAACCAGAGTTTAAGAATTGCTCCATACTCTTTTTAGGATTGACTTACCGGTGGAACGTTTGCTGCCATGAATCTTTGTGAGAGATTGTAGAACTCCGCTGTTTGATTTGGTTCGGATTTGATGACATAATACGGCAGAATATCTCCTGCCCTCGCATTGCGTTTTGTCAACACGAAGTCCTCCTGGAAGGTCATTTTGGTGTGGCTCAAAAGCTTCCCCCTTTGATACGAAATACGAGAACGTTAAATAGACGGGCGGTGCCATGGTTCAAACAAGGCGTGGCGGGCGCCACCGTAGATCCCCAACTACTGTTACTTTCGATGACTGGTAGTGAAAGTATTAAATGAAGGAGTTGTGACCCTTCTGTTGTTTTTTGGGGCACCAAGCTCAATTTCTTGTGATACCTTAATGTAGGTTCGAACAAGTACATGTCATTTCCGACATCGGCAACTAACAAACTTTTGTTTTGCTTTGAAGAGTTCTGGGTACCGTTGGATTGTGTATATTTCATTACATTTTTTGATTTACTTTTTCTGTGTATTCCATGTTATCGATTTTTATCTTGTTTAAAATAAGCGGTGTATGGTAAGGCACAAACTTTTTCTTTTAAACTTTGACTTTCCATGGACGGCCTTGCTCGTATATTTTGTTGTCCAAAGAATTCAAATAAAATAGATAACATGAGGCTCAGTGGTTCAGGAGTGACCGGGATGGTGAGGAGAATTTAGCCGCTCCTCCATCTTAAAACATCCCATAAGATCAGCGTCTCAAAAAGCCTCTCCTACCAAACACCTGTTGCTTAGCTTTCTGTGTTGTTCTCTGTTGATAACCAATGCCAAATATGCGTGAAGGTGTGTTTCTGGTTCGGTGAGGCTCATCAACCTTGACAGGCAGCTCTCCTAAGAGACGGATAACTCTTACTCCAAACCCGGGCAGGTGGGGGGGGGGGCAGCCTTGGTCGGTTACCCTCCTTGGAGAAAGGTCAATAGGACTCCAGTCATCGACTGCTGCTTCGCAAGAATGATCCTGGAAGATCCAAGGTTACAGGGCAACACCCAGACAGAAAAGAAGCTGCTGCCTCGCAGACCAGAGAAAAGGGTTTCTGAAGGAGCTGTGCAACGCAAAAGCATAAGGGTTAGAAGCCCCTGATTTGACGTTTGCGCTTATTAAGTCTCCATTGGTTCTCCATAAGAAGGATGGGTTTGTACCACAAGCCTAACGGACAATCCAAATGTGACAGAGATAAAGACGATGCAGACAAGTTTGTTCAATGTTAACTCCCACTTTGTTGTCAGTACTTTTAACAGCAGGACGCTGTCCACCAAGAAGGAAGAATTTTCGCAAGAAGCACATAATTTATGCGACTAGATTAAGATAAGAACACCAGTGTTGTATTAAAGTGACACCCTGAACACTGCCAACAGAAATATTGCACTGGAAATGCTCCCAAAGAAGAAAAAGGAGACACTGGCATTTGCCCCCAACGAGATGGTATTAACCAAGGCCGGAGAAGACCTGAAGAATGCAGATTAACAGAAATATCAGTCTAGGTCAACTAGGAATACTGCAAGAAACCTTAATACAGCTAAAACCTCATTGGATGAAGTATAAACTAAAGCACTTAAATCACTTGTCCGGTCCAAACCAAGAACTCACATCTTGCATAGCGAAAACAAACACTGCCGTGGTTGAAGCTGACAGAGCTTTGCCAACTTTGCCAGTGATCTGTTGCAGGTGAAACTACCAGACAGCATCTTGACGCATGGTTACAGCACTTCATTTCTCTCGAAGAGAGGCACTTCCAGACACACAAAGGACAAGCTTGGGGCGCCTCTAACAAGCTTCAAAGCATCTGGCAATCATAGCGAAGTCAACAAAGCTGGCATTCTTCAGAGCCTGTGTTGAGAGCATTCTTCTCTATTGGAGCCGAAACCTGGACCCTAAAGAAAGAGCTTCAAGGTTGCCTTGATGGTACAAACATCAGGCGTCTTATGAGGGTCCAGAATATATCATGGAGTGAAGACCAAAGAACGGAGACACTCCTATATGATAGTGTTGCTCAAAGTAGAGTACGCTTTGCTGGCCCCTGCTATCGTGCTGCAGACCAGGTCATACCCGATGTTAGCCCTGGCCCAGGGGTTCTTTCACTTTCATATAAAAACTAAAGTGACAGAGGGAGAGTCCTACATAGGGCTAACCTGGTGTAATATGTTGGAGACATCCGTGACTGATAGAGGACGAAGACCTTTTACCTAGTGACAGAGACACGAAACATGAAACTGGGGACCTTCCAAACATGATTGGGGATAAAGACTTCTAAGGCTTGCCGTTGTGAATGTAATCTCGGTTGCGACCGCTCTGTATGATGATGAAATAACACAATCGATTTTACAATGAACGAAGAGAGAGAGAGAGCACCCTTGTTGGTGAACATTTTTGAAAAGGCATTACAAATCCAAAATCTAATTGTGATTTTGTGTAATTCGGTGAAGATTTGAACAATGGTTTTTTGTTTCGTTTTATTTTGTTATTGTGGTGCTGGAAGATGGTGGTGCACACCACCACACCCTTTTTGCGATACTATAATTTGTCTCACTGAACAATTGAAGTTTACCTTTATAGGCTTTAGTTTTGATGTGTGCGTGGACTTCTTGAGATTTGCCCCACTCAGGGGAACTCCCCAAATATCTGCATCTGTATCTGTACCATATAGTCGGCAAAGCATCCTTACGGAAACATCACACCAACTTGTGGGGGCCAGTTGCAGCTACTAACCGCTCCAGAAACACCGGGGCGAACCCCTTCTATTGACCCATTTCATTTGACGTCATTATCACAATAATCTTGGTGGTCAACGTCACTGAGTTATTCAGTGAAGAGCGCATTTTAGGAGACGCGGCGTTTACACGTAAACCTATTGACCACCAAAATGGTGAGCGTGGCACAGTCGGCGCGTGTGACGTGCGTGCAAGGGGGTCCAATTAGCAATAAGTGTTTAGGTTCTTCTGCGTGCGTTGATAGGTTTTGATACAATGCGCGACACCTACTGCTTTACAACCCATCCGAAGGATGAAGCAATTATGGTCAAGTGTCTTGCTTAAGGACACATGTGTCAAGACCAGAGGACTCGAACCCACACTCTGCTGATCAGAAACACCAGAGCTTGAGTCCGGTGTCCGTTAACGGCTCGACCTAGACACGCCACACAAATTACTATTAACACAAGTATTTCGGAGCTTCTAAACGGGTCATAGTTAAAGAAATCGATGAATGGAACAATCAAGTGAAACGCAACTACCCAAAAGCACCTCGACGGGACCTTTAATAATTTTGCATAACACGAGACCTAAAATGATATCGAGTATTAAATTACAAATAGTAGGCCTTTACATATTTGACCCGAATTACTTTATTAATTCCTTTACCTGAACTCGGCTAGATTCTGAGGATTGGGGTCCCAAGATGTTGATGTTAGCAAACGGTCGTATAAACAGTTGGTCATCTTTATTTTGTAATTTTAGGAACTCGACCGGATCTGAGCTTTTCCTATAGGTGCAACAGAAAACGAAACGAAGAGAAAAACAAAAACAAGTAAGACTTCAAATTACAGTGAAACTTCGTGATAGCATCCCTGTACATAGGCTCCTTACAGTTAAATTGTGGAAGGCTCACAAGTCTAAAAAATATCTTTAGAAATCTTGGGTTTATCCAAGACTGCAGAGGTGGCAGCAAAATGTGTGCCACTCCCGGCAATTTTGCCTAACTTTCTGACGGCGTGGCCGATTGCTGCAATGCTGCATAGTTGATATTTCGTAGATAATAATACAATGTAGTCATTAAGTTGAAAGGGGAGGGGTAAACTGTTACCTATGTTTTTACATTGTAGTAAACTGTGTGTACATTTTTTTTTTACATTTTTTTGTGTTTACTTTTCATTCTTGATTAAGTAAAAAAAAAAAAACAAACCGTGAGGTAACATGTGACGGGCTAAAATGCTTTATGGGAATTACAAAGTGGATTTTTGGTGTCAGCTTGTGAAAGTCCCAAATACATAAAGAATTTTCTGCCAACATCATCATTTTCAACAAGTTGCTCTTTAGGTCATTTGAGGTTAAACGAATATTTTCCCGTGAACACCTCGGTGCCTTTTGTGGATCCAATATGACCGCCTAAGCTGGCGGCCATGTTTGATTTTGGTTCGTCAACGGCGACCCCAGATTGTCACCGGACAGCGATGCGATACAAAGTGGGGACGGTCAGTTGGTGCTTTGCTCTTCATCTCACATTACAACTGTATTAGAGGATTACACTTTACAACTTATGTGAATAATAATTAACAGGATTTATCAAAATAAAAATAAATAAATAAAAACAAATCTACACTCTAAAAAAGCTCGGGTCAGAATTGACCTGGGATTATTCAAAGAAAGAGCAAACCAATTTTGTAGATGGGGTAGAAGACGGGAAATACAATAAAATGCACTACTTATCTACCTTCACGTTAGCAGTTTTTCTAACGGTTGTAACTATACCTGAAACCACCATATAAAATGTTTCAACATGTGAATGGACATGCAGGCTTATACTGAAAATAAATTGAATGGGTTAGTAATATTAATGTTTTAATTAAATACTCTTAAATTCTTTCAAAAATGGACGGAAAGGGCAGGTAACATTTTCTGTCTGTTTTGGATGGAAATTTGAGGGTGATTTAAATATTTTAATATCTTATATCATCAAATGAATCAACTCAAATTATTTTTCACTGTAAGCATGCATGTACATTAAGCCTGCAATATAAGCCTGCATGTACATTAAAATGTTGAAACACTTCTGGATGGGTTCAGGTCCTACCTTAAAGAAAAAGTCACAAAGATTGTAAAAAAAAATGCTACCTTGACGAATACAAAGTGGTACCTTTTACTGTGTTTCTTATCAGAAGTAGGAAGGGGCCGGTCATGAGAGCGTTTGTCGCATTTTACATGGGGCTTGATCTTGTTCACTGTGCTGCGTGATGCATATTGGGCAATTACTTCGCCAGGTGGTGTGGTGGTTGTGGTTGGGGACGGGAGTGGTTGCTGGTGCCCCATTTGTAACATCTGTATCAGACACTGAAAATATAGCGAGAATTGATCTCCCAGAATGCAGCCGGCTCCCTTACGCTGTCTGGAAGTCAATATCAATCTGTTTCATGATGTGTTTGTCCATCATTTAATCAGTAAACACAGCTTTCGGGACTAACATATGGGCAATTTCAATATTAACGCTGATATTATTTATTTCAATTCTATATGGAGTTTTCAATTTGCAGCCAGACAATAACAACTCGCGAAACTAGCACAAATGCTTGGTCTGCTTGTTTTGCTTCCAACATGGCTTTCTTAAAATGATAACAATCATGATGAGTAAACAAATCAGACTTACCGTAATATAAATAAAGGTCATGAAAACAGCCCTTAATTTGTGTATTGATCGGGCATCCAACCGAAAGTTGCAGGTGTTCGTTCGTAGAGTCCGGACCGGAGGGTTTTGTTTTTCTGTGTTTTTGTTTTTGTTTTTTGTTTTTTTTTCTTTTTATTTTTTAACTCAAGCGTATCCAACATAAACATACGAGGGTTATTTGTAATGGCCGTTTCACTCCATATATTGACCGTTTAGCTCTACTTCGCATCTCCTCCATTCACTCCAGAATGTACTTTCTTTCCTTTGTGTTCGTCTGTGAGTGTTTATATGGTTTATACAACACACCTGTTTTTAATTGTGTATCTATGAACAGTCGTAGAAACGAACATTTTCATTTCAATCACTTATTTGCCAGAACTGATGCTTTTAAACACTTATCTTTTCCCCCTGAAACATTCACATACATGGAATTCAATCTGAGTAAGTTAGACACGTCACAGCGGCGTAGCGAAGGCACTTTCTTTCGTTTAATTTTAAAATTCAAACTTTGAATACTTTTGGACTCGGGACAAATTCCCTGCTGTTGGAGGAGATTATAGGGGCAACTATTCTTGTTGGGGTCCGGGCGAATTCCTCGGACGCTTTAAATTTTTTAGATTTTTAAGCACTAACAAAAAAAAGGCCGTCAAGAAAACAACCGTTTTTATTTTGGACATGTAAACTTATACCCCTAATAATGTCTAAGGGGCGGAAATTCTGCAAGGGTGGTCCGGGGATGAAGCTCCCGGACGCTGTACGGCTTTTAGTGTTTATTATTAATAAATAGAATATTATTCTTGGTAATTCAAAGTTTGACTTCTGACACTACAAGGATTCAACTAAAATCCAGTTGGCAAATCTCTAGGCTTGCCCAATGGATTTGTGTTCGGCCCGAGCCCTTACTCGGGGAAGTTTGGTGCTCAATTTGCCGACTGTGGCTCTAAATGCCGACTTAGGACAAATATTGGAGGGGGGTCACACCCCCACGCCCCTAACTAAGCTAGGTGGTTGTATTTAACACGTGTTGTGCAGACACTAAATCTTCTTAATGCCCTCCTGTCATAAGAAATATGCCTAACCGCAAAAACAAGGTTTTTAGGTTAAACTATACACAAATGAATGCCAGCTTTGGAACCGGAAGAAAGCGAAACGTATGCGCGTACTACCAATGCGCGCGCGTGTGACGTAATGACTTGCATCAACGTCACACGCGATATCCTCGCCATGTTGGAGCTCCAATTGCAAGTAATTATTGTGGTAAGCGTGAAACGCCACATAGCCTAAAAGCCAAAAATAGGCAAACCAAAATTATTTTGATGATGACGTCAAGTGTACAAAACATTGAAAAAACACCTTTGTGCGAACAAATGCGAGACTTGCACCTTCTACGGATTTGTAATTGCAATAATTACAAATGAACAGCCTTGTTTTGTTTACACTATCTTTCATCAGCTTACCTTCTTTGTGTAGTACTTCTCCCATTCTGGTTTGACACCAAGCAATCACCGATGACCGTTCCCTTCCTTTTGCCGATGACTCCGTTGCCGAAGAAGCTTGGTGTAATTTTTCGAAGGACTTCGACTTGCTGGCTCGCTGACGGGTCAGTGTACGTAAATACATACTTCAGAATAAACATGGATGACGAAATGAAGCAGAGAATGAAGGAGCAAAAGACAATTCGTAAGAGCGGGCCCGACATCGTCATTAAAATGGCACACAGGTCTTTTGTTGTCTGTGTATGAGACCCGTCCCCAAGAATCTGTGTGCATTTTGAACATCTACGTCGTGACCAGACTGATACTATTATTTCTTTTTTCATTAATGTGTCCGCCAATCCTAGTTTGTTGTCCGAATCGATTGACTTTGGCAACGGCTGTTTAATAGCTTCAGTGGCACAGTTGAAGAATAGGCATGTTCACTGATCAGAGGCCAGCAGAGGCGAGCAGAACCAAAAGATAAGGTCAAAATTAGGGTCATGTCAATGGACATTCATTTGTGTTTCCAAGACCTCCCCAATGATGCACAAATGGCACCCATTGCATATTCAAGAGCTCTGAATGTTTTTAAAATATAAAACAACGGATTAATGTTATTCGACACTTGATGACGTACGTCATCATGACGTCACATTTAAATGTAAAAGTAATGTTAGGGTCTCAGTAGTGTTCCTTCGTTTTGAACGTTCGTTGGACCGTAGCACGGTAAAGACCTTGCCATTGCCTAATCACAAGCTATGCAACTAAGACTCCACCCAACACTGACAGTTGTTTTTGTTGAACATCATAAATATTCATGTTATTCAATTATATTTTATATAACTGAAGTTTCAAAGTCATGTGAGGTTTACAATGTTGCATTACATTCAGAAAAAAAGAATAAGACAGTGTCGGCGTTTTTGCTGTTAACGTTGGTCATTCCTGGATTCCGTAACGTGCCTTTTAGATCACGTAAACAACGTAAGTTTACACGGCTGGTTAGTGGTTTTTTTCCCCTCAAGAATTCAATTTTAAACTTGTTTACGTAGAGTACTGTCAAATGTGATGACGTCGTCGTTGTTATAATTGAAAAGGCAAAGAGTCAGGTGTCATTTCATACACGGGAGTCATATCCAAATTCACTTTCCTGTTGACTAGATCGCTGACAAAGCTTTTGAAGACATTTTCGCTTCAACTTCCGGTTTGGACCGGAAGACAATGCCAAATTAGGGTCATGTCTGTATAATATTTATCTGGCTTTGCGAGACCTGATGTACAGATTGTAATTATAACTTTTTAATCACCTTTAAATTAATGTCATACGACAGAGATGACGTAATTATGACGTCATTGTGCGTGTGCCGTCTTCTTTTGAGGTTCTAGTATTAAATACATGTAGTATTATGTTGATTTTAAAGGTTCAATTCAGTTTTAATTGAAAAGTGTCTGTCGGTAAAAGATGAAGAGTGACCAATGCTATACAGTACAATCAGCCCATTGCATCTTTGTACTCACATAATGTTCTACTCCGCAGTCTACCTCTCGTCATGTATGCATAAATGGTTAAAACAGGAAATGAACATGTAGGGGGACGAGGTTGCTTTGAATGTCTTATGAATGTAGTGGCCCAGACAAGATGTGACTGCAGATGCAATGAAGTGACACGTCATAATGTTTGTGTTGTGCTACTTACACTACGGTTTAATATAATCACTTATGACAATATCCTGTGCGTCAGCCAGTCGCATTCAAAAGCCTCGAATAAAAAAGGTTCTTGTTGAGCTCCCCTAACAAACACTCACAATATCTACGAGCCACACATACAAAATATAACTATTGAAAACATATATAAAAGTAAAATCATTTGATGAGTATTAAAGATTCAAAAGTTTCAGTTAGCACCATAATTATACCAATTCGACGTATTACATTACCCAGTGTACTGATCACAACGAATTATGACCAACCAGCCACTGAGCAGATTGCTGTATTAAGCTAATCTGCCTAGAAACTTGATTCTATTTGGCAAAACGTATCCCCACTAATCATGTGAGATCTATCTAATTTCATACGGCTCTTTCGAACAGAAAATACTGTTTTTTAAACACAATAGTTAAATTAATTACATAAAACAGCGGTGAGCCAGTCATCCATTCATTTATATTCTCCTGTTTGGATTTTTGCAACCCACTCCTGATTAACCCGCCAAAATATTAACTGGACCAGCTTCAACGCCTTCATCAGAACGCTTTTGCTCGTCTTGTCACACTATCCAAACGAACAACCCAACAATCCCCATACCCGATTCTCTTCACTGGCTTCTCCCATCACTGATCGCATTGCCTTCAGGGTTCACGTTTCCATTCGCTGCAAGGCACCTCAGCCCGTCTCGTTTTAATGTCTTAATTTCATTGATGCACCAGCCGGCAAGAAATCTCCGATCACCGAGCATTACTTCAATTGACTCTTCCCTGCACCAATCACTTTTAGGGTCAACGATCCTTCCATTTTGCCTCGGAACTCTGGAACAATCTCTCCCTTGATCTACGCCAAAACAATCCCTGTCTTCATTTATTATCTGACCCCCCAATCCGCAACTCATCCGTTTTTCAACTATCTTGCAACTGTATAATGTTTTTTTGTATTTTTTTTTATCCCATAAACGAAATTTTTGGCGGTTACCACCGGCGCGTTACCAAGTGTTCACTAAAGACCTTATGCAATGACATCATCCAGCCGCCATCTTAGAAGTAAACAGATGACGAAATCACAGAATTGCACAGATTTGTACGGGCGGCGCACAGTATTGGCCAATGGACGGCCTCCTTTTGACCTCTAGGCGAGGGCGCTCTACTCAAATGACGTCATGTGCATAAAGTCTGTTATAGTTGTTCTTATTTTCGCTGGTGAAGGCAAGCCTGTGTGATGCATTTTGCACGCGGTAAACACTGGAAGAATCTACTCCCATCCCACTACCTTTGATAATTATGTTTCCCTGTTACATTATAAGACCTATTGACGTCATCTCGCCGCCGTCTTAGAGGTGAAACGATTATGAAATAATGAAAACGCGCAGTACACATTGACGACAGGCCAATGAGCAACCGTATTTCATCTCTGCGTGAGGGCGCCCTACTGCAGTAATGGGGATGTCGAAACGGTCTCCATCAGTGGAAGGAAACTCAACTGCCACAGTCTCTGACGTGCAACTTAAGGAGTCCCAGAATGTGCATCTGAAGCAACATCAAAAACTCGTCGTTCATCGAATGTGCCGGACTTATCCCGACTTTGTCGAAGTAATGATACTTGACTTTCCTCACCCTGTCCGTCACCCTGTCTGGCACCCTGTAATGGAAGGGCCAGAAACCGTACAGGTGTGTCTCCTCGCACATCGTCAGTGACAACTGAGTCATGTAGAAACCTTCAATTAAAAAAGATTCAAAAATAGGTTCTTATTAGTATCCGTCTTGTGGGGTGACCTTTACGTCTTTGACCTTATAACCATGCCGCCATTTTTTTTCTGCTTCATAAGTAAGATCGTTTCCGAATTGGAGCTACAGCTACAGCTACAGCTGCATACCCCCCGTGCCTCCCCCGCCCCTTCCCCCCCAAAAAAATGAAATCTGGACTTTTGAAATGTTACATTTTAAAAAGCTCTTCTGTAGTAATTTCAATTTTTTTGAAACTTGTTTTATATATATACACGCAATGTATTTTACCTCCATGTCAGATTATTTTAGAAAACATCGGCATAACGGTATATCGTCCACAAGTGTGTTAACAATTCAGCTCTCCCCGCATCCCAGACCCACTTGCAAAAAAGTAACGACAAGATAACACCAAAAACAATCCCTCAATTACTTTCACCTGTTGAGAGGAAACGCGAGATATTTCTCTCCTTCCAGAAGTCATACACTGCTAGGAAATGGAGTGGGTTGGCGACGGTTGTCTCAGGATTTCGGACACCGTAGCTGTCAAGGATGTGTTTTGCTTTTAGGCATAGACCAATCATGGCCGTGGACGCCACGCATGGCAACCAAAGGACACCGTTGTAGTCACCAATGGTGTTTGCGAACGAAATGGTTGCCTCTTTAGTCTTCAGACTTCTAAAACTGAAAAGAAAATAAGGGGGAAAAACATACATTTTATTATTATTTTTCGTGAACTGTTGGTTTTGACAACGCATTTGATTAAAGATGAGATGTCTTGGTTTAATAATTATTTGTCATTTTTTCCTGGTGATTCAACCTAAAGTCACCGCAGAAAACGTTTACAAATGATTTACTCTGTACCTTCTCTGAACAATACTTGGGTTCATCGTTGTTAAGTTGGTTTTCCACCCAGCGTCCGCCGCGTGAGGGCGTATTGGCGGGAGATTCGACCTGATAAAACATAAAAAACAAACACTAAATTTGTAACACTTTAAACTCTTAATTAATTGGATGGTTTTCCTTTTTCATGGGAGGACACTATAATGTGCCCCCTCTAAACCTTTTGCTCATATCCTTTTTAAATTGAACTGTTTGTTTTATTTTATTTTTTAAATTATTTTGTTAAAACAAAATGGGGGTTATTTTATGTGTTCCTCTGTTACCTATGTTGTCACATTTATGATTATAAAATGATTTTTACATACTTCAAAACTGCTTGTATTCTTTTTGGAATTTATTTTATAAAAAAAAAAAGAATCTGAAGTATCACCTGACAATCTACAATTGCATTTAAGAAGTTGACCGTGTTATTTTGACTGCATGTTTTCAACGGCTAATTTACTTGCATCATACTTTAACATTCTTTTGACTGGCGGTATGTTGTTTTCATTTATCAGTGGCCGAATAAATAATAATATCAACAATAACAATCGAAAAGCCAGCTCGCTTTACTTGTTTTGCATAATTCAAATTTGGTTCACACACGCCCTCACGTGGTCAAAAATACTGCGCATTCTCTGCATGTATTCTGCCGGTCTTAAGGGAACACGTCTAAGAGGGACGAATGGAAGAAAGAAGTTCACTGAATCCCATTGGCTCAAGTAGCTTCCTGGACTGACCAGACTAGTGGAATGCCATCCGTCTTTGTGTGAACAATCTGCTACTCATGGTGCAAACCATTCCATCGAAAGAAACGGGCTCTTTCGGTAATAGGCTTCGGACAGGCGGAAAGAGCCGAAATCAAAGCCGAATCAAAGGTTTCGTTATAACAGCTGTTACCTGATGACGTAGTCAGATTGGTCAATCTCCTTCCCACATTTGCTGTTAGAGAGAATTCCACTGTTACCAACTACGCTGCATCGTTTGAATCGTTTGCCAGATAGCGGTGAAACCTGCAGTGAGAAAATACAAATACTATTTGAAGAATCAAATGAAAGAGACAAAATAACCGCCTTTCAGTGGAGTGGAATTTTCTGTTATTAGTTTGGTTTTCCAATAAGTCGGTTTAATTTTCATTAAAGGAAAAGAAAAGCGTTGTTATTATCGCAATCGAAAGAAAAAAGCGTGACGAGTGTTGTTTACTGAGACTCTGAGACAAAGTTGTCTTTTGGAAAATTTATTTAGAAGTTTAGTTCAAGACGTGTGGGGCATTTCACCTGTCCTACAGGGATTGTATTGTTCACTCAATCCTACATTTTAAGAGCCCGGCATCACTGGTGTAACCAAAGGGGAGGGGGCAGGGGGAACCCTTGCCGCTCAGATTCTTTGCCTCCTCCCTCTCGCCCCCAAAACGAGATCGCACAAATGGATATGCGGTAAATATCCCGCACCGAAAAGAAGGTGGAATAATAACAATACTAATAATAGTATTATTAAATTAGTAAATAAATAGATCGATAAATAAATAAATAAACAAATCAATCAATCAATAAATAGATAAGCAAGCAATCAAGCAATAAATAAATAAATAAATAAAATGAATAAACAAAATAAAATAAAATAAAATGAACTGATCTAAAAAGACTTACTGGGAGGACGTTCTCTGCAATGAATCGCTTTGAGAGCTTGTAGAAGGACTTCTTTTTGTTCGGCGTGGTATTAGTAAAAGCATACGGCAGACTGTCTCCTTCCTTCGCATTGTCGCGTGTCAAAACGAAATCATCCTGGAAGGTCATGTTGGTGTAATTCAATAGCTTCCCCCTTATGATGTTGAAAAGAAAATAGATAGAAGAGGTGGACTATACAGCCCTATGCAATGGTACAACAAAGGGACGAGGTGGCACCAGACTACATCTAAATACCGTAAGTTTTTTTGACGGATAAGCATTATTTTTTGCAAGGAATAGTAAATTATGAAGTTGTATACAAACCCTGACGCGAGGTATAGCCTGTCAGTATTTGCTTTCAAATCTTATCATTTTCATCGTCGTACCTACCCATATCGTACACCTTACTCCAAGCCAGCTCAAATTCCATGAAATCCTAGGCTGGACCTCGCCATATATACTAGAGGGGGTTTCAATCAACTGGGGTCAGTGATTTGGTCAGGAGGGGCAGTTAACGAATCTGGCACTATGCATTTGTGTACAAAATCGGTTTGTCAACGGGAGGCTTTTGAGACGATAGCGGGCGTCTCACAGACCGGTCCTATTCCATTGTTTTCATCACTGAGAACAATGGAAAAGGACCGGTCTGTGGGCCGCCCACTATCGTCTCAAAAGTCTCTCATTGGCAACGGACCTTGTCTCCGTGGATGTTACCCGATGCTAAAATGGAATTCCATCTGTTGAGTTAGAGTGGATGCTTATCTGTTGATGTATTTTCAACACTAAACTTTGGTCATGTCCACCCCCAAAAATATCATGACGTACTGTCTCAGCTTGGTGAACACGTGGATGCAAATGATGACAAGGTCACCCGGCACGTAGGAGTTGAAAGGTTTTAAGAAGTCTGGGACACCAGACTCAAGTTCCGGAGGGGCCATATTGTGGGTTCGAATGGGATACCCGTTTCTCCGACATTTGGTGCTCGATATGTGGCAGGGTGTACACCCCCACCCACCCTCCTATTGTGTCTTCATTGTGTTCTAGAAATCGCTGGAATTATTTTGTACTTCTGTACAAGAGGGGAAGAGTGTGTTAGAGTATGGGAACATAGGAGGGGGGGGGCGACGCCCTCTGCCACATATCGGGCATTCTCCAAGGACCAGAACTAGATTATAGGCTAGAACAAGAGAGGGCGCCTTTGTTGATGAACGATTTTTAACCGGAGCAACTCTAGAGCTCACTATTGTTGTGTTTTTGTTTTGTGTCATTGAAGATTCAAATGCATTGTTAGTGTATTTAGTGCACCGTTTGGAAGATAGTGATGCAAACCATCCTTTGAGGATGCTATCATTTCGCAGTTACTACACTTTCTGAACTTATAAATTTATCACGAATTTGGTTCAAAATAATCAATTGTACTACCTTGCATTAATCGGGAGATAATGCCAAAAGACAACAATGAGTTTTTGGTTGTTTTTAGTTTGTTTCTGTTATCTGTAAATGTACGGCTTTTCTTTATGTATCGTTATACTCGGTTCAATAAAGAAAAGACGTACATTTTTAAGAAATATATTTATTTATTTGTAATCTTTACAATTTTATTTATTTATTTATAAATCTTTATAAATCTTATTTTAAGCATCTTTATTTTTTGGGGTGTATCTTTTATATGAATAAAAACAAGTTAAATATTTTTTTTTTTTTTTAAATAACAACATTTTAATTTTCATATTTTATTTCAAAATACTTAAGGTCAAAAATTTGGTGAATGAGCACACGCGCACAACTCGCAAAACCGGGTTCGCGCGTATTTGTCTTGAGCTTGTCAATTATTCCGTCGGGGGACAAAGGTCACGAAGTCGATGCTTGAAACAGTCAAGTGAGCACGTACACAAGAGCTGCAAAAACTCACTAAAAATATTGGCATCTTTCAGATAGGCCTACTCAATCGCATCGTAGTAGTTTTAAAGGGATCAAGTCAGAAAATCCTTCTCTGATATTTATATATATATATGACCCACAGGTAAAACTGCTCTCAAGGGGCCTTAAGTTTTGCCCCACACCCAGAGAACCCAACCAGCTGTCTTTACAACAAGACATTGCCCAATTTAATCGCAGGCTACGTTTACGTGAATATTTTCATGTAGACCCCTCAACAGATGATGAGTCATCTGAGGCCACTCAGCCTGCTCGCAATCGCTTCAAAGAAAAGAGCAATTGGGTACCCCCAAAGAACCGAGATGTAGCTTTGGACACCTACATCAACTCAGTTAACACTGAGGTGCTTAAGGTTGCCAATACCAGAGTACCTAATAACCTCCCCCAAGAGGAACGCAAGGCCTTAACTCAACTTCGGCAGTCACCTAACATAGTGATTAAACGTGCTGACAAAGGGTCCGCAGTTGTAGTCATGAACACAGATGACTATATAGCTGAGGGCCTCAGACAGCTCAGTAACACTGATCACTATGTTGAATGTGACACTGACCCCACTCATTCATTCTCCAAACAAATCAGTGACACCCTCGTAAGCATTCACAATGCTAAGGGTATCGACAAGGATACACTTAACTACCTTCTCCCACAGGATCCCCGTACAGCACGCTTCTATCTTTTACCGAAGATACACAAGCCTAACAACCCAGGCCGTCCCATTGTATCTGGCAATGGCAGCCCCACAGAACGTATCTCTGAATTTGTTGATAGCTTTCTAAACCCACTCGTACCTCGCATTCCCTCATACATCAGAGACACCACTGACTTTCTTTGTAAATTGGAGGGTATCAAACACAAAATACCTGACTCTGCTTTTCTGGTGACTCTAGATGTATCGTCACTGTATACTAACATACCTCATAAAGAAGGAATTAAGGCATGTGGTTCTGTACTCCGAGCCAACAAACAAACCCGCCCCTCTGTGAGACACCTTACAGAACTCATCAGCCACATCCTAACTAAGAATAACTTTTCTTTCACAGAAAGGCACTTCTTACAGACACAAGGTACTGCCATGGGTACTAAAATGGCGCCTTCATATGCTAACTTGTTCATGTCTGACTTAGAAGACAAACTACTGTCTTCTGCTCCCAACCGCCCACTCGTGTGGTGGAGATTTATTGATGACATTTTCGCTATCTGGTGTGGTAGCCAAGATAGCTTGGAAGAATTCATTGATCATATAAACTCATTCCACCCCACCATTAAATTCACTGCCGATTTCTCTGTTACCTGCGTGAATTTTCTAGATGTGACTATAACTAAATCCCCTAATGGTATTGTGACAGATGTATATAGCAAACCCACTGACACCCATCAATATCTTCTCTCTAATAGCTGCCACCCTAGCCATTGCAAGGAGGCCATTGCCCACAGTCAAGCCTTACGTATAAGACGTATCTGCTCCACAGATACTCTATACAAAAGGCGTTCATCTGACCTAAGGCACCACCTTGTTTCTAGGGGCCATAGCAAACGAAGGGTTCAACTTGCCATCAACAGAGCTTTTGGCATACCCCGCCATACTCTGTTGACCAACACGGGCACCAAGAGAACCCCGACCAATAGAGTTGCTCTGGTCACTACTTTCCACCCTAGGTTACCCAAGTTGTCATCTATAATCAATGACAACATGCCAATTCTCCACTCCTCCAACAGGTTGCGCTCAGCAATTTCTGAGCGCCCCATGGTCGCCTTTCGTCGCCCTAAGAGCCTAGGTGACATTCTAGTTAGAGCAAAACTCCCCCCAGGTACATGCCAAACTCCCTCCCCACAAGACATACAGGGTTGTCACCACTGCACCCGCTCTAAGTGCAAGACTTGTATGTATATCAAACCCACTGTACAGGTTAAAAGCCACAGCACTGGCTTTACCTACAAAATCAAGACCAACTCCCAATGCCAAACCCCAAATGTCATCTATGTCATATCATGTAAGAGATGTGGAGTACAGTATGTGGGAGAGACAAAGACCAAACTTAGTCTTCGCTTTGCGAACCATGTCTCCTCCATAAAGACCAAAAAACTGTACCCAGTATCTATCCACTTTAATAGTCCTAATCATAGTGTTAAAGATGTGGAACTAACTGTCATTGAGGCCTGCAACGGCGACGATTCACATCGTAAACTCAGAGAATCCCACTGGATTCACAAACTCCGAACAATCCAACCATTCGGATTAAACATAAACACAGGTGTTAAATAATTCCTCTTGGCAAATAACTACTTTATTACGATGCTTTTACATTATCATCATAGTATTCTCATTATAGCCCCCTCTCTATTATTCAATGTTTACACTTCTACTGCTTTATTTAGGGAGATTACCCTTAATCACCTCCCTCATGTGAGTTAATAATCCTGTCCTTTCATGTCAGCCGCATTTCCCACCATGCAGCTTTCCTCCTTTGTTCACTAATCTCCTTTTTGTACTAACCGACCACTGGACATCCCATTGTCCACACTGCTGCATTTTGATTGGTCATCAACAATCTCTTTGTCTGTATTTAATTAACTTTGATTGGTTGTCTTTTTCCCGCCTATTTTGGATACTCTCCATCTGTTTTAATCCCAAGGTTTTTCTATAAATGGATCTGTTTTTATGTTTGTGCTTGTTTTTGCCTCTGACGAAGGTCCGGTTTGGATCGAAAGCTAAGGCCATCAACCCTACTAGTTTTATATATATATATATATATATATATATATATATATATATATATATATATATATATATATTATATATATATATATTATATATATATATATATAAATAAATAGCGTGAGCAAAGAAAATTTGGCTGATGCCGGACTCGAACCCGCGACCTCTCGAATACCGTACGAGCGCTCTACCAACTGAGCTAACCAGCCCTTATAGTTGGTGGGCGGTCCTATGTGCAATACCAAATCTACTTTGCTCGGGGGGACCAGTCAGAAGCCGAACCGTGCTGCCGATAAGCCAGGGATCACTACCCCGGTTAAGATGCAAACAACCTGGTAAACGGCAGTAGCGGGGATACACAACGAATGGATACAGCTTTTTACGTGGATTTACACAGAGAAAGTACATGAGAAACTGACTGGGAGAATATTATAAATAAATAGCGTGAGCAAAGAAAATTTGGCTGATGCCGGACTCAAACCCGCGACCTCTCGAATACCGTACGAGCGCTCTACCAACTGAGCTAACCAGCCCTTATAGTTGGTGGGCGGTCCTATGTGCAATACCAAATCTACTTTGCTCGGGGGGACCAGTCAGAAGCCGAACCGTGCTGCCGATAAGCCAGGGATCACTACCCCGGTTAAGATGCAAACAACCTGGTAAACGGCAGTAGCGGGGATACACAACGAATGGATACAGCTTTTTACGTGGATTTACACAGAGAAAGTACATGAGAAACTGACTGGGAGAATATTATAAATAAATAGCGTGTTATTCCCGCTTATTTTGGATACTCTCCATCTATTTTAATCCCAAGGTATATATATATTTGATATATATATATATTTGATATCCACCCGCTCTGGACAGTATTGCCCGCACACTTTAGCATTGCATGTCAATCTCCAATCTCAATATTTTACAAAGCCTCTCTCCTCGAGGAAATTCAGGAATAATGTTGTCAAACATTTGCAAACCTGATGAAATATCACTGTTCACAATTTCAAATAGAAGTCTCTGTAGTAAACCTCCCTACGGGATGACTACGCATTTCATTATTATTATTTTTTCATTGTGTTTCCCCCACTGTTCCCAAGGTAACGGTTTTTTTTTTGGTTTTAGTTTCGTAATACAAGCGACGTAAAAACAAAATGATATTAATTTAATCATAATGAGTGTCATACCTGAACGCGGCTAGATTCCGAGGTTTCGGTTCCCAAGGTATTGATGTTAGCAAGCGGTCGTGTAGATACATCAGATGATCATCATTATTTTCGAATATTCGGAACTCGACCGGGTCTGAGCTTTCACTAGCGGCAAAAAAAAAGAAGGGAATGAAAAGATAGCCTGTATCATCATATTGCAGTATTTTTTTTCCGTTAAGGGCCACTTTTACAAAAAGCTGAGATTGAGATCTCAACTGCGTATCAATCTCTCTTGCTAAGCAAAGTGTGACGCCACAATACAAATCACTATGGTGATATTGACAACTTATACTAAAGGGGCTGTGTCGTCATGATTATAGCAGTAAATGTTAAAAAACACACCAGTTACTACACACATAATGCGCGCGTCACAGTTTGACAAAGCCGGCACCCTTTGTGATTTAACCGCAAGCGCGCGCGTGTGCAGTATTCCGGGTGTGAGCGTTCATCATTCCAGCCCAGGGCCTGCTATAATCATGATGACACAGCCCCTTTAAGATGAATTATAGCGCTTTGTGAAATCTGCCCCACTGACACAGGCTTTAAAGAATAGACTTTGCAAATCCCGCTCGTGGGAACCATGAGTTACACGTACACTTCATTGAAGGGTGTGTACAACATTGGTCAGATTGAAAATGTAAATTTTCACAGATTTGCACATAACTGACATGGTATAAAGATGGGCATGGTGAAAAACTTGCCTAGAAATATTTGTGCTTCAAATGCTATAGTCAATGTGAGATAAATAAAATGGGATTTGCAGGTCTTAGTTTGTGAGAAATTAGTGAAACAATAGTTTTGGTTCCGATGGCCGATTGAGCTTAAACTTTCACAGGTTTGTTCATGTACATGTTGGGTCACACCGGTGGCGTTTTTACCAGACATTTGTATTTGAGGGGCTAGCGGGAGCTAGCTAAGGCATATGTGGGGAAGAGGGCTATTTAATGTATCGAGCCATCAATTTGTGCATTTATTATTATTATTATTATTATTTATTTTTTTTGCGAAAGGGGGGGGGGACAAGAGGTGGAGAGTTGTGAGGGGGTACCACCCCTGCCCCACCCCCCCCCCCCTCTGGTTACACTATCACTGGGTTTCAAGCGTGGATACTGGTCATTGACACTCAAATTACCAAATGTTGTCCAAGTGTTTTAACGTGTAAATAAAATGAAGTCGCTTCAACATTTAAAATACACGCGAGTGCCTGCAGTCTGTATTAGCCCGTAAAACAAATTCCTATTTGCAGGAGGCCACAAACACGTTGAACTCCATGACCTTTGCACGGTGAATATCAATTGATGCGTCATGGATGTTCTTTTTCACAGGCTAAAAAGCCACTGTGGTTTTAGAAAATGGCGTCTGCAAATCCCATTTTGTTTATCGCTATAATAGGTTTAAATGTTTATTTATTCAGGGGAAGTTCCATTGTCTTTAAACGCAATCGCTTCGTCCTTCGGATGGGACGCAAAGCCGGCCATAGGTCCTGTGTGTCTGTTAATGTACCTTTGATCGCTATGCTGATGACAGGAGGGAGTTCGTTGCGGAGTTACAGGCATGACTGGCTGCAGGTTGTGCAGGAGTACCTTTCTACCCTAACGGGGTGTTACATCAAAATTGCCACGCCAATCAAAATGGCACTCAAAACCTGTCTTAAAACAATGGGCGCTCTGGAACACCCGTGTAGAGACAAAGCTATATACAAATCATGCTTTTGTCTTGATGCCACTATTAAAACAAACACAAAAATAAGTGATGATTTAGATAAGCCCAAATTTGAAGACCACTATTCAACGTGGGGATACTGATTTCTACCTCGTCTACATTCTCACCTTAATTTGCCCTCGCTATCGCCTGTTATCCTTCTCTTTGTGCTGACGCCATCTGGTCTCTGCTCTTCTACATTCAATACAAGAGATGAATTTCTCCCGGTCATCTCTCGGCTCATTTCTTTATTCAACGTGCTCAACATCATGGGCTTCCTCGTGGATAAGAATAGAGTACATACGACACCTAGGCAAAAAATCGACGAGAGGATAACAAACGGAGTCCGGATTCGGCGTTTCATAGTTCGGGAATTTGCAATTCCCTGTCGTCCTCTTAAGGACTACTACACCGAGACGTCAGACGCGAAAACTTCGGCGTCCGTAAACGTTTTTGGAACACTTGTTTAATTCCCAGATGGTTGAGACGCCACATGAAACTAAATTACCCGTCAGTAAACTCAAGTAGTGTACGCAGCTGAGCAAACGCGTCAACATTCTCTCCACTGCGGAGGGGAAGGGTGCTGCGTGCGCAGGCAATCTGCCCGCTCTTTTATGCAAAGGAAGGCCCTTCTTCGCGCAGCAGACACAATGCAATTCCCTTGTAGGTTCGATGACATTTGCAACGGTCAAATTATGTATGAACGGTGAGGTAGCTGCCGTGTACCGGCCAGTAAGTCGCCTACACGATCGGCGTCTAACACAATGTCAATCGTTTCTTGTTATACTTCCTCGATCACATTACGACAGGACATGATCAACGTATCCAAACACTGTGTTTACACACACACTAAAAAAAAAGATCATGCTGTTTTAGGTTTTAATGATTCTAGAAAAAAATGTAGACCTCTGACGTTCATAACTTCAATGTAGGGAGCTGGAATCATACATGCAATTGCTGATTGATAGCACATTATCTTTTGCACCTTTACACCTCAATACAGCCCCAGCTCAACATTGGTTAACTGGCGGTAAATGCTTCCATTCTCTGCACAAATCAAGATATATAATAAAACCAGCTCATTTCGTTATTTCATTTTTTGGATCTTTTTTCATTTATTATTTAAAGCGATAACACTTCAGGCAGAAACATTTCTATCATTATTATCTTTATACCAAAGGTGTATGTAAATCTGTGAACATTTATGTTTTTCTTCTTACCAATGTTAAGCTGGGGCTTTAAGCAGTGTTTTGAGGTTTCTTGTAATTCGAAGATTGTTTCTGCTTCAAACTCATTTAAACATGTTTGGGGCATCATTACACTTGATCAGAGTCTAACTAGAGTAGAACATTGCACATTATGTGATTAAACTTGCTTTGTGAAAGAGACATGTCAACTGTTTGAACGAGAGATCTCGTAAAACGCTGGGTTCTGCTGGTACGTATGACGTGATTCCACGGTAAGCCACGCCCATTCAAACTGTCTCCAACCGATTGCGAGCAGCCCATAGGGATTGAATTTAGCTAGTTTTTGTATAATATTGAGGATTTATGTAAGAACAGTTTAATAATATTGGACTTAGCTTTTACATAGGCTCTGTTCTTCAAAGACTCGAGGTCTTCTCAGAATTATACGGTTGTGTCAAAAGAAAGACCTTTGAACGGTGATAAGGGTGATTTTGGGTAAAATTACACAGATAAAGTATGCCAGCTGTGGAACCAGAAAAGTCGATAACTTATTAGGGCTTGCGGCAGATGGGCTTGCAGCTGACGCAATGACTTACCAACATAATGGTTGTTCATCCTGTACTGCAATGCCTGGAAATAAAACCTTTAAGAATGAATCAGAGATTGAGTTGAATACATTTTTATACCGGGATTCCATAAAATTGAATTCAATTCCCAATATCGAATGTTCCAGCAATCATTATTTATCATTTTAAAAGGGCAGTGAAAAAAATAAATAACAATAACAAAAATAAATAAATAAATAAAATGTAAACAATCTCTCCTCTTCCGCTAATTTTTAAACAGTCTAATTTTAAACGCCGTTTTCTTTTTCTACATCTTCTTCACCATCCTCTTTAAGGCACGCGCAGGTGCAATCTAGGTCTCTATATCTCAATTAAATACATTTTGAGAAAATGTACAACAATTCCATTCAATAAAAGTATATTTAAGGAAATTCACTATAACAAAAGCAAATGGACTGAGTTGACTTTTGATTCGTGCACGCCATGACACCTGTTTTATAAAAAGTTTGAATATATTATGGTTACCCATTTGTTTGCATTGTAGGCTTTCAGCCGGTTTTTGTCATGACCAGAAAATAATGCCTAAAGTTATATAAGCAAATTGGCAGTTTCGTTACAAAGACATGTATATACTATTACTATTATCTGACATTTGTAATCACTAATACGAAACTGAAAACACTTAAACACATAATTCTTGAGAACTGAAACTGACGTGCATAATTCTAAACAAAACATTGCCTGTTTGTGATAATTTCCTTGAAATCGTGATCACCGTATAAACTAATGCAGTTTTCACCGGTCGGTTGTTCGTCGTGTATGTGGTACGAATGTAGCCCAAGGCCAAATTGTAATTTACCCCAAACCCTGTAAAGAAACGTAACCCTAGCCTTTTGAAGCTCCAAACCCTAATTATAGCTCAGGGTACAAATGTAACCACAACCCTGTACCTAAATATTGCATGATAGATAACTGTCCAACAATCTACCTAATGGTAGCCCCGATCCTGTCTGCCAACCTGCATTTAGACCCTGGCTATACATTTAGGGTCTTACATTACGACCTAGAACTTCATAAATGTGTCACACAATTGTGTGTTTAGGGAGTAACCTTTATTATTATAGTAAACTTACAGGTACAAGCATCAACCGTGTGTAAATCTTTTATATCAGTGAGGAGTGTTGGCTCTGAAAAGAGCCGTTGTTATGGTCTGGACGTTTCGATTGGTATACTCTGCCCGTCTTCAGCAGATCAGAAATCGTGTGTTTATTGGAAAACTAGAGAATAAAAAAAAAATGACTTCTTGGAATGTGAGACTTATATTCTCACTTTCAGAGGTTTGAGCAATATAAAAAGGACCAGACAAACGTATGGTTTAACTTAAAAAAAAAATACAGAATTGTATAACTTGTCAAAACTCGTCTATTCTTTTGTTTCAATCGGAATTCGTGTTTCTTTTAGAAGTGTCTGCCAGGGGTATTCGCTGATTAAACTTTAATGGCATCCCAGGTGTTATTTTTGTATGATTGTCATCGCCTGAATATCAATCAGCAAAATGAAATGATAGTGACATATGTAATCGGGCAGTGATGCGATACAAAGTGACAAGAAACTGTCCGTTGCCGCTTTCCTCCCCCGGGGATGAATAATGCACAGATAAAAGCAGCTCAGTTGACCACAACAGACGGGAATGGACGACGATCATGGGCTACAAATTACAAATGTAGTGTGTGTTAAACAAATGTAAAAAAAAAAAAAAAAAAAAAAAAAAAAGTTAATTCAATTGCGACGTCGATTTATTCACGACTAGTCGTATATTTATTCACGACTAGTCGTATATCTATTCCGACTAGAGGTATATTTTTTCGCGACTTGGCGTACATTTCGTTTGTGTTTTCACGAAGCGACGGGCATATACCCGTCGCTTCGTGAAAACACAAAAAGCGTAATTTCGGGATGCCCGTCCTTTTCATAATTTCTCGAATAAATCATAAATAAATTGATGAATTGATCATAAAAAATCACATTTTGATGAAAGTTTAACTCATAATAAATCACAGGAGGAAAGTACAGACTTAAAAGAATAAACATTGTGCTTTTGTTTTGCAGTTTTGAAATGTGATGATGCTCTTGTGTGATTATCTCCAAACACAATTTGTTTCCAATTTGACATGCCCGTCCCTTCGTGAAAACATTGACGATATAATTATTCGCGAAAGGTCGTAAATATTTTTCGAGTAACTTGAAGGGTTCAACGATTGAGCAATAAAGTAGAGAACAGTACCAAGTTTCACTCAAACATAACACCATTGCGTACATTTTTTAAACTACTGTTACCAAACCCATTGTAGAAAATAATGACTCTTAATGAGTGTCCCACTCCCGTGCAAATTACACTCTTACTCCACTTTACATTAACTGCATCATTTCATACGCGAATAACGCGTTAACCTATCGGGTGCGGCACCTAGCGCGGCACCCGCTAGTCGCTATCACTATAGTGTGGCATGCGGCAAGCATTCACACGAAGCCCTACGCCGTCTATCGTCCGTTTGATTGAGCCCCCTAAGATAATGGAAATTTATTCACGACTGGTCGCGAATAAAATGTACGATTAGTCGTGAATAAATTTAGTCTGGTCCCCAGACCAACAAATCTCCGACTATTCTCTGTCGATTTTAGGGTCAGGCATCACCAAAAATGTCACGTGACAAAAAAGGAGGAATTCCTCCTTTTTCGAAAATATCCGAAATGCTCCGAACTCGTTGTCGTCAACGTTCGGACTGTGTTGTTGATGGTCGGGCATTTCTTTTGTTGATACAAATTCAACAATTTTGCAGACACTTCCCATTATCGTTTTTCTTTTTCCTTTTCCCCCAACAAATTCGACACTATATTTGAATATGTTTGTAACATTTTTACAAACTGATTATCCCAAGCTTTTTGAAAGTAAACAGAGCCCGTCATCATCCAATGACATCGTCCACCGTCGGTGACAAGTAATTAATATTTATATATCGCGTCATAATCTATGTATAGCTTTGGATGATGCCTGACCTAAGATTTAACAAGAGTCGTCAGGGAATCTTTGGTCAGGGAACCAGACTAGAATAAATTCACGACGTCGCGAATGAATATACGACTAGTCGTGAATGTTTATGTCCCTTCAGGGCCACCATATGATGTAGAATCAAATTCGGGCCGGTCAAAATGGGGGATCCCCATTTTACCGCCCAGTGGGAGACTTTGGGAAGATATGTGGCAGCAGACTTACCAGGTAAAAGTCCATTGTTTGCGTAGTTATGAGCATGCTCACACATCCGAGAACAATGTGTTTACCTGGTAAGTCTGCTGCCACCTAGTGTCCTCAAAAGTCTCCCATTTGTCATGAGTCCAACGGCGCCTGGCCGTGAGTCTGCCCAAACATCAGCCTCCGGTGTCGCATGCAATTATGTCCTCTATGCGATACTATCCGGCGGACATTATTGCATATGCAATACCGTCCGCTGGACGATTTTGCATATGCAATTGTGTCCGCCCGGACGCTGCTGCATAATGCAATTGTGTCCGCCCAGACACATTTGCATATGCAATCGTGTCCGCCACCGTGCAAAACGGTCCTCGAAGCCTATGTTCAAATATTCGGCAAAAACAAGCCCCAGGCACGGCGGGCCCGTGGAAATTTTGCTTGTCCATGACACCCCCGGGTTATGTTTATAAATATGTCAAAAGATTTAAAACAGAAGAAAAACTAAAGCGCTGAAACCGTTGCAGTAAGCTGCAATCATAATACATGAATATTCATGCCGCACATGTGCATACATACGTTCAGTGCATGCACGCTCGCTGACGCACAATGTACATGTGTGTCGGACGGTTTTGCATAGCCCCGGACACGATTGCATATGCAAAAGTGTCCGGAGCGGACAGTATTGCATGGCGGACACAATTGCATCTGACACCGGCACAAGAACAATGGGTTACTTTTATCGGACATGGGAACGACTCTTGTGTGTCGACTGGCGGAAGAACACTCGTATGGTAGGAAACAACCAAAGTGCGCTGAATAAAAGTCACAATAGCGTGTTAATTATAATGCGCTATGAAACGAGATAACTTCAAAAAGTTGGTTATTCTTAGATAATTGAATTAAATCATAGTCACCACCCACTTTTTACGGATACTATATAAACTTTTTTTTCTGTTGTACTTTTCTTCACCCCGGTCAATTTGTTTACCTTCACATCGAAATCGAACCAAAACAAAACAAAATTTCGGCTGAGGCCCAAACACCTCACCATAACATTTTATTCAATGACTTGTATAACCTTCATAAGCAAGCAGTCTTATTATGTTTGTTTGTTTTTTTCTTCTTTAATTGTTCTGTTTCTTTCCCTTTTTTCTTATTCGTTTCTTATTCTTAATTAAAACTAGACCACCCACACATTCTTCCATACCTAGTCCTACATCTTAAGTCACAACACACAAGTGAATGGGGGTGATATGCCGGATCCAACCGCAATTTTTTTCCCTCAGATTCGACACCGTTTTTCGAAGGATAAGACGAAGTGCAGACAATTGCATCTTTGTGCCCAAGTGTTATAGCCCGCATTCTTTACCTCTCCTCATGTTTATGGCTGAGCAGTAAAGAAGGGTACACCCCACTAAATCGGGAGAAAACAGTCCGTCGGCTTCATGAATATTTTGTACGCCCTCAAAATGTTCCTTACTAGAAAGATCTGAGGGCCAATTAAAAGGGATACAGTGTCAAAACGTTGCACAAGTGTGACCTCGTGGTTGTTGGCTTCTAACTTGAGGTATTTTGGATGACCTGGGCCCTAAGAAAAATGGTCCTATTTACTCATAGGTGTGGGACCATTTTTCGAGATCGATGCTCGGACGTTTTGAAATTTACACAAGTGTAGGGGTGTTTTTACTTGGACGGAGAATAACTCGACGGGCCTTGGGACTACCCATGTCAAATTGACCAGAGGGTGAAAGTTTAGCACTCAATAAATACTTTTCATTTGATTTAAAACGCTGTAAGACTTCTAAATATTTTTTTGAATTTTTGAAGTTTATTTAGTGGGGTGCACCCAGAGGGCGTGGCTTATAGCAGTTATGTCACACTTACGAACAGTCTCCACAGATTAGTTTTCTTTCTTTCATTCATCCTAGCGGGTTTGCCTTTTTTTTACATGAGGTCTCGGTTCGGGCTATTTCCCCTTTCATCAGTTGTATTTCGGAATGTCCGGTATGCACCGTCTGATGATGTGGCGGGTATTTTCTTCTGCTTGTCAGCCGCCGAATCAATTCCGTTCCGGTTTCCGTAGAGTGCAGCCCGGTTCTTTCCCGCAGTCAAACTCGTAAGTAAACATTGAATTTACTTGATATGCTTGTTAATTGAGGGTTTACTTTATATCGTATCTTATTGTGTACTATAGAGGCTCGAATTGGTAACGTAAGGGTGTCGTCGTAACGGTTATTTCAATTCCATTATACTAATGGGGACACTTTGTCCTCGGACGATTTGGGGGGCGGTAATATAAAAAAGTATTGACCCAAGCATGACTAGAAAGACCCTCCAAAAGTATATACAAAAAAAATCCGCTATCTATAACCCAACATTTGGATTTCAATCACGAGTCTTCCAGTCTCTATTTAAAATGGCATTATTATCTCCTAAACCACGTGACATGATCGTGTAATGTTTGTACCATTCTGTAAATCGTAGCTGGTGGTTAAATTCATGCACAAAATAATGTGACAAAAATTGTACTGTTTCCTTCCAGTCCACCGGAAGTTGAAGTTAAATGACTTTGTTTGAGATCTATAATCATTATGGTTTAGAATGTTGGTGTTTTTCCTGTGAACGAAGTATCAGGGAGTGGTTTCTCTTTATAAAGTTGCACGTTTGATGACGTCAACCCACTGTAGAGCACCCCCTAGAGACAGGTATAAAAACGATTACACTTCTAATTTTTATTCTAAATTATACATCATATTGGGCTTATATGAAGCAAGTGCCGTCACTAAGACATCACCCGGGTGGACTAACATCAACTATAAGTTTAATAATAACAGAGTATCTATATTAATAGCCAGAAGTTACCTGCACTCCAAAAAATGAAAGTGTTTACACTAAAAGGGCTCGGTCATTGAAATCACTTTTATAAAGTTAGATTCAACTAACACAAGTATCAGACTAGCGGTTCAGAAGCTGAGATTGAACTCTTGATAGTGTAAATTCAACTCTTCAATTGAGTTACATTTAACTCGTTGAAGAGTTGCCATTGACCGAACCCTTTTCAAGTGTTAATTTAACACTTTGGACTTAAGAGTGTGGTGAAACATTCAAAGGCGCCGAATACAGATATGCATTTACTCCATACAATAACATTTAAATAGACAAGTTTGAAACTTTAAGATCTATACTAAAATGAAACAAGGTTTAAATCGACAACTTGGTTGTACATTGTACAAATCAAAAATAAAACATAAAGATACCGGCGTCTTATATAGCGCACGTATGTTACCCAACATTATGTCCGACATGGACTTTTATTCTCCGACATGGATTTTTATGTCTGACGACAGTTTTGAACTGTAATGTCCGACCCTTTGTGTCCGACAAACAATTATTTGTTAACCCAAAGTAAAAAAAAAAAAAAAAAACTGCTTACGTATAAAAATGCTATGCATAGATCCCTTGACGTCACGGATGTCAAGTAGAGTTTAGAAGTCACACACTTACGACATAATCATCTTGGGTCTTTGCGAAGTGGTTTGACACTTGTTTGTGAGTATGGGAAGGTTTTCAGGGGCGGATCCAGGATTTTCCAAACGAGGGGGGGGGTGAAATTTGCCGATCAAGCAGCAAAATGATGATTGAAGGAAAGTTGTGACGACTGCAAGCGCGTAGCGCGAAGCCCTAACAGCGTGGGGTCCGGGCCCTCAAAGGTCCTGAAAAGCATGAATAATTTGACATGTTTACAGAAGTACACTTTTCAATCAAATTAACCAAAAAGGGCCCCCCCCCCCGGATCCGCCCCCTGTTTTATAGACGAAACGCCCCCGGTTTTATAGACGAAACATTTACAAGTTCACAGGTGATGATCTACATTTTCACGGAAAGGTTGGTCCTCGGCTTCCTACGCACCCCCGCTTCACCAGCAGCAGCGGCCGTGGCAATGGGCTCGAACAGTATGGTTCAGCACCACGAACAAACGTCACTGGACCAACCGCACCTCGGGGAACTTCATATTCGTCAAGATTGTCATGTTCTTCTTTCCTCAAAGTTGACTGGCAATCGCGAAGAGTCGCTTGAAAAGGGCGACAGCCTCAAAAACAATATCCCTTACTAGAGGTGTCTGACTAGGTCATGATAATTCAGTTTGTTGTCTGTACGGTAGTTCAGACGCGTTGTCCTGTAACGCTTGGCGTGTATCGAACCGAATCAAACCAAGCCGTAAAATCGACTCGCCCACGAAGAAAGTAAAATCCACAAATCCACAAATCCACAAATCCTTTGGAAATCGCCTTGCTGATTGTGAGCACGTCGGATTGTCTTGTATAGAGTCACATAATGTCTGTGTCACACAAGGCAATCATTACAAAGAACTTAAACGCACTTCAACTGCACTGCATTCAAAAGGAACATTTTTGCAGCACTTGGAAATTGTTCAAACAGCATCTTACAATCCCATCAAAAGTTAGGCAACACACATAACTTAATCATCTTTTACATCATTTTGTAGATCAGTACTAAATATTCACTTCACCCACGGACATGACCTTTCTGGTCCAAACCGGAAGTTGAAAAGAGATTATTGTATGAGGTCTACAGTCAGAATGGTTTAGAATTTGGATATGGTTTCTGTGTATATAAAACCGTCAGTGAGTGGTATTCTTGTGAATTGTAGGTTTGATGACGTCACCATATCATAGAGCGCCCCCTAGCAACAAGTTTAAAAAGGCTTATTTTAAATTGTGTACTTTATCTATTACTTTGGAAAAATGATAACACCCTTCTAATCGTACATGATAGATAAAATTAGTCCATAAAAAAGTAAAATCAGTCACTATGATGTCATCGGGGCACGAAGGACATCAGTTATAAGTTATCTCCTGAAGGATAACATTCATAAATGTTATGTCATAATGAAGGAAATAAGCAATGATACTTCTATTATACCCATGAACCAATTTGGCCCTGGACTTCCGTTTAAAACAGGAAGGTGAAATAAAACATTGTGCATAATAACAGTAATTATAAAGACAACGTCCATTCGGGTTTTTTTTTTATATTATTTGTTTGTGTTAAATAGTCAGCGAGTCTGTTTGCCCTATGTGATTGGTTTTACAAACACTTACTATCTAGTTTTTTTATTATTATAATTAATTTTTTGCTGGTAATGTTGTCGTCTGCCTAACCATTGTGATTTACAAACTTACTCGGCCGGAAGAAGAGTTCCCATGACATGACTAATTTTGATAGTTGGTTCATTATTATGGATGTTATGCATTGACGTCATCACGCCGCCATCTTAGAGGCAAACAACTATGAAATAATGAAAACACGCAGCGCACATGATGGGCCAATGAGTAGCCTTCTTTTGAAGCCTTCTCTTCAACTGTATGTAATGTATCGGGTGCCCTATTTCAGTGACGTCATGTACGTTTTGAATGTACGCTACATATATGTTACATACATTTCATAGGGCCAACATTTTCAAAAAAACGCGAGACTTGCAAAGTCAATGGGGATATAAGTCCCCCAATCGGGGACCCCTCCCCCCATAGGAGATCCCTCAAACGTCACAGTCTCTGACATGCAACTTAAGGAGTCCCAGAGCGTGCATCTGAAGCAACACCGAAAACTCATTGTTCATCGAATGAGCTTTACCCACCTCAAGGTCGTCGAAGTAGTGATACTTGACTTTCCTCATCATGTTTATCCCAGTGTCTGTCACCTTGTCTGGCACCCTGTAAGAGAAGGGCCAGAAACCGTACAGGTGTGTCTCCTCGCACATCGTCAGTGACAACTGAGTCATGTAGAAACCTTCAATTAGAAAAAAAAGAATGGATTCTCATTATAGTAACACTTTTGTGATGTGAGTTTAGGCGTTTGACCTTTAACCCTGTCGTCATTTTTGTTAGACTTTAAACTTGCCACTAACAACAATCATCATGGATGACTGTGGGTTGCAGCTCTGGTATCAAATAAAACATACAATCAAACATTATAGAAGAGCGAAATGTCTTAATTTGTTTGTATCTCACTTCTAAATCCTCACAGAACCTCCATTGATTCCAATAAGAAATGTTGTCGCCCCAAAGTAAAACGTCCGTCAATGTTAACATTGGGCTAACATAGTGTGATAGACACTATTCATCCCCGGCCAAGTGGCAGACAAATAGATTAAACTTTAAAGGTAATCTACAGGATTGGTTTTTAGCTCAAAAACGGTTGCTGGCAGTGTTAGCACTTTATGTAATTCACCATATACATACAATAACAAACCTGTAGAAGTTTGAGATCAATCGGCGATCTGTTTTAGGAGAAAATAGTGAAAAACCGATCACATATTTCTCTGAACTCGTGTGAATATCCAGGCTTGCACATTTCCCCAGAGAGTTTTTTGAATATCGCCCTCATGTGTTTTGAACCGGAAATCGACGACTACGTCGCGCAAACAGTCACTGGCATTGTCATTCCTAGTCAGGCTTCAGAAAGTGGCCGTTTGCGGTTGATTTTTTGCGGTCTTTGATACAATAATGATACAATGTAACGAGCGAAACAGCCTGTGTGCGATGTGCGCGTGTGTGTGTGGGTAGGCACACACACCGTTATGGGGACATTTATACAATGGAACAAAGGTCCCCACAACGTTTTTCTTCGTCAAACCCTGTCCCCACAAGGTAATTCAATAGAAAAGGGAATAATAGAACAACAATAGGGAGTCCCCACAACTCGGTGTTAAAAAGTTTGTGTGACTCGGTGTGTGTCACCAATTTTTTTTTCCAGCAACTTGAGGCAACCAACTGCACCAATGGGAAAAAAAGGAGCCTTTTGTTTTGAAGAGTCACTCATCTAGCTTTAATTAATCAGCCCCTGGAAAATGTGAGAAAACTGGAATGTGAATGAGTTTTCTATGGGAGATTGCCTGGTTCTGGAGCCTGTAAATTGCCCCATGTGACATGGCCCTTATGACATTATTGTAGCCCAAGGAAACGAAAAACCTAGGCCTATAGAAATTTTTAAGAAAATAAAAAATCTTAAGGAAATTTAAAGGAAATTCCACTTTTTTTTTGGGGGGGGGGATAAGAGGACCACTGTAGTTTGACGATCACGTGGTCACGATGTGATTGGATAATATGAAACAGAAATAAGTTAGAATTTCCCTTGATTTCTGATACTATGTTTAAGTGAAGAACGTTATTTTGTTTAAACTGGACTTCAGTAACCACCAATGAATTTTCGTAACAACCCTATAGTTTGTCGATCTTGTGCACGATTCACCGAACCACCATGTTATGGCAGACTCGTCAGCTGGTAAGAAACTTGAAGAGTACATGTAGGTCCTATTATGGGCACAGATCGCCGAGAAAGAGGGACGAGTTGAAACCATCCCCATATCATGACCCAAGAAGAGTTTAAATTCTAAAAGGCCGTATTGCTACCAGTGGTTGCAATAAATGTGAGAACGGCTATTACCTTTTGTATACAGAAAAAACCCAAACCTCCCTGTTTCCTGGACGACACTCCTCCCCCACAAAGAAACTGGGTCCCCAACTCAAGTTATCGATTTATCGAATTATCTATAAATTCATCGTTCAAGTTGGGGGTTTTTCTCCACGGGGCCTACAAATATCAACAAAAGGCGTCTAAACTTCCGTGACTTATCATGTACCCACATATGTACTCCATAAATTATATCTAAAACTCGGGCCTACAAAGATGCTACAAGGCAAAAGTGCATAAATAAATATCACAAAGGCTGAGATGTAACAACGATGCAAAACATAATATGATAACATTAACAGCTCAGTCATAGCATAAAAAACCTTCGGAGCAACACTGAACTTTCATCCTGATTTATAAGCGCCGGACTCCGTCCAAGTTTTCGTCCATCAAACCTAAAATGAACTCTAGTTCATCAGAAGAAATGTGGACCCCTGGCACTCAGGTAATTCGCAACGTTCGTTTCTAAGGGTTATGAGTTTGTATTTATAACATGTTATGCACATGAATTTGGAGGGGTTGGCACCGCACTTGGGACGGGAATTGAACACGAGTTCACGCTTTTACAGCGATGCGCATAATATGACAGCTAGTGTTTCTTTGTGCTTATGACTATCTCAAACCGTACACAGTTATCCTTGCATGCACAAGCCAGCAGTGAAACAATTGAAATGCTACGAATGGCAATCAAAAAAGCCTTTTGTGAGGGTCTCAGTTGTAGCTGTTCTTTGGGTTTTTATATATATTTTTAATGGTTCTTATTTCAGTTGACATTTACTTAATTAATTATTTTTGGCATGCGCTATACCCCCCCTTTTTTTTGGGGGGTGTTGAAAGGAGGTTACATTTTTTTCTCCATACCTTTATCATAGACAACAAACCGAGGAAGAGTCCGACGAAGCAGAGCTTTGCCAAGAGGACGTGGGAGAGATAGAGGAAGAGGAAGGGGAAGGGGTGGTGGTGAAAGCACTGGAAGGGCAACTAGAGGAGGCAGGGGGGTCAGAAGAAGGAGGGGGGGGGTAGAGGCAGGGTCGCAGCAATACAACCCCAGCAAGCAGTTCTGCATATTCGTGAGCAAAGGCAACAACGATTAAGGGTAATTACCCAAGAGAATATAATTAAAACTGTTTGAACCCATATTTTATTTGGCACAGTCCATTATTCCTAATGATAGTATAAAGTGGGTATGGAAAGTAAATACAATAACAACATGGATGCAATGTTGGCAACAGTTCCATATTCAAATCTTTAAAAAAGGTGTTATTTCTTTTCTAGAATGGCTCATATGTATAATATGTATAATAAATATAATAAGAAATATCAATTCATGTGACATCAAAAGTTACATTCCTTCATTCATGTGAACAAGTGACCTATTTTTGCTGTCATTCCTGGTGAATGTCAATTGTAAAGAAAACAACTAATTAAAAAATGAATTAAACAAAAATATTTTTCAGTAGGCCTAATCAAACTAAATCTGTTGGTAATTATGAATTTTAAATACTATTTAGGATGACATCGCAAACATGTCAAACGACGCAGTAAGGCAGCTGCTTCTGGAAACTGCCGAAAGGAGCCCAGGGCTGATTATTGATATACTGAATGTGCATGCAGAACCACCACAGCCTGCTCAAGATGTGGAGTGGTGTGTCTGTGGTAACTGCAGACAAATGCCAACAGATCAAGAATGTATCTGCTGCAGGAACACACCTGAAAACTGCCTTTCTGTTCATCCGGTATGTAAACATTTTCCAGAACCGTTTAATCAATAACCCCAGAAAAGAACATTTGCTCATGTTACATGCACCGTATCTATATGGTAAATTTGATATTACCATATCCCCCCCAAAAAAAATAAATAAATAAATAAATAAATAAAAAATAAATAGATAAATAAATAAATAAATATAACAAGAAATATCAAGGCCAAAGAAACACATTTATTCCATATCAAAAAGCCTAGGAACTCCAACACCCCTCCCCAACACACAAGCACCAGTGTAGTTTTTTCACTGGAGTTTGTTGCCTCAGGGTAAAGTCTGTTTTCTGCTAAACATGATGTAGTTACACACCATTGTTTCATGTATAAAATTTCTTTTTTAATTACAGACAATGAACAACATTCTAGATCCAATGGCTATTGCACTTCAACGTGCACTCTGGAGAGAGCTTTTAAATGTTGACATTGGAGATGACAATCCAGGTCAGCACAATCGTCAATGTCGACACACTGCTTACAGGTGCTACATACTATGGCAGCATAATCGTCTTGGTGCTGGAGTTCGAAGAGTTATTCCAAGCTGTGTTGTCCTCAAGATAAGGGCAACTTACCCAGATCCATTTAATCAATACACCGGATTCAGAATGGACAGATTAGCCTAAAGTACAACAGAGCTTTAATATTTACACTTTTTCCTCTGGATTTTGGGAAAATCCACAGTGATAGTGTGGTGTAATATTGTGTTGGATCATTCCATGTCAATTCAACACGCTTTTGGACCTGACTGTCACTGATGAAATTAATTTTGGTGGGTTGGTTAGATTCCTTGAGGAACCTCCAGAACCAAAATGTTTATGTTATTCGGACAATTATTTTCTGAACTTTTATTTAATAAACTTTTAACTAATTAGCTCGACCTTCAAACTTTACACTATTTTAAAGCTCTTGAGATGCCCTTCATTTCATTAAAAAAAATGAGTTTTATCATGTGCGCACAAGTTTGAAGTTTGACCTAGATTTTTTTGTGTAATGTTAGCTTAGGCTGCAAGCGAGATTTCCAGAAAATTTTGGGATGGGCACTCTTGCAGTTTTTGAGTTATGATTATTTGAAGCTTGGAATGTATGTACTGTGTGCTTAATTGTCATGTATAATAATGCACACACATGTGATTGCATAACATTACACTGTATTATATATAAATGAATTTTAATTGCACAATGTCTTACGATGCCTAGGAGTGCAATTACGTCCCGCATTTCATTTTGAAACCATATGGGCACAACCATGTTACATTGGATTGTACACAAAAATTGGTTGCACCCACATGGCTTCAAAATGCAGGGCCTAATTGCACCCATGGGCACCTTAAGACATTGTACCTGGTTATAGCCCACACACAAATTGTCATAACTCAAAAGCTGCAAGGTTTGGGTCAACCTAGATAATTAGTCAAAAGTTGGTTAACACACATCTCAGAAAATAATTGTCCAAATTACAAAAAAATTTGGTTCTGGGTGTTTCTCAACGAGCCCAACCTGAACCAGCACAGCAAATTTCATTAAATCTGTGACGGTCAGGTTCAAAAGCGTGTTAAATTGATATGGAATGACCCCATTATTGAAAATGAGAAAGATCTGTTTTACATTGACCTGACATTTCGACCCTAACATACACTAACAAGTGTACTTGGGAAGAGAGGCAGTTAATTTCTTTCTATGATTGTTCAAACACTGTGTCTTTTTGGGAGGAAATAATTAAAATGTTTCATATTTGTTGGACTTTCAGTGGCGTTGTCTGTTTGGTCAATTCATTCGTGGACGGAGCTTAATAAATCGGGAAATTGATTTGAAGTTCAAATCTAGTTCAATCTCTCCTATATATATATTTTTCTTAACACTGTCAAAGTCTAAAGAAATACATTTTTTAGTTATGATTTTCACAATGCATTCCCAGTTTGGAAAAATGTACACAGTTTTTCACTATTTTCTCAGGATAGATTGAGCCATATTTTTCACAGGTTTGTTGTCTCATGATTAAATTTAATCACACCGTTAGAACAGTGCACTGTCACCTTTACAAATTCTCTATAGTGTAGAAAAGCATACACAGTGAGATGAAACTTGACTGGTTCAAGTCTTATTTCACATATTTCAGAACTTAACTTTATGAAACAGTAAACTTATAATTATTAGGACTTCCACAAGTACAGGCATGCCACATTGCTTAAGCATTCAAAAACGTGACATGTGACGGCGTTTTAGTATTTCCTCTACTTTGGTTGGTATCTTTGTAGCTAGTAAGTTCATCATCAGAATATTGCTTTGATGTAGAGTGCTTCTCCAAATCTATGAAACTGTGGAGAAACAAAAGCCATCTAGTTGTATTCTGATAAAATTTAGCATTTTAAACGATTTGCTTGAGACAAAATCTTCAAACAAAATTCTGTCCATTGGGACTTCCAAATGTAGTCCATATTTTTAGGGATAAAATTTTTACACAAAAGTATACAATGTACCTCTTTCCTGTTAGATCAGGAGATTGTAGGGGAGCAACTCCAGATATAGCAGACCTACAGACAAAAAATGAAGAAATGGTATAAGTTTAAGACTGTATACAAAGAGCATAACACTGTTATGTAATTCAACTGTACCAGTTTACACACACAACCAATCAGGTGCTATAGTACAACAGGGGTTGCTTTTCGTATTGTCCAAGATATTTAAAACTGATGAAAAGTTTAATTGTGCTTGAATGTGGACAATTAGTCAGTTTGTACTAGCTGAGCAAGCTCCTCTACTGAGTCTTCATGACTTTACCTTCAAGTTCAACTGAAGACTAGACCTTTAAAAATAAATCAGTACTGTAGTTAACAACCACTGGCTTATCACACACTTTTATACCCTTATTTTTTTTGATGTAACAATAGAAAAATAAGCTTGAAACTTACGCTTCTGAGGCTCCAGATGTGTATCCTTGCATATGAGCCATGGGGTCACAGGGGGTGGATATTGCCAGAGGATGGGGATGTGGTGATGGTGAAGGGGCACTTCTATGAAGAAAGTGTCAGGAAGATGAGGGGTTACGATTATCAAAACTACATGTATTCAAACATGTTGTACTTTCAGAACTCAAGTACAACCATGTGACAAAGTATAATCATACAACAAATTTAATCAAAGTAATATTGATTGGATTTTGTAGGTCTTCATACTAACATTCTAAATTGTAAATGTGATTCTTTGTTCGATGGCATGTTGTTATACAGTCATGAGTTAAACAATACAGAACTCAGGAGTGTAAGATATAATCAAGAGTAAAGATTTTCCACTTTGCTTTGTTATATTTTGACTTTGTATAAAATGCCCTGAAGTTCAGGGCCTGTACAAAACTTGACCACAACGAGTGTGATCGTCGATATGTTCGTGTGTATAAGCTGTTAAAACATGTAAAATCAGCAGAGCCTATAGAAAATAGGCCTAGGCTATTACTATTATTCACTATTTATGGAGGAAGGCTCCATGATTGTTATAAATAATTCAGTGAACTTGAGAACATGGAGAATGGGCAGGTCAAACAGTTTTGTGCTTTCCAATAGAATAAAACGTTTTTTGTTTAATTAAGCAACAATTATACCTCCAGAAGAATACTTCTAAGTTATATGGGTTTATAAACAATTATTTTGGTACTTCAATTACAGTATCACTCACCTACTGTCATGCAAATCAAGCAACGTTTTTGCAAGCTCCGCATTTGACTTGCGGAGCTGCAACGCTTTGGTTTTCCACCTAATAGAAATTGGAAGCTTGATGTTCCCGCCGATAAGCCTCTGTCGGGCTCTGTATTGTCTGCTTGAGGAAATGTTTGCCTTTTTCCTACCACTATCAGTCAGTTTCTTCCGTTTTCCGTCTTCCATTGCAAAAATTAGCGATGTCCACAGCCGACGAACTTATGTAGTGCATAGCCTGCACGGACGTTCCGCCGATGACAGCTCACTCTCAGCAACCGTCATCACACACTGCAGTAGTGAACGCATTAACGCCACGCGCGCTCAGCCCTTTGCGAATGATTGAGATAGTACCGATTGAGAATTATTAACTACTTTTATTGGTCGTGTGAGGGCAGCATTTAACAAATTTAAAAAAAATTAACGGTTTTATCACGCGTGATAGAAAGCAATCGTTTTATCACTTTTTTACTCATTTCTCGAAAATAATACCATTTAAAGGAAAAATATTTCAAGGGAGGTTTTCTACCATGACCATCTTTATTCCATGTAGGTAATGTGCAAAACTGTGAAGTTTCATTTTATTTTATATTTTTCAATCTTACCAATCCTGTAGATTACCTTTAAACAACATTATTGTAAACAATTTAAACAAATAAAAGCCAGAACTACTCTCACCTGTTGAAAGAAACTGCGGTATCGTCCTTTCCTTCCAGAAGTCAGATACTGCTAAATAATGGAATGGGTTGGCGATGATCGACTCGGGGTTTCGGACACCGTAGCTGTCAAGGGTGTGCTTTGCTTTGAAGCAGATGTCAATCATTTTTATGTCCACCACGCATGGCAACCAGAGGACACCGTGATAACCACTCACGGCCTTAACGAATGCATCGGTAGCCTCTTTGGTCAGCAGATTGCCATATCTGTAAAGCCAAGAAGAGTATCTTCATAGTAAAAGGTTAAGTTTTCAGGAATATTTTTATACGGAGCGCCGTAAGTGCCATCCATTTTGTTGAGATTCACAGGTAATTTACTGCACGATGATGACATCATACACGTAGGATGATGACGACATCTTGAAAGTAAAATGTCGTCTTCCAGATACATTTTATCTCTGAATGACGACATCCTTTCAAAGTAGGATAATAATCTGGGGTCCTCGACATTTTTCAGGATGTTATCAATTATCATCCCAAGATGAAGCGGGAAGACGACACCCTACGTTCAGGATGTCGTCATCCCGAGTATATTTATTTCGGGCAGTCGACATCTTACTTTCATGATGTCGACATCCTTAGATAATAATATCGGGAAGACGACATCATACTTAAGGATGCCATCACCATCCCGAGAGAAATCATCTCAGGGTGTCATCTTACGTTTACGATGTCATCATTCCGCTGTAAACTATCCCAGGATCTCAACATGTTGGATGGCATTTCCAGAGCTCCGTACTTTTTGCAACGTATTAATTTTATTAAAAAGATGATTGTCTTAGTTCGATTATTTTTCTTGACTGATGTCAACATTGTTGAAATGCTCTAGACAATTCGACCATGTGTCACCACAGAAAATGTTGAAAATTGTTTCACTTTGTACCTTCTTACAACGATACTTGGGTTCATCGTTGTTAAGTTGGTTTTCCACCCAGCGTCCACCGCATGAGGGCGAGTTGGCGGTAGATTCAACCTGGGGAAAAAAAAAGTCTATCACGTGATATTCTAAAATGCATTATGGGAATTTAAATTTGACGTCAAAACTTAGTATAAATTGACATTCCTTGAAACATTATCATTAGGAACAAGTTTAGTTTCTTACTCTTGTGATCAAGTGTGGGGAAAATGCCACGTAATCATCAAGGTGCCTGTTGTGGATTCAAATTGGCCGCCAAAGCTGGCGGCCATTTTTGTTCTGTTTTGTCCGTGAAATTAGGTGAGATAAAGCGCCCTCAGCTATGACCTCGGAATGTAAAAATTATGAAAATGTACTTTAACATGTTTCAAATTTTACAAACATTTGACAATATGGGGGGGGGGAATTGTAAAAAAAAAATGGGATTAGCTCAAAACACTCTCAGAGTGTTTTATGTTCCTAATATTATAGATTTTGGTTCAAGGAACATTTTGTGGGAAGTTTCAAAGAAAATCGACATGAATCACCCCACCACCACCACCATCATCAAACCCAGTGGCTGGATGAAGTATACTCCCTGAAATGACCAGACTAGTTGAGTGTCAAATTTCTTTAGGTGAATAGTCTGCTAATCGTAGTTAAAAAGGAGAAACATAAATGTCTTTGAGAGAAACATAATTCTTTGAAAAACTGAGCCTCATTTCAGACATGCAGAAAAGGCGAAATCAAAGCCGAATCCGAGGTTTCGTTTTAACAGCCGTTACCTGATGACGTAATCAGATTGGTCAATCTCCTTTCCACATTTGCTGTTAGAGAGAATTCCACTGTTGCCAACCACGCTGCATTGTTTGAATCGTTTGCCAGATAGCGGTGAAACCTGGAGTGAGAAAATAAAAATATAATTGTCCAAAAAGTAGTATTTATTTACTTTTTTATTTTAATTTTATTCGTTGGACAATACAATTCACGGACAGAGGCCGTCTAGGGAAGGTCAAACGTGAAGAGAAAAAAAACATTTTATCAAAAAGAGATATGCCCTCCCAGACCCCACTTATTTTAAAGAAGATAAAATCGATAATAGAATATACGGGAAACTAAACATAAATGTCGAAGACATGTGAAGAATCAAATTGTCATTCAGCCAGATACATTCCCGTCTAAACTATGATCAATGTCATTAACACTTGGTATACTTGCTTTCCTTACCAAAAGAAGAACGCATAGTCGAGTGGAATTTTCACACCATTAGTTTAAAAAAAAAAAAAAAAAAAAAAAAAAAACATTGTATCTGGACCGAAAGAAATTATTGGCCCCAAAAAACCTCATTCGTTTTGATCTCACTTCCTACCGAATAGCACACCAAATTGTTCCTAAGTCGAGTGTCAAAATTGTCAACCGTTGTTGCCCAGAGCTTGTGGGGCTCGATAATACGGATGGTCACTCGGTACAAAGATGAAAAACTTCTCTAATCCCCGAAAGCAAGCATTATTAATCATTCATACTACCTATGTTCATTTGCTTCAAAAATGTCATTGGAAATCAAAACTTATTTGTAAAGAATGTGCCCTCTACGTCACAACTACGCCAAGTTTTAGTTACAAACGTAGGCTATGTGTTGCTCTATTAGAGATATCTCTTTTAACAATAAAGATATATCCAGAATAATAATTGAGATATCTCTATTTTGGATCAAATGTCAAGAATGTACTCCATACCCTTAAATTAATTAAGAGCCCGGGAGAGGGTTAGAGTATCTACTCACCGGGGAGACATCCTCTGCAAGGAACTCCTTTGAGATCCTGTAGAAGTTCTCTTTGCTGTTATCATTTGACCTGAAAATGTCCAAAGGATACGGCAGATTGTCTCCTTCCCTCGCATTGTCATGCGTCAACATGAAATCCTCCTGGTAGGTCATGTTGGTATTTTTCATTAGCATCTCCCTTTGTTGTATAGAAAAGAGAATGAGAGGGTCAAATTGTACAAGAAGAAGGGGGCGGGGCGCCACAAGAGACCCCCCAATCACCGTTTGATGACTGGTAGGCATCGTTTGTAAACGGGAATAAAAATGGAGGAGATAATAGATACGAAGTCTAGTTCACAATCCCTATAACCCTTGCCTGTTTCTCAGAGAACGAGAAATAACGCGACAATGTATTCCACGCTGGACCAAAGAGAAATCGCACTAGTTGGATGAAGTTTTTAAAAGGCAAAAACAATTCAAGCGCTTACTGTTGTGATTTTGTTTAATCACTGAATAAATAAACTTCTTCTTTTTTTTGTTAGCGTATATTTATTGCACTGTCTTTAAGAAAACAATGATGCGAACCACCCTTTGACGGTGATATAATTTCTCAGTGAAATATTGAATCAATTGTAACCAAATTGTATTTACCTTGTGTTTATCGGGAGCTATTAAATTGAACTAAATCACTGATGGCCTAAAACAGTGATCTAGTCTACTTTTTTACAGCGGTGAAACTAGGTTAACAATTTTAGGGAGGCGCAAGGGGGTGCACCATTTTTCCCATGGGGGTACTTCTGGCCAATTGAAAATGCTCACTTTTCATAAACAAGCCCCTTTTCAGCGCTCTTGTTATGCCGTTTACTATTTTTTTAATGATAATCTGACATGGAGGTAAAAACAAATACACTGTCTGTGTGTAAATGGAAAAATAGTTTTACAAAAAGCATTGAAATTACTACGTAAAAGCTCACAAAATGTGTCATTTTACTCTGGTAGTTTTATATCAAAAGTCCAGATTTCGAATGGGGGACATCCGGGGAAACGGACATCAAGGGGGGGGGGGTGGCACATGCATACCCCTGTCCCTTTAATTACGCCACTGCTTTTTTCCTTCCTGGGTTTGCGACTCGTTGGGGTTCAAGTCGTGAATATTTCCGTCAATATTTGCGACTTTGAGTAGAAATCTTGAATTTTGACGGCAACAATGGCGCTAATAATGTGTGATGTCCCTTAATAGAGCCACGATTCCCATAGAAATGGAAGTAATACGATGTTGAAATCCCAGATTCAAAATATTCTCTGTAAATTATCATTATACTGATCTATTTGATCTTGTTCCGGTTTTTCTAAACAGACCACATCACTTGAATCTGTCTGTTATTGAGATTATGGAGCTTTGGCATGGGGGTCTTCCACGCGCTCACAACTGATAAACTGTCCCAGCTGCGGTCCGTCAGTCGGACTTTTATAATTCAAATTTGAGTCGGAGATTCCATACTATAGTATTACCTCTTAAATGTAAATATACGCCCACTTTTATTGTTTTACTCACGGATAACCGTAGTCGGAGTTTATAGTTTAGTAATAATAGTAATATATGACTAAAGTACAACTTGCTGTCACGATCTTGTGACTTATCTGAGGTTTGGCTCAGATATGTCACGTAATGACCTCATTTTTTTCTTCTTTTCATAACCCTCAATGAGGGTTATTGTGGTGGATTATTGTACTTTTGAAAGACATTTCTAGTCATGTCTGAGTCATCATAACCGCCCCCAACAAATCGCCCAACAAGGGCAAAGTGTCTCCTTTTCAAACTAACTTGAAGATGTTTTCCATTAGACAAAGATTTCTTTTTTAAACATTTTTTTTTAAGATTGAAAAAAGGAAACAATAAAACATTAATATTTTACAATTTGGCATAACAATGCAAGATATCAGGTTTTTCTTAGTATTATTATGATAATGAAACCAAGGGACCCTCAAAAGTGACTTTCACTGTGACCCGTAGGCCTGAAGGTACCTGTGAAGAGAAGATGATGATGAAGAAATGTCAGTTTTAGATGTGGGAGGAAAACCCCCAAAATAGGGAAAACCTAAGCAATCAGGTAGGGACTGAAAACCCAATCCACATGCAGGGGCTCTAGTCTGGGATTCGAACTGAGCCAACCTGAATGTTTAATTCACACGAAATATGTTTTTGATGCGAAAGTTTATTACCATACCTGAATTTGGCTAGATTCCAGGGATTTGGTCCCCATTTTATTGATGTGAGTATGCGGTCGTAAGACATCAGTTGGTCCCCATTATCTTTGAATAGTTGGAACTCAATCGGATCGGAGCTTTTCCTAGCGGGGAAAAAATAAATAAAAATAAGATACAAATAGGAATTTTCAAATTGCGATGCTAACAGCATCATTCATGGCGACCACAGAATTGTAGGAACTCCCGGGTCACTTTGGAACACTAGGTGGCAGCAGACTTACCAGGTAAATTTCCATTTTTTTACGGTTTGTGCAGTTCTGAGCATGTGCACATTTCAAGGAACAATGGATTTACCTGGTGGGTCTGCTGCCACCTAGGGTCCTCAAAAGTCTCTCATTGACCCGGATTCCGGGTCACCAGGGGGCCTGATCCATTTCAGTGGTCAGTTTGACTCGGAATCTGTGTTAATGTGATCCCCGTGATTTGGTTAAAATCTGGACATTTGATTCGGATTCCTTAAGTATTCTATTCCCACGCTTAACACGCAGGCTTATAACTACTGTTATCAGATTCAGGGGAACCTGCTCTGCACCAACAGAAAATGGTGTGATTTGTGGACATTTAAAGATAAAAGCATAATGAGGATCAAACGAAATGACAAATTCATCAAAGAAGCAACAACAAAACTACAGTACTTCTTCGATCATCACTTTGGGAAAGCAGTGTTGGACAAGCATTTTTATAGAGAAACTTACAAGTATACATTTTGTTCTAAACAGATGGAGGAATGACAACGATGCTGAAAATAAACTTTCATTCCTGAGAACTACTTGATTGTCTGTAGTTCTTATGTAGACTTACTTTTTCAACCGATGCGTGTTATTTTGTTCCAAGTAAAATTGTACGGGCTATTGTTTCATGTTTTGCCTCTAACTCAAACTCCCTAGGCATTTATCTTTGAAATCTTCCTGTAAAAACCAACCATGGTAAAGTCAGGAAATACAGGTCAAATGAAGTTTTGTGATATACTCATTTTCCACTGCAGATAGAGTCCTTATTAGAGTGTGAACATAATTACAAGTCTCATACCTTAAGTTAAAGTGGTGTTAAATGCCATTATATTTTATGAGTGCGATATTTTTTAATACAGTAACGCCACAGAAAACATACGAATCAGTAACAATCCATACAGGAATGTTTTGCTCGGCAAAAACTTAATTTCAAAGCCAATTCGATTGAGTATTATGGAAACTCATGAATTAATACAGAATCCCCGTACAAAATATGTACAGACCCACTTATCATGATTGTTTACAATGTGATGTCACGGTGTTAAAAGATTTCGCACTAATGGGTGAATCACAAAACTTAATTTGACCTGAGAGGGCCTCTTTAAACCTTCAGTATAAGTAAGCACTGTTTGATTACAGCTCCACAGTCCCAAATTGATTCTAACAAGTAGAGGATGTTTAGATGGATTAGTACACAAACAATGGATTAATAGATATTATTATACCTCATACATATTCATGAATGACATCCATTCTTTTTCATTTTAATTTGTTTTATTTTTAGAATCACCAATGCTGTACAGTTGAATTATAATTTAAAAAAAAAGATAATCATTAAATCATTTACCACAGCTTATAATTTAATTTAAAAAGACATAAATATTTATTTATTTAATAAAATGGTTTATTTCTAATGGTTTAAAAAATAGATAATTATTAAATAATTTACCACAGTTTATAATTTAATTTAAAAAGACATAAATATTTATTTATTTATTTAATAAAATGGTTTATTATTAGGGCAGCCTCATCACAAATTGCCATGGGTACAAAAGAACAACATTAACAGGCTGTGTTGTATAATGCACTTTGAAAAATGCACAGTGCCTGATGAGTGTATAAAACAGCGTCATAAATGTTTGTAGTGCAAGTGTTCTCACAGTTCAAAAATTAGTTGTGTTAACAAAATAACACTGTATACATTCACTAAAACTGGATGCTGGAATTGGTATGCATAAAGGATCATTCCTGGGTCATTATGAAATGTTTATTTATTGTACAATTTTGAGGCATCATTCCTGAGGCTGTGATTGAGCAAGTCTTGATGGGGAAAAATCACATGGCAAGATCAAAACCTGTGGGAATGAGGGCAGTAATGGTCTGTACGGGTGAAGCCTATTAAACAGACACCCAAATTACACAAATTGAATACACATGTATTCGTATTCAAAGAAGTGCTTTCTGGTTCAAATCTGCATGATAAATATACCACTACTTTTAAGTGTTCTCCAATTTTGGGATTTTATACTCCTCTCTGTTGACAAAATTGCAATGGTAATTGCATAAAATGCAATGAAAATGTAATTTGTTTGTCCTCACCCTATGAGTTACAGTATGAAACAATACATTTCCTGAAATTTGCCTTGCCTTGCCTTGCCTAGGCTACGTTCATCCAATGTTGGATGTAGCCCTCTTCATGTTCTTTCCATGTCTTCCTGTCTTTTGTCATCCTTGTCCAGGTAACACCGAAATTAACAAGCATAAAACAAATAAATGCAATGTCTGAAGACAAAATTGTCTCTGTGTGATTCAGTGGCTGCGTCAATATTTTATATGTTTTTCCAAGTCCAATTATCCTTTCAACATGAACTCATAGGGTGAGGACAAACAAATTACATTTTCATTGCATTTTATGCAATTACCATTGCAATTTTGTCAACATTCTGTTTTTGTTCTGGAAAAAAGTAGGAATGATAACTGTTACATCCACTGGTACAAACAAGTCCTGTACATCAAAACCTTTATCAACCATTATTGAATCACCTTTGTTGACTTTATTTATCAATCCACTCCTCTCAATCATCTGTCTGTCACTGGTCAAGCCTCCATATGCAGCAGACATTACAGGACATTAAACCTCCTGGTGTTACACCAACCAGGGCCTTAGCAGTGTTACGGGTTTTTGTATGTTGAAAAAGTTACCTGCTGGGCAGCAGGTGCCTTGGGCTTCTTCACTGGGGACTCAAAGCCATCAAGGATACTCCTGAGTGCTTGGAAAGTTGGTCTTGAAATCAGATGGAGCATAAAAGAAGACCATGTCTCTATATGCCCAGATATTAATCTCTCTCCACTGAAGATGCATAAACCTTATCCATGTTGCAAATAATTATAGTGTTATACCTCTGATTCACTGACCTTAAACATTCGGCTTAATTCAAAATTAGCTGTATATCTCCTACATTTAATTATAGTCTAAAATACTTGATCTGGCACAGATAAGGAGGGCCTTTTACCATTGACATAAGTTAACTCGAAAGCACATGGTCCTAGTGAAGCAAGTACATCCATAAAGTTGAGATAGTCTTGAAGCTCTGTGTAGTTGTGTACTCCTTTGGGGTCACTCTTGAAGTCATGAATAGTAAATCCCTGTGCCTTCGTCTCAGATTCTGTCTGTGTACATCATGTATGTGTGGAGATTGATGTTGACAGGGTCTCTTGTAGGTCTGCCTGGATGGCCTGGTTATGTACTTTTTCTTTTTCACTGTTCACATTTACTGCCACTGCAATGTCCAGATCACAGTTAACATCGACATCCGTAGACAACTCTTCTGAACCCCCACAGGTACCCTCTCTCTTTGCACAGCGTTCTGTATAGCGTTTTGTCCTTGAGACATCTGCTGAAGTTGGTTGCTTTGTCCAGGAGAACTGGCTAGGAACAGCATCTGACCAAAATAATAAAAATCCAAAAAAAAAAAGTGGAAAGAAGTTGTAAATGGACAATTTATTGACATCTTTGTTTGGTAAGCTTTTGAGGAGTATTGATTCAAAATGTAGTCTCGCGATGGGTGATTCTTATACATGTAAAGTTCCGAGACCCAACTCAACAGCGGCGGCGCCAGGGAAGTATTCCCCCCCCCCCATAAGATTGGGAGGCACTTACCGTACACGTATGCTCTACACAGTGCATCATTAAACAGATCTCACAAGTCAAAAATGCCCACTACCACTTTGATCATACAGCCATCGTTCAATCTACTGTTTGCGCATTTTCATAAAACTATACGAAATATTGCCGCTAGGGTAATCATTAATTATAACGACAGCAATATCTGGCATAGCCATTTAAAAGTGCTGATGGGAGGTGAACGGAGCACTCACATAAATCAAGGCTGTTAATGTGTACACTGTCGATGAGAGGCACAGGGGTAAAACCTGCATGCAGATTTCATAATAATTATTCTTGGTAACAAAACAGTGGTATTCATACTTGTACATGTATGTAAACTAAAGTCATACTCATGCATCAACAAATTTAAAATGTGGCTCTCAAAAAATTTAGTAGTAAACTCATCCTGTGTGGTGAGATTGGGGAAAAAAAATCAGCCAAATCTGAGGATTAGGGACAAACCCAAACTTGGCCGAACTTTGAGAAAATGTGTAGAAATAATGCAATGGTTCTTTTTTTTTTATTATAGGCCTACTATAGAATTAATGTTTCATATCCATATAATTAAAATAATAGCGCTAGGGCTAGACCCAGTAACTGGGGCGCTGTACTCCTTTTTTGAGATTTTGACATTATCTGTCGTACTAGCGCCCCAGTAAGGAATATGTAGTAACTGCGACAGTCAGGAGGATTTAAATCACTTCTGTTAAAAAAAATGCCTTAGACTCAACAGAATTGCTCAAAATTCGCCTACTGTCTTCTCCAAGTGTTTATGGTGTAATAAAATGCATTTAATTGTACTCACGATCATTTTCTGTCCTCCAAATCGATGATTTTTAGGGCCTCTGACAACCCTGCCGTTACAATCGCCATTTTGATTACTAATGTTACGACTGTTTTCTGACTTGAAAAAAGTTGTATTAACGCTGCGGGATCACGTGTTCGCTGATGCCTGGACTTGAATATTGTTTTGCGCAGTCAACGCAGGATACCAGTCAACGAACACCACAAAGTTCCATTGGTCATGATTGCCGAGCGCGTGCTGTACAATGTTGCCATTGTGGGGTCGTTGACACAGCTGGTATCCTGCGTTAACTACGCAAAACAATATTCAAGTCCGGGCATCAGCGAACACGTGATCCCGCAGCGTTAATACGACTTTTTTCAAGTCAGAAAACAGTCGTAACATTAGTAATCAAAATGGCAATTGTAACGGCAGGGTTGTCAGAGGCCCTAAAAATCATCGATTTGGAGGACAGAAAATGATCGTGAGTACAATTGAATGCATTTTAATTTACCTTAAACACTTGGAGAAGACAGTAGGCGAATTTTGAGCAATTCTGTTGAGTCTAAGGCATTTTTTTTAACTGAGGTGTTTTAAATTCTCCTAACCGTCGCAGTCACTACATATTTCTTACTGGGGCGCTAGTACGACAGATATTGTCAAAATCTCAAAAAAGGAGTACAGCGCCCCAGTTACTGGGTCTACGCTAGGGCAAGGCCTACACAGTACATGAGCGATGAGTACAATGTTCACCCCCACCCTGGCAAAATTACAAGCCTACTCTTCTTTAAAAGTCCTGTGCTCTCATAAATGTTTGAGTCAGAGTATGGGAGGCCAGTCAAGGCTTAAATCTCGACAAATTAAGTAACTTACCAGACTTTCCATACTGCTGATACTAGTGATAGTGATAGTCTGATGTGGTGGTGTTCTGCGCAGACGACATCACTAAGCAATGGCCACCATGATCGTCCTGTGTCATCATTCACTCGTCTTATGACCACTCACCAAGCATTGCACCTCTTTCTTTCCTTTGAAAATTCATATCCACTTCTTCCCGAACACTGCGGCACCGCACACCCAGTATTTGGCATAATTTCATGAGAGAAGCGAGTTATACACAAACTTAAAGTCGAAAACTTTCGTCGATACAATGTAAACAAAGGATCAAGACGCCATTTTTTTCTAGAGGTTACCCGGTAATGAGCGCCCTCTCTCGGTGACTTAGGGAGAATGGAAAGTCTCCCATAGGTCACGTGATGACACCTATAAACATCAATGCTAAACATGGCTTTTTATTTTAAAGGGTAGAAAAAAATGTAACGATTTTAACTAAAACGTCATAGAGTAGCTCCATATCGTAGGCAAGCATTCCTCGCGTGCACATAGAAAGCATATTGGTGCAGAGAAAACGCTGTTTAGAGGAAAAGAATTGCCGTAAATTAAAGAATTTCGCCGCGTTGGGAGTGGCATGAGACGTCCCAATATCATACCACAATTAGTATTAGTCTGGTTCCCAGACCCACAAATCTCCGACTATTCTCTGTCGATTTTAAGATCGGGTATCGCCCAAAATCGTGAAAAAAAGGAGGAATTCCTCCTTTTCCGAAAATATCCGAAATGCTCCGAACTCGTCGTCAACATTCGGTCGTTCCTGGTTTGACATTCAATTTTGTGCACAGAATCGACAGAGATTTACTTCGTAGAAAGAGGCACTTTTCACTATGTCCAGACCCCATGGGCCGGGCATCACTACCTACAGAATTGAAGAGGAGGATCCATTGAACACACCCATGGTCATCTTGATCCGGCCCATGAGGTTTTAGTATTTTTTTAGTCAATTTTGAAAAATTAATATTTTGACCCACAAAGTCCGGACCGTACATTATAGTTATTTTCTGCGCAAAACACTGCAATCCAAATTTTGAACGGTCATTTACACATTGTCCAGACTAAGTAGTCCAGACCCCATGGGCCAGGCACCACTGCCTAAAGAATTGAAGAAGAGGATCCAAGGAACACACCCATGGTCATCTTGACCCGGACCATGGGGTTTTAACATTTTTTATTTAATTTAAAAAAAAAAAAAAATATTTTGACATACAGATTCCGTACCGCACGTCATTATTTTCTGCACTAAAACACCGCAATTATTCAGAGTTTTGAACGATGATTTTCACATGTCCAGACCCCATGGGCCGGGCACCACTTCCTACAGTATTGAAGAGGGGGATCCATTGGTCACCTTGACCCAGCCCATGGGGTCTTAACATGTGAAACGGACCTTTCAAAACTTCCAATATTTCGGTATAGTATAAAATGCAATGTTTTAAGTGAAACTAATAATTTTTCAAATTTCAAATTTTTACAAATATTAAAACCCTATGGGCCGGTTTAAGATGACCATGGGTGTGGTCAATGGATCCTCCTCTTCAATTCTGTAGGTAGTGGTGCCTGGCCCATGGGGTATGGACATGTGAAAAGTGCGTCTTTCTACAACGTAAATCTTTATCGGCTGTGCACAAATTTGAATGTCTAACCGGGAACGGGTTCTTGTTTGACATTTGAATATCGAACGTCGAACACCGAATGAGCAACCAACCTCACACCGGTAAAAAACAGCAAAATAGAACACACACGCACACCAAATCCCACAAATTTTCAACACGAATCTACACATTTTCAACACGAATCTGCATGAAGTACGTCTGGTATCAGCCTCGCGTACATTCTTACCTTAACAGTTTCGCCTCCCTCTCACCGTTTATCCCTGCTAAAATAATTGTGCCGACGCTGTCTGGCCTCTGCTTCACATAACTCAAGATGAGAGATGAATTTTTGCTGGTCAGTTCTCTGATCAAGTCTTGCCTCAAAGGGGTCACCCGAAACGTCCTCTTTGTTTTCTTTACGGGGAATAGGGTGTATACAACACCAAGTGAAACAATAAAGGAGAAAATAAAAAAGTGAGTCCACATTCGGCGTGTCATAATTCGGGAATTCGCGATTCCATGTCGTCCTCTCGAGAAACATCAACCGAGACGCCAGACGCCAGCCAACGCCACGGGCGTGCGCAAGCGTTTTAAAAAAAAACGTCTCTTTGTTTAAAAAAGTGTAAAAAGGAAAAATTCCCGGATGGTGGGACGTCACGTCGTAGACGGTGTGCATCAACCAGAGTAGAATGCCAACTCCACCGGCGTCTATAGACTGTACAACGGTCAATAGCTTGTCAACCTTATCATCAAATCAAGCACGGTGTTGACACATCCATTTTTTAACACCAATTTGTGGGGTCTCCCTGTTAAATATATAAAGAATCCCTCCGTGGGAACAGGGCTGACAAAGAAAAACGTTGTGGTGACCTTGGTTCCATAGTATAAAAAAAACCACCACGTTGTGTATGCCTGTCCAAAAGTTCAGATCTTGTTGAAATTAGGTCCCAATGATGCTGCCAAAATGTAGATGTCCGACGTTCAATGTAAAAGACAGTATACAGAATTGGTAAATGTAATTAGAAAAAAGGTTAGTTTCAATGATTAATATAAAGGTTCACTTATTATAAAGCTCATACCATCAGTAGGCCTAACAACCCTCTGAGAAGAACAGTCATACTGAAATAGTTTCAAAGAAATATGCATTACAATTAATTGGTCAGGTTGAACAGATTGTAAAATGTTCACAGATTTGCACATTAGGCCCACATGGTATAAAGATGGTTATGTTGGAAACTACTCTTGAAATGATTTTGTCTGTAAAGCTTTAAAAAAAAAAAAAAAAAAAAAAAAAAAAAAAGACTTTCGATCTGACACTCGCTAGACCCAAACTCGATGTTACAGTCAAAACGTAAAAAAGAAAAAAAGAAAAACATTATTTTTCGTTACTACAATCACCGACTGAGCTTAAAGCCCAGTTCAACATTGGTAAAAGTGCCTGTAAATGCTTCCTTTCTTTGCACAAATCAAGATATGTGTAATAAAATCAACCTGAGAAAATGTCAGCTCATTTCGTTGTTTCATTTGCAAGAAAACGGTAACAACGCATTCAGCATTTTTTTTACGCATTCCTACAGGCAGAGTTTTCGTCTCACTCAGACGAAAACTAAATTTGGATTTTAATTCTGTCATTTATTATTTAAAAACGATAACACTGCAGGCAGAAACATTTCAAAGAAAGTTGTCTACCATCATAATCTTTATACCGTGTAAAGGTTATATAAATCTGTGAACATTCATGTTTTTTATTCTGACCAAGGTTGAGCTGGGGCTGTCACTGGTTTATTATTTCAATGTTGCGTCAAGTGCGGCAATCAAAATAAGCCCAATACCATCACGCATGAAAAACAAATTCCCCGTCAAACCAACCACCAGTTATGGTGCCATTTCGACCGAAAGGGTTGGGTGGTGTGCTTATGGGAAAACTACTTGATGGGAATTAATGTATTCTCCCAGAAAACCAATGTCGTTTATCCCTAGTTCGATCACCACGACCCCAAGTAAACGTAGAATTTGTACCTAGATTTACTTGGAATGCGTCATGTTTAATCCAACGGATCGTTCTAGACCCACACAGTTTAATAAAGTTAATATTAATGGTCAATATTCGCTAGAGTATTTTAATAAAGGTAGGTGCGACTCCAGACTATATACGTTGCTGCACACGTATATAGCTTAGCTACAGAACCCGCACATTTCAAAGTTGAAAAACAATGTCTAGTCAGCCAGTAGAAATGATCGACACAAATAAACCAAGCCGTTCATGGCCTCAATGCTTTTAACTTGGTTTGAAAAACATTAATTATTTCAGAAATATTGCTGGGTGTGATTTTACTGTCTCTGTAGCTCAAGGCCTCAGCTCAACATTGGTAAAAAGAAAAAACATAAATGTTCACAGATTTTCATATACCTTACATGGTAAACAGACAATGGTAATAGAAAACTTTCCTTGAAATATCTCTGCCTGAAATGTTATCGTTTCTAAATCATAAATGAGGGAAGATCCAAAATTAGTCTTCGTCTCAGTGAGCGTTTTTTGTTTGTTTGTTTTTTGCTTTGTTTTGTTTTTTTACTGTTTTCTCGCAAATGAAACAACAAAATGAGCTGACGCTTTCACAGGTTGGTTTCATTACATATATCTTGATTTGTGCAAAGAATGGAAGCATTTACAGTCAGTTTACCAATTGTTGAGCTGGGGCTCTAAACAATTATATTAACTGTAAACATGTTCATGATAACGCACCCTAGTCTGGTTCCCAAACCCAAAAATCTCCGACTAGTCCCTGTCGATTTTAGGGTTAGGTATCACCAAAATGTCACGTGACAAAAAGGAGGAATTCCTCCTTTTCTGAAAATATCCGAAATGCTCCGAATTCGTTGTCGTCAACATCCAGACAGTGTCGTTGCTAGTCGAGCATTTTTTTTTTTTTTTTTAACAATTCAAATATTTTGCACACACATCCCATCATCGTTTTTCTTTTCATTTTTCCCCCCAACAAATTCAACACTACTATTTGAATATATTTGTAACAGTTTTACAAACTGATTATCCCAGGCTTTTTTAAACAAAGCCCGTCATCAGCGCTGTTTTTTTATCCAATGACATCGTCCACCGTTGGTGACAAGTAATGAATATTTATATATGTTGCTTTGGATGATGCCTGACATAAGATTTTTAACAAGAGGCGTCAGGGAATCTTTGGTCAGGGAACCAGACTAAACGCACCCATCCGCCCTTCTTTGTGATTTTATACAATAAAAAACAGCAAAACTACACAACTGCTTTCTGCACCCCCTCCAAAAAACAAACAACCACCAAAAAACAAACAAACAAACAAACAAACAAAACAGGGGTTCGGGTATAACAAAATAAACAATTCAGAAATGCATGATGTCATAGTGACGTAGTGTAGTTGCTGGATTAATTAAGTCATTACTGTCTATGATGACGTGTAACTTCTGTAATGTTTAATATGTCGCGAAGACTATCATATTGTTTCATATAGTTTAAAATATACGTTTTTTTAATAACATCCTTTGGTTTGAGTTAACACCAGATGACATCGTGATGACGTCATCTGTCTCATTAAAATAACTTAAGTCATAATTTGCTACAATATAGTAAGACTTGTACATATCTCCTGCCTACTTTGATTTGCATGGGGCGCTTGTTGACGAGGCATTTGCCTCACACCAACCAAACTGAAAGCTTGGCTTTTCCTATAATTTTGAGGTGGAATGCACTCAAGATGTTTACACTTCGTGTATAATGGTATGAATGATATCAATAGTTACCTACCTTTAACACTGTGTGACGTCGGGCGGAAACTATCGAGCGATACGTCAATGCGCGTTACCGACAACGCGAGTTACCGCTGTTTTGAAGCATTTCTTCTATCATTTTTTTTTAATTCTCTAAAACCCAATGACACGTTTTTGTACACACCATCAAGTATAATAGACTCTTACTGACCTATAACATGCTTCATGTTTTTTTTTAATTTGTTTATTTGTTTATTGACCCCCTGCATCACGTCACACGCAGCTACAGTCTGCAACTTTCGCCATTTTGTGGATCAATGGATTAAACGCGGCATCGCCCCAAAAAGCGCGCCCGACTCCCAAATTAGCCTTTTTGAAATAATGGTGGATATCACATCATGTGATTGCAGTGTTTGGTTTGAGTGTCCACAGACAATATTACCCAAACCAAATAGTCATGTCATAGTATTGTGTCCTCCATATCTCAAAATGGCCGAGTGATGATGACGTCAGGTGAAATGGGTTCATAAACATCGGGGACCAAAATCATATTTTTTTTTTTAAACTGGTATAACTGTAAAACCTAAACAAATATTTCGGTTTGGCTCATTTAGTGTTGATGACCATCTACTTCCAAAGAGTTCATCTTAATCATCAATTTACATCAACACTATGAAGTCAGACCTCCCCGCCGGAGTATGTGTGTTAAACGCAAGTTACTGCCGATATGCAACGCACAAGCCGGGCCAATTTTCGGGGGCTAGTAAACTATGCACAAAATGCCTCAGGCTGGACGAGTCAACAGCCCCAGGGGCACAATTATACTGGACCATTTTTCAACAATCCCTAAAAGACCATGACCTTCGATTCTTTGATTTACATAAAATAGTTGTGGGATGGGGATTGGGCGTTAAAGGGTCTGTATACGTTTGGTAATGACTCTGAAAATTTATGGCAATAATTACTCACTTGGTAAGAAGCACAGCAGCTTTGGATAGTATAATGCATTTTGAGAAACGTTTCACTTCGAAGTACTGAGGTTATGGGAAAATACAGCACTTTTTATCCCCCCAAAATTTGAATCTGAGAAGCGTTATGGCCGTAACGCTTCTCAGAATGTGTATTCCAATGACGGATACTTCTGCGTGAACACAACCGCTCCAGATTGTTGGTGATATCTCAAAAACGCTGCCACCTTTTGAACTGAAATTTACACAGGTTAGTTTTATGGCCTATATCTACAATTATATAGCATTAAGGCAAATGTACGGTTCCAAAAACCAAAGGTATACATAGCCCATGTCACTATTTGGTTTGGTTCAACCTAAGGAGGTGCAAGTTTACTGACAAGAGAAGTCAAAAAAATCCATATTCATGTATCAACAACTCTACGGAAATCACGATGTTAAAGAGGTCATTGTGCAGACGAGTTGGTCTTTAGTACTCTAAACCCTTCGTAAATTATTATTATTATCATTAGAATATATATTAGAGGTAGGAACGAATGCAAAAATTGACACATCTAATTTGTTTGCAAAAAGTATGAGCGTGTTTCACGTCCAAACCATTTGAAGAAAGAATCAATCGATTAAAATCACATTTGTACGAAAAAATGTTTTTTTTATTAAGTCATGTCACAACACAGGCAAATGCAAACACAAAATTAATGTTGACAGAGTTGTTACGTGATAAATTTGTTTTAAACTTCTTAGCCCATCAATGAGAAAAAGTAAGCTGAATTCAAGCATGGCCAAGGATCTGAGATGGTGTGTGTGTGTGTGTGGGGGGGGGGGGGGGGGGGGAGGCTAGTAACACATTGCTGTCCGAGACACTGGGTCCGTTGGTGTCAGATCACTCAGTTTGTACCACTTGACAAATATTTCCCTCTGAAAGCTCACTGATTCTAAAGTTCACCCCAGTACCAATCCTCCAGAGAAATATTTCAATCTGAAAGCTCACTGATTCTTAAGTTCACACCAGTACCAATCCTCCAGAGAAATATTTTCCTCTGAAAGCTCACTGATTCTAAAGTTCATACCAGTACCAATCCTCCAGAGAAATATTTCCCTCTGAAAGCTCACTGATCCTAAAGTTCACCCCAGTACCAATCCTCCAGAGAAATATTTCCCTCTGAAAGCTCACTGATCCTAAAGTTCACACCAGTACAAATCCTCCAGAGAAATATTTCCCTCTGAAAACTCACTGATTCTAAAGTTCATACCAGTACCAATCCTCCAGAGAAATATTTCCCTCTGAAAGCTCACTGATTCTAAAGTTCATACCAGTACCAATCCTCCAGAGAAATATTTCCCTCTGAAAGCTCACTGATTCTGAAGTTTATACCAGTACCAATCCTCCAGAGAAATATTTCCCTCTGAAAGCTCACTGATTCTAAAGTTCACCCCAGTAGCAATCCTCCCAATCCCATTACTGTTTTCAAAAAATCGGGTTTTGGACTCGTCCGCGAGATCAATAATAACTGCTTTATTTATTTGTCATAAGCTACAGCACTTTAGGCAAAATATTTCACATAGGAAAGTTTTCCACCACTGCCAGTTTATACCATATAAGTGTGTACATCTGTGAACTGTTATATTTGCAATCTTCCCAATGTTATACACACCCTTTTAAGTGAAAAACCACAGGATGGGAATTAATTTACTCTTCCGAACAACAAGGGTGCATTTTCCTTCTAACTGGAGGCCACTGTAGTAGAACAAGTACAGCTCTGAAATCTTTAACATTGCTGGCATAGTCAGTGCCTACAACCAATGAACTTCTACCCTACTAAACCTCAACTCCCAAACACCACAGAGAAAGACAATGTCTACCTATAGCCCTCTTCCATTTCTCGTCTGACTTCAGCTAAGGCTTCCTCCATCGTCAGCTTGGGTCGTCTGTGTCTACGGATGTACTGACAAGGAAGAGAAATTGTAAATGTTTTTTTGTTTTTTTTTGTATTTCCGAAGAAAATAAACAGGAAAGGGAAGATTGTCACGGAAAAAATAAATTGTTGACTGGATTGGCACACCCTGAAAACCTGATGTGCTTTACTATACCCCTCCTACTGTTTGTCGTTCTATCTGTCTGTCTGTCTGTCTGTCTGTCTGAATGATAAACTATGCCAGCTGGAAATACGATATCATGTGGTGAATACATCTACACATTACACAGTTAACCCTCCTACTGACTGACCATTCAGTGTCATCCATCGTGGTATTGAATGGATAAACTATGCCAGCCTGCAGTGTATCATGTGGTAAATGCATCCATACATTACAGTCAACTCTCCTACTGTCTGACCATGAAGGATAGATATACTAAGCAGCAAGCAATATCATTATGGTGAATGCATCTACAGAGTAGACAGTCAACCCTCCTACTGTCTGACCATTCATCATCATCCACCATGGGTTTGCAATGATAAACTATGTCAGCCTGTATTATGATATCATGTGGTGAATGCATCTACACAGTACACAGTCAACCCTCCCACTCTCTGACCATTCAATATCATCCACTGTGGTTTGAGATGATAGATAAACTATGCCAGCGATTTGTATTGAATGCAGTACAGTTATTTGCTATGCACAGTTATGCCACCACACACTAATAAATCTTATTATTTGAATAGCCAGGACACATGAATAATTCTTAGGCACTAAGATCCCCCCACCACCCCCTGTCCTACCCAGGGCTCACACTTAGCACTAGCCCGGCGTACATTTTCTAGTAAAAACTGTTATGGGCTAGTAAACACCACTTCTTAACTTGCCCTGTGGGCTACTAAAAACTGTGCACCTTACTTGTTTATAATGCTCACACTTCTTCCTTTTCAGATGTGAATAATACATTTTAGAAATGTGTTTTTTGAGTGAGTGAAGGTCATTTTTGAGTGAGGTCATTCGACCGCTGGTCATTCGACCGCTATAAACTGGTTGTGATCGCTACCATTAGTATCAGGAAGATACATTTATGACAGTACATGTTTAAAATTTGGGCAATAAAAACTTCCTGGGGGCAAGTAAAATGCACAGTTTACTAGCCCCTTGGGCTACTTTACAAAAAAGCTTAAGCGCAAGGCCTGCCACCAATTGTCAGAGTTTGAATCTCACCTCCTTGGTTTCCTCCATGGTTGTGTAGCTATAATCCGTTTGAATGTTTTCCAGGAAGGTCTGATGGAGACGGAGGGATCCCTGTATTGACTCCTGGGTGTGGCGTATTTGAGACAGTAACATTTCATTCATGGCTAAAATGCTGGGGCTGTATGACGTCAATGCTATCGGGGAAAAAAAACAAAAAAACATCAATACTGTAAACAAAACACAACAAACACCAATGCTGTAAACAAAACACAACAAACATCAATTCTGTAAACAAAACACAACAAATATCAGTGCTGTAAACAAAACACAACAAACACCAATGCTGTAAACAAAACACAACAAACATCAATGCTGTAAACAAAACACAACAAATATCAGTGCTGTAAACAAAACACAACAAACATCAATGCTGCAAACAAAAACACAACAAACATCAATGCTGTAAACAAAACACAACAAACATCAATGCTGTAAACAAAACACAACAAACATCAATGCTGTAAAAACAAAACACAACATACAACGAAACACAAAAGACACCAACTGCAATGTAAGCACAACGCAACATACAGCTACAATGTAAACAAAATACAACATACAGCAACAATGTAAACAAAACACAACAAAGAACATGACGAAGAGTGGTCATATTCGTCATTTTCTCAAAAACAAGCAGCCATGTCAAAAATTTGACCAACATAACAGGATAGCTTGATGGCAAGTTTCATGAACACTAATAATATTTTTAGCTGGTTAAAATGACAGTCAAATAAACGAAGGGATTTATTTCTTTGATTTACACACAACCATACCTTCAAGAGCCTGTGGATTTATGACGTGCATAGCTACAGGGGTGGGGTCAATGCCGGTCACCGAACCAAGAGCGCTCAAATCCAAATCTGTAAATAAATAATTGAACAAATCTTCAAAAGATACAATCCCAAGATGCTTTTGTAAACTTATCTAATTTTTTTGTCTTGCTTCCAAAATGTAAATTTCAAAACCACTTTGAAGAGCCTTGTCACACACCGGGTAAATTTTACAGTCAACTTGGTGGAAAAAAAACTGCATTGCGAGCAACAGAAACAACTTGGTTATTATAATTTATTTAATCCCTTTTTATTAAAACAAGGTTGCCTTAACAGCAAAAAAAAAATTACAATCCATATTGGCCCTTCTTATTAATAGCGTAAGAGACATTTTTCTGACAGTGTCGTACTGTCCCCTCCCCCCAAAAAAAAACAACAACACAAAAACAAAAAACAAAAACAAAAACAAAAACAAAAACAAAAACAAAAACAAAAACAAACAAACAAATTCATAAGAACACTGAAATGTGACTTTGTCTTTGTCTTCGATATTGCCCGATTGTTTTTAAATTGGCTTGTGTGACAAGAACCTTAAACCGACTTGGTTTGGATTACCCTCACTCCCTCGGCACAGCTGCCTACAGGGCATCTAAATCCTCCACTCGCTTACACGTCTTACACTCTAAGGTCACTCCAAACCCAAAATGTTTGGACTTGGATAATTTTGGTCTGCCTGGCCCAATGATAAGCAAATGTCCTTTGGGGCTGCCGCCCTAGATCCTCCACAATCAGACAACTTCCTGAAGAGGATTGGGGGAGGGTTAGGGTTAATCATGTACCTCTTAGCCATCGATGAGTAGCTGATGTAGCTCCATCTGCCTGAACCGACACATCTTTGCTCTTCTTAGTCTTTTGCTTTCCTCCATCTCGTCTCCTGCTCCTCCTCGGTGTTTCGCTTCTAGTTACCGTCTTGCTTTCTGTATAAGAAGTGAAGCTCCTACTGTGGGTAACAGACTCTGCCCGTGTCCTGACATCATCAGAGGACAGATCCTCCACATCGGAGTCAGTCTGACGAGAATCAAAATCATCACTGTAGTGCTCGCTTACGCTAGTCCTAGTGAGGGTGTCTTGACTGTCGGAGTATGTCTTCCTTCTACCACGACTGGTATCCTGTCCACTGGTAAACTCGGACCGGGAATCCGGCACTGTCCTTGTGCTCGTCTTGGTCTGTGACAGCGACTCAGACTGCGACACAAATGTGTCTTCTGCGTATGCCTCTCCAGGCGTTTTGCTCCCAGACCTTCTGATTTCCGACAGGATTTCAGAGATGGATTCGTCGGCACTTTCAAAGTCGCTCTTGTAGCTGTCTTTTTTCACAGGGCTCCCTCGACCCCGGTTAAGAGTGTCTCTGGCAAGAAGATCGTCAACAGTTTGCAGACCCGAGAAGAAGTCCTCCTTGATGGAGCTTGGTTCAGAAGTTTCACTGACAATGTCCTCGTTTGGTTTGTCTGCAGTTTTTGGCTTTGATGATGACACAGGAGCCGGCTTGGCAATTATCCCTATGGGTTCTAAATCTTCCAGCTGCATAATATTAGTGTGTATACCTTCAGGAGAGCAAAAAGAGAAAAAAACGTACAAAAAAAACCAAAAAGAAATTCACTTTTTGTGTCAATCAATAGGATTTGCAATAGTATTAACCATAGATTCTAAGTTGCACAACATTCGTATGAGGTAAAACATACATTCAAATTTTATAAAAGAAGCAAAAAGAAATTCAACTCAATTTGCTTTAGATGACTTAAAAACATGTGCTTCAGCCCTTTGCAATACTAAACACCTGTAGGTGGATTCCTTAAATAAAAGTTGGATTTAACCTTTATGAGTAGTAATATTTTGACCCCGGCTGCCAACTGCAACATATTCCTCCACAGGGTAGAGGAAATTCCATTTTTACCTTCACCTCTACTTCTACTTCTATTTCGTTACTCGGCAGGATCCTCCAGTTAGGACATAAATGCCTAGGGGCAATCATAGTTAAGTGTCTTGCTCAAGGACACAAGTGCTGGCACCAAGACACAAACCCACATTGTGATGACTAAGCCACCAGAACTTGAATTCGGTGCGCTAGACCACTCGTCCTCGAGTGCTATACCTGTATCCCCCTGCCCCCCTTCCTGGATCAGCACGTGTCTAGACTGGATAATCCCACGCTTGAACCCATCTGCCTTAGACGTATACATGTAACTTGGCAAAGAGATCTTACCGCTGAAAGAGTCTTCATGTATACTCTCAGTAATGATGGCCTCCTCTGATGACCTGTCAGACACTGCACTGTCTTCTGACGGAGCTTCTCTAGATCCGAAGACTTTCTTAGCGGCAGGGGTAGCTGGTCTCCGACTGGGCGGGCATTTTTCAAACACAGGATGTTGGCTTTCCTGATGTACAAAATGTTGATGAAGAGAAATTCAACATCTTGATTCAGGTAAATTTCAAAACAAGGTACATGTAATTCTGAAGACAAAAAACCTTAAATTCATTTTACTACTCAATTTTGTTTTAAACAGGGGTGTGATTAAGTACGACGTTTAATAATCCTGAAAAGAAATTGTGGTCTCATGTCCTCTAGGTCCAGAGATGACCACCCCTGCCCCCCACACCCCTCCGCCCAAAAAAATCCAATTTGTCTTTACCATTGATGTGGCAGTTAGAACGCTCACCACCATGTTAGCTTAGGCCTGCAGCATCGTGATGGCGTAAGTTTAAAGTTTACAAAGGAATAAGATAAAACAAACAAAACAAAAAAGTTGTCAAGGGCAAGGAGGGGTCCGGGCCACCTGGACCCGAACCCCCCCTGCATTTGTGTCTGCTCTACTCTTTATACGTATGACCATGATTACTTTGGAAGACACCCTCACGTTCAACTATTAAACCGTCTGACTCGCCTAAAGTATCTTTGTGAGCATGTATAAAATGGCAAAAATAATTAATAATAATAAGAATAATAATAACATGTAATATGGTTAAATCTCTAACCTTAAGATTACTACTCACTGTGACCTGCTTCTTATCTCGGAGTGGGGGGATATCTGGTGAGCTAGATGGAGACAAATTCATGATGAACTCCTGTAGATCCTCCTCGTCACTATCCAGTCCGAAACTTGCATCTGCTGGTGTCTTCTGGTAAAGCTTTGTCCTTGATTTTGACACATTTGACTCTTTCTTTGGGGTTGACGTCAGGAATTTGTCCGTTGTCTTTCCCATGGATGTGGTAGACTTTGTGTCCTGTAGTGCTGTTTTTGAGGTGGATTTTTTCAAAGACCTATTTGTTTCTTCCTCTCCCGCGTCAGGTTTTGGCGGGAGACTTGTTGGCTGCTTTGAAACGGACTTCTTGAGAAATTTATTGCCATCTCTGCCAAAGTTGTTATCTTCACCATCACTGTCGCCAACATAGAATGATGGTTTACTGGACTTCTTCAAGAACTTTTTGCCGTCTTTCTTCAGCTCATCCTCATCGCTGTTTTGAAGGTGACTGAACAAAGAAGCCTTGCCTGCTTCCGTAGTCTTCTTGTTACTTCTTTCAGGGTCATTTTCTCTTGTGAACTTTGTCTTGTCCTTCGACATAAAACTGCCGTCGTCACTGAGAGACACGTCAAAGTCACTCTCAGAGTCTGGCAAGTTGTCGGTGCTTCTCTTTTGTTTTGAAAACTTTGCTCCAAGCTTAGCCGCCTTCTGCAAGGCAGAGGACACATACACAGGAGCTGTTTTGTTCAGAAAACTTGGAGTCGTGGCAGACTTCTTTAGAGATGTTCCCCCAGAGCGAGCTTCAGATTTTCGTCGCAAGCTTCCGCTGTCCTCCAATGTTTGGCTATGGCTTTTCTTAACAAAACGGCTTGCCGAAAGATTGGCCGTCTGTCCCCCCTGATCTCCATCACTGGAGATGCTAATGTCACTGAGATCATCACTGAGTGTGCTTTTTGTTTTCTTTCCGCTGCTTTGGGTGACTTTACGGGAGAGCTGACTGAGGTAGGCCTAAAATTACATAATAGATAACGCCAATTCAACAAATTTATATTTTGCATAAGAATTTTTGTTCTAGATGGCTCGTATATGTAGTGTAGTTAAAAAAAAAAAAAAACCTTTATTATACAACTTTACTTGATACATTTATTGGGCCTTCACCATAAATTTCCTTTCAATAAAAGTGAACAATTTTCTAACCAGTATGATCCTGTAACCATGGTAACTGTCGATTCAAAAGCCAAACCTGGCACAGAATTTTACCTCTGAAGGGGCCATATTGCAAAAAGAGGTTTTTCTAGAACCAAAAGGGAATTTGAACTTCTATATTTGAAACGATTCAGGTAATTGGCATAATTGAGAGGATGACCTCGCGGTCTCTGTGCAATAGAGTTCCAAAGGACATTGCTGCAAAATATTTTAGTAAACAAAGTCATGTACTCTAACAGGGCCCATCGTTCGAATACGCAGTTATTTCCAGGTCGCAAAAAAAAGTCATCTAGTTTAAGACGTGACGATCAAAGCCGTCCAACCAATCATCGTAGCAACCTAGTTGATACGACACTTACATCAAGATCGTTTTCTTCTTTCCTGCGCTCTTGATTGGCCGACCGTCCGCCTGAAGTCTTGGTGGCAGACAATCGCTGTCCCTGCAGCTGTTTCTGAGCTCTTTCCAGAGCAGACGGCTGGCTAGAAAATTTCCTTTGCATCTTCACTGTGGACAACAAATTTCGAAAAATGCTCATTCAAGGATGTGAAAACACTTTTGGTAAGATTAAAAATATAAACTTTCACAGATTTACGCAGTCACGTGTAGCTTTCCATGGTATAAAGATGGCATGGTGGATAACTTCCTTTGAAATATTTTTTTTTGCCTGAAATGTTCTTTTTTTTTTTTTAATAATTCAAACTTGTTAACTTTTGCTTCGCAAGTCCGAAACCCAGTGTTTAAAACAGTGAAAACAGTTATGGCATTTGTCACTAATTTTCTTGTGACTCCGATGACCGATTGATTGAGGTTAAACTGTTACAGGTTTCTTACTTCACGAATATGTTGGGTAACATAATACAGTGTAGATACTGACTGGTCTTTGACAATTACCAGTGTTGATCGCATGCTTTAAAAAATTAAAGACAATGATCCTCTGTTTGCGATCCAACTACAGAAATGGACCAAGGTCTAGTAATATGTATGGACCATATTGAACTGCATACCATACCCCATGCTCTATAGTCATGATTAGACCCAGTAACTGGGGCGCTGTACTCTTTTTTTGAGATTTTTGACATTATCTGCTAGTACGACAGATAATGTCAAAAATCTCAAAAAAGGAGTTACAGCGCCCCAGTTACTGGGTCTAAGTCATGATAGTAATTAATATTTTGATAATAATAGTAGTAGTAGTACACTGCTAAACTATATGATTATTTAGACCCAGTAACTGGGGCGCTGTATTCCTGTTTTTGAGATTTTGAACCATAGTTGAGCCATGGAGGTAATCCAATATACATTAGAAAGTTCAGGCGGGGAGCAGCTACGGCATTTGTCATGTTTGTGAGCTAGTAAAGTTTGCCAAGTTTAGTAGTTATAGTGTGATTTAGACCCAGTAACTGGGGCGCTGTACTCCTTTTTCAAAATCTCAAAAAGGAGTACAGCGCCCCAGTTCAGAGTTACTGGGTCTTATTAATAAAAGTCTGATTATCGACTGGCAAGGTGGTGTTGTCTGGTGGTGTGGTACGGTATGTTTTGAGAGGTTGAGTTCAAGCATTGACTGGAGGTAGCCCCACACTTGTGTGGAGAAGGATTTTTGACATCAGCCGATATCGACAATCCTTTGCCACACTAGCGTAGTGACTAGTGCAAGTAGTGGGGCTAGCATTAGCAATCAAAGGAAGGAATTTTTCAAATTCAGCTGTCACTGACAGCTGAATTTGTCAGTGTCAGTGTCAAGCGTTCAATTTCACCGGACTTACTTAACAATAAGTTTACTTTATTCACATCAACAAAAACATGTATTATTGTTACTAGCCATCCAAACAAGGCAGATTGTCAGTTACCTTACAGCATTTTAAACCTTGCACTGTCATCAATCATTGGGATGTTTTGAAGAAAACTTGTTCGAGAGATGTGACACAGTTTACAATAATATACAATATTTTTTATTTACAAATGAGATAGAGCCCGCCCTCCAGAGGCAGAAAAAAAGAGTCCGCCATTGTCAACATGGCGAACTACGAAGGAGGAGTGCCTGGGGAGGTTGCAAATGGCATCAAAGTCTCGAAGAAAAGACGACCCGGGAACAGTAATGTGAGAATGAAAAGACTCCAACTGTATTTCTGTAAACCTGCCGTACACCTGGCAGAGAGTTCTGACAAGAACAAAGCTTTTATTTCACATGAAAAAGATTATCATTTTAATGGGTTTTTTTTTTAGGCAGAATTTTTTATTTTATACTTAGTTAGTCTAACTAATTTGCCAAATCCGCCATCATTGTCAGCGTCATGCGCAACCATGCGGTTAATAAACATAATTAACAACAACAAAGGTTTTTTGTTGTTGTCGTGTTCACGATAGGGCCCTTGAGAAAAGATACAGAATCGGACAGCCACGTTTTCCATTCACCATGTTCACCATTGTTATGACCAAAAACATGATTTTGATAGGTCATGTACGTAGGCCTAGGCCTAGGCCTATCTAAACAAACAAATAATTTTGCTCACAAAATAAACATTTTTGACATTCTCGACACAGAACGTCATGATGTAGATGACAAACACAACACGGTTTTGTGTACAAAGTGTATGCTGCAGTTAGTCGTCAACTTTTTCACATTTTTCATTAAGTATTAGCAGATTAGACCTTATGCGTATGACCATTATTTCCTTCCTCCAATGACGTCACTAAACTAAAAGCATTTAGTACAGGAAAGGACACCCTCGTGCTGAGGTCAAAACGGCTACAACACACGTTTGATGCTGCATTTGACCTCAAAGATGGCGGCGAATGCATTTAGGTCTATACTTGAAAGAGTTTCAAGCAGTGATTTTTTTTTTTACACAAATTTTTTCTTTAGGTACTGCCTAGGCCTACAAGAAGAATTATGAGCGGTTGATTTGGTAAAAAGAGTTATTTGGGAGAAATCATCAGGGATACCGTCTTCCTCCTGGATGACATCACCGAGGATGACAACTTTCACATGCAATACGACAACTTTTTCATGTTTTTCTCACTTTATACCAAAGCATCCACTCATATTTTTTATTCTATCATACACAAAACAGCGTTGAGTTTGTTATCCACATCCGGGACATTTCCATCATTTCCTATGATGCATTGCATTGAGAATGTCAACAAGATTTATTGAAAAAGTGGCGGTCAGATTCGGCATCTTTTCCTGCCGTGGTTAAAAACCCATACCCACTTGTTCCCTTTTTTGTATCAATGAATCCTTTTTTTATGTCAATTTCTCTGTGTAGGTTCTGGAGTGCACAGTCTGTGAGGACGTCTTCAGCTTTCAAGGCGAGAAGGTGCCACGCCTTCTTCTGTGCGGACACACCCTCTGTCATGAGTGTCTAACACGCCTCTCTCCCCACGGCAGAACGCTGCTCTGTCCCTTCGATCGTCAACCGACTGAGCTTGGTGACTCGGGGGTATGGGGTCTCAAGAAAAACTTTGCTCTCTTGGAACTCCTAGAAAGATTACAGGTGTCCAGAGAAGGTTCTCCTGGCTCTCTGTGGACGGAGACTAGGCACTGTTCCGGAATCAAGGTAAGACCCTGTTGGTCTGATGCGGGGTCTCATCTTCTGACCTTGGCTTCTTTGTCTAGGAAAGATATTCGTTGAAAAATTGGACGTCTTTGTAGTATTAAAGGAGGACTGAAAAGCGTTCATGTGGCATTGAAGAAATGCACGTTTTGCTGCCCACGTACATGATTGTGTACAGTGGTGATGAAGCCAATGCTGTGATTGGTCAATATGTTAGGGGCAGGGCTTAATGGAATGGTCTATTCTTGATTTGATGTGGTTGTTACAAATACAATGGAAAATGTTTAAATTTTTCATATAACCAGTGAAGTATCTTGCCTTCCAAAAAATGCCCTGGAATTCACAAGGTTGCCCATTTTTTCAAACAAGGTGACATTGGTCTAAAACCGCAAATACCTGTATGACATCAGACAAAATGTTTTTTATCTTTACAAAGAATCTGATACCATGTGACGAGAATGAAGAACACATTGCTTCGATTTACTGCACGGTCTGCAGCACGCACCTCTGTGCAGAATGCGCGCACAGTACGCACTCCACGCGCACCCTCGTCAAGCACAAACGCATCCCGCTGTCGGAGAAGCCGAGAGAGCGTCCCGGCTGCCCTCATCATCCGCCCCACCTTGTAGAGTTTGTGTGTATGGAGAACTCATGCCAAGCGAGCCCCTTGATGTGCTTTGTGTGCAAGGAGTATGGGACCCACCGTGGACATAAGGTGAGAGAAAACATCAACAAATCTAAGAATCCTGGTGTGGATTTCACAAAGCGCTAGGACTAGTCTTATCTCGAGTTAGGACGACTAACTAGTCCTAACTTATAGGACTAGTCATAAGTAAGGACTAGTCCTAAGTTAGGACTAGTTTTGTGAAACCCACCCCTGGACCCTGTGGTATTGAATCACAAAGCAGAAACTACTGTTCAACCCTCCTACTGTTTGACCGTTCCATATCATCCACTATGGTTTTGGACTACATGTATACCAGCCGGCAATATATCATACACAGTACACAGTCAACCCTCCTACTGTCTGACCGTTCAATATCATCCACAAGGTTTTGAACTACATGTACACCAGCTGGCAATATATCATACACAGTACACAGTGAACCCTCCTACTGTCTGACCGTTCAATATCATCCACATGGTTTTGAAATACCAGCCTGCAATATAAGTACACAGTCAACCCTCCTACTGTCTGACTATTCCATATCATCTGTGAATTTGAATGATAGATAAATTATTATGCCAGCCTGCTATGGTATCTCATAGTGAATGCATCTGCACAGTACAGACACACTTAGTTCTGTGCACAGTTCTGCTACCAAACACAACCCTTGCAGTGGAATGGTTTCAAATGGTTGGTCAACTTGAAAATGTTACTGAGGTTGAAAGAGTTGGCAAGCATCTGTGATTCGCAGATAACATTTAAAATATTGTAGTGGATCCATTCGTCCTTACACAGTTCCCACCTGAAATGATGTTCTCACATAGGACCTTGCTATAGCAACAAAAATATATCCTCATGTGTTAGACAATGAAAAATGAGATTGGAAAAACTGTTTTATGTTTTCTGAAAATAATGGGAGACTTTTGAGACGCTGGCGGCAGCAGACACAACTGTTCTGAGCGTGCGCACACATGCTCAGTATTGCGCTCATAGTTTTGAGCATGCTTACTGCTGGTGAGAACTGCAAAAAAGGACCCTCCAAAAGTCTCCCATTGATCACTCTTTTACTTTTTTCGATCAATCATCCTATTTTACTTTTGTTTCTTACAATGTGTTTTTTTATTTCTAGAGAAATAATCTATCGACCCAATTCACCTGACGTCATCACCACAGTAAATCTTGGTCGTGCCATTTTGGGAGTCAGTTTCCCCATGTGTTGCTGTGTAGTGCCTGCACGCTCACCACGTGTTTTAGAGGCAAACAGACATTTATCATGGTGCGGCCATCTTGATTTTCTCCCATTCAAACCAATGTAACCAAACCGAGGCTGGAAGGGCAAATAGTCTGGTTCTTTTTAGTACAATGAATATGAGCATCTATTACTGTTATTGGATACAGAGAACATGACCAAGATGGTGGCAGCATGATAAAGGTTTATAACTCCCATGATGGGAAACGGGGCAGAGTAGACGCATGTGACGTCGGTTGTAAAGGTTCTAAATACATACACTCCTCTAAAACACCCCATTTATTCAAAATGTTTCTTTCTTCCTGTCGTTCCAGCAAGCGCTACTCCAACAAGAGGCAGAGAGTCGGCGGAGCTCCATCATAGACCTCGCCCAGAGGGTGCGGCCATTCACCGAGGAAGTGTCAGAGGTGGCGAGGCGCCTCTCGGAGGTAATCCAACAGATTGAAGGGGGCGTCCAGGTCGTGGAAGATTTAGATGGGATCGCTGAGCCCAGACATGTAAGTATTCATGGTTCAGCCTGATCGTTCACTCATAAAACCTGAGCTCGATTTCACAAAGAGCTAAGATTGAACTTAAGTGCAAATCAATCTTAATTGCTAAGCAAAGTGTTATGTCACAATACAAATCCTTATGGTAATACTGACATTTCTTCTTAAGATGAATCTTAGTGCTTTGTGAAATTGACCCCTGGCCTGTCATTAGGGGTCTTGTCAAAATTCGTCCAGGACAGATAATAGGAAAATATTCCTCCAATGTTGAATTTTTGTTGGATCTCCATCGGATTCTTTTTCTGTGGCAGACATTGGTTTTCCTTGCTGAATGGAATACAGTTCTCCAATGCACCCCGCTGAGCACTCTGCACGGCCTTGACTGGCTGATTAATCGAAGTATAAACAAATGTGGGGTTTGGAGTGAGCAGGGTAGTTTGGAGGTCAGTGGTGTCCTTGGTCATTGACCTTGAAACTGCAAATCAGCCCTGTGGAGACCCCCTGGCTTATTTTCCAGTAGATAGCGATCTTAGCCTCCGTGGTTTGTAAACAATTGATCTCTGGAGCAAGCCAGAATTCTAACATGCCTGTGCATAATAGTAGTAGAAATAATAACAGACACCAACAGGGTGTGACGTAAAAGCTGCATATTTTTATTATTATTATCTGAAATAATGTCGAAGTCAAGAAAGTAGTATTAGAAGACCCCCCAATCAACACTGCTTATTTTGATTGCAGCAATCAAAATAACCTTGATACAAACAAGCGCGAACATGGTTTTGCCCTTCAACGTCTTTATTTCTCCATGATGAATTAATTGCCAGATTCCAGGCACAGCCCAGATGGCCAGAGCCAAGGCACACCACTACTTCCAGGAGCTCCACGAGACACTCCAGCGCCAGGAGGAGGTTGCCATGAGCGTGGTTGACGCCCACGTCCGCGAGAAGCTTTACATCCTGAGGCAGCAGCAGGAGAATCTCGCTGTCATGTTGACCAGCATCAACAGTATGTGTGTGGAGTGTGAACGCTGTGTGCAGCAGGTGAAAAAAAAAACATTTCTACAATATAATCCATAACAGTCTTTTTTTTTTATCAAACTGTTTGCTGAATCTAATATAGTTAAAAGTAACATAACCAGTTGGTGCCTGATGTCCCATATAAACAAAATTATTGTCTGCCCCAGCAAATGGTTGACGTGTAGAAACACCATTGTGTAAAATAATGAGGAATACCGGAGCAAAGGTCATCCAAACATTTTGTTTCCCAGTGTGCACAGAGCAAGCCACTTGCCGTGATGCTCTTTGTTTCACCCGCACAAATTTGCGAATTTTTGCCCGTTATTCTGGGGTTGTTGTGTAATTCCTGATTCCAGACCTGTTCCTTTTTGTTCCAAGAAGAGGATTGTGTGGCATCGAGAGGCTTTCATCATTGTGTATTCATTGTATTTCATTTCAATGGAGGAAATCAAACTGAATCGAGTTTCCAGCCTTGGTTCTGGATGTAGGACCAATTGTTTTTCACGGTGCATAAATTTGACTTTTTTCTCGATAGAGAAACCAACAAGTTCGGTGCTTTTAAGAGAATCTTTGTTCTCTTGACTTTTTTAAGTCAAGGTTTTGAAAAGTGCCATAGTTACTGGCAAGTAGAGAAAGTACGAGTACGAGAAAGTAGTCGAGTGGATACTTTTGAGCCAGGTTCAAATCTTTAAATTGATAACATTTTTTACAGGTTGGCAGTGTAAGGTGTTTATTGAAAACTGAAGATGAAATTGAATATTCTCTTCTCAAAATCAACGATTTATTATATTTTGTTTTAAGTCTTGATTATGTTTTGTTTTTGTTAACGTCAATTTAGGATGATGCCAGGGTCATTCAGGCCAAGCAGCAGGTAACAGCTCTGCAGGAAACACTGCAGACTCAACAGCAGCAGTTTACGGACATGCATGAGCATGTGCAGCTAGACGCTAGTATTCCAGTCACTTTCACAAAGGTAAAACAAATCAGGGGCAGGGCTGAGATCCTCAGGGTCTCTTGGGGCAAGTTGATTTGGGGTAGGGTGTGAGGAGGTAAAATAAATAGGGATGGGCTGGATTGCTGAGGGTCTCTTGGGGCAAGTTGATGTGGGGTGGGGAGGAAAGTAAAATAATCCAGGGCAGTGCTGGATTCATGAGAGTCTCTTGGGGGTTTTGGGGGCATGTTGATGTGAGGGGGAGGGGAGGGGGAAGTTGCTGAGGCTAGACTGGCATTGTGTATTGTATCAAGGTTATACAATCATAATGTTTTGTGCAGCTGCTCATTATTTTATGGAGTAAGTTAGTTATTCTTGTTGGCTGCCGCATTGTTATGAACTTCTCACCTGCAGGCAAGATACCTGGCCTGTTTTAATCTGATTTCTTTATCTTCAGAAAACCAGTAAGATTGTTATTAAAATAGCCTTGAAGACCTACCAAAGGCTTTACCTTGTGTACTTCTACAATTGTACTCATTGATATTTTCTACCTTTTCAAGGTTCAAAAATCATGCCTCTCTTTGTGATTTTGAATTTGTATTTTGATTTTTTTTTCTGCATGTCACATTGTAAGTGATGTTTGAAGCTTTGCTTGGGGTGGATAGTAGAATGTAACTGCTGAGTAAATGTGCGGGTACAACCTGACAGCATTTGGTGTGTAGATCTCTTTTCGGAGGAGCGTTGGCTCTGAAAAGAGCCGTCGTGGTCCCGAGGTTTCGAACAGTATACTCTGTTCATCTTCAGGAGAATGCTGCATTCACTATACTGCATTTTGATAATCTGTTCCAATATATATTTATTTTATGTCCATGTTTTATTATCAATGCTTATCAATGCATTCACTGTACTGCATTTTGATAATCTGTACCAATATATATTTATTTTATATCCATGTTTTATTAACAATGCTTATCAATGCATTCACTATACTGCATTTTGATAATCTTTTCCAATATATATTTATTTTATGTCCATGTTTTATTATCAATGCTTATCAATGCATTCACTGTACTGCATTTTGATAATCTGTACCAATATATATTTATTTTATATCCATGTTTTATTATCAATGCTTATCAATGCATTCACTATACTGCATTTTGATAATCTGTACCAATATATATTTGTTTTATATCCATGTTTTATTATCAATGCTTAATGCCAAGATATACTTCCATGAATTTTGTATTCTTTTCTTTTTTATATTTTCTTCCTTTTCAAGGGTCAAAAATCATGCCTGTCTTTGTCTGTGATTTTGAATCTGTATTTTAACTTGCATTTGACTGCATTTTGATAATCTGTACCAATGTATATTTGGTTTTATATCACCTGTTTTATTGCTTATTGCCAAGACATATTTCCATGAATTTTGCTTTCTTATTTCTTGGAATGTTTTCCGTGTAATCTGCCGGGGTGTATGTATTGACTCCAGGAGTCCTTGCCCTGGCTGGCCTTCATCACTGACCTTGAAGATGTTGCAACCTACATTGTAAGGCCTATCTTGTGGTCTCAGCCTTGGTGCCCCCTTTAAAGTTGCCCATAGACTTAAACATTTTCCAATAGAAGTACCCCCTTGCAAAATGGAACGGTCTTGCCCTCGCAAAGCTGAAATTCCAGACCTGCAAGACGCTTTTTCCTTAGTTAATGGCACCTCTATGAGAGAGAACAATTCAAGGGGCACCAAGGCAATGGCCAAGGGCTTTAGGGCAACTGCCTCCAAGTATCGAGCATGCCTTTTCTGTATGTACATGTAATCTTAACTGCCTCCTAGGATTGTTGTGTAGGGGGTTGGGGTTAAACGTATGTGGTTTTTGGTTTGGTAGTTTGCTGATTTTATACTTTTCATTATTGACTTGTTTTTAGTTTTCATGTTTTATTAAAGGCCTAGTTATATGCTTTTAAATGTTTAATTTATTTCAGATTGTGCCCAAATGAAAATAGTGTTTACCTTTTCACATTTCTAGTTCACAAATGTCAGGAAAGAAAAAAAAATTCTCTAATTGATTGATACCATTATTTACAAAAATTTCAAGCTCACTCTCAGGGTCTAATGTATAAGTTAACTGAAAACCTCAAACAGCTTAGATCAAGAAGATAGATGAGTTTGTAAAATCAGACCTTGGTACTTCTTGAAAGCTACCAACTGATAATTCACGATACTTTCTCTCGTCAGGATAACCGAGTCCACATCGGACCCAAGATGGAGATGAGAGTCGTTGTCTTAGGTCTGGACAACGCCGGCAAGACAACGATCCTCTTCAAGTTGAAACAAAACGAGTTCATCCAGACCATCCCTACAATCGGTATGTCTGCAAATCATTTCACTCTTTCACTCTATTGTTCGATATCAGCCTCTTGCTTAGCATTTTGTCAAGGCATGCTGGGCTCCCACTACGTGAACAAAAAATAAACATAAGTTAGCGAAGTCACAAACACCTCTACCGACTGGTGACAAAAATTAATTATTCATTTATTCAGCTTGTATAAATCATGAAGTATGGAGAGTGTGTGAACCAATCACCTTTGAGTATGTCATACCGCTTAAAGAGATGCAAGTAATTCTGCATTCTTATTGCATTGTGAATTGAATTTCTCTACCAAATTTGTGAAGAAAAACGGCTTATTCCGCAAGTCGGTCGAGGCGCTCCTTGCTCTGCCACACTGTGTTTAGTCTTTTTTTTTGTGCTGGGCCGTGGTTAGTGTACTTTAGTGCCAAGCTTGCCTTGAAGGTTAACGCTATAGTACCTCAGTACCTATGGTACCTAAGTACATACGGTACCTCAGTGCCTATGGTACCTCATTGCCTATGGTGCCTCAGTGCCTTTGGTACCTCATTGCCTATGGTACCTCATTGCCTTTGGTACCTCATTGCCTATGGTACCTCAGTGCCTATGGTACCTCAGTGCCTATGGTACCTCAGTACCTATGGCACCTCAGTACCTCAACACTCTTGATTAAATGTGTATGCCTAGCTTCATGCTTTGGGTGACTGGTTTGGCCCTGCCACAGTAAATCCAGTATTAACCCTCCTACTATCAGCATGTTTCTTGAGACAACCAACCCATACCTCACTATGCCACAACAGTGGCATTTTGAGGCACACACATGCTGATGTATGTGGAGAGTCGAGCCCCTGCCCAAATTGTTTCAGTAAGAGTGGTGTTTACTGGAGAAGCCACCAGCTGTGCTCAATTGCAATGGAATTCGGGCCACTGTTGGAAGAGATAAGGTTCTCAACCTTGGTCGATTTCTGCAGTGACAATCTGTGGCACTGATCGACCATACATACAAATACAACGATAGGAAAGTGTGACATGATGACCTCACTGTTGTGTGCATAGCACATGGGAGATTTTGAGGCATCTTGGAACGCACCTATAAGACGGTTAATTAAAATCCTCCAGTCTATGGAATCTCAACACCCAAATTTGGACTTTGATCAAATTGGTATCCATGGCCTCGTGCTTAGACTAAGAGTAGGTAATTTGGCCCTGCTTTGCCAAGTCCTTCACAGTCCAGGGTCCAATTTTCATTGAGCTGCTGGAGCAAAAAAAATGCTTAACATTTTTCTAGGATACCAGTCACAAATGGTACAGATGACATGTTTTTTTTGGCTGGTAACCTTATAATGGTAAGCATAATTTTGTTGTGCTTAAGCAGCTCTATGAAATTGAGCTCTGGTGTGTACATTCACTGAACCTTCAAGTGTCTGGACCCTGATGCAAGCTTTAAGTAGCGTGGTAAAGATTGGCTGGTTTGGGGGTACAGTACCACATCCATATTTTTTTACTTAAACCATGAGGTGGATTTTGGAGGATTTCGAGTGGCCAGTTGGATTTAAGAAAAGACAAAGTCCTGCACCATAAAAAAAAAGCTCTAAACAAGGGTAAGAAGAAGAACATAAATGTTCACAGATTTAGATTTACCGTACTTAGTATAAAAACAATGATGGTAGAAAACTTTCCTTAAAATATTTCGGCCTGAAGTGTTATTATTTTTAACTAATAAATGAAATAAGATCCAAAAGTAGTTTTCGTCTCAGTGAGACGAAAACTCTGCCTACAGGAATGCATCAAAAAATGCTGAATGCTGAAAAATGCTGAATGCATTTTTACCGTTTTCTTGCTAATGAAGCAATGAAACGAGCTGAAATTTTCACAGGTTGGTTTTATTATTTTTGCAAAGAATGGAAGCATTTACAGTCAGTTTACCAATGTTGAGCTGGGGCTTTAAATCATTATCTGTTGACTTGTACTGTAAACCAAAGACAAAGTACCCACAGAACGCTGAGTTTTTATCATGTAGTGTAGAGAGATAGTTCCCACTTGTCGGCCGTCTTTATGGTCAATGATAAATCATTTTCAATTATGGTCAATGATAAATGATAAATCATTTTCTGTACACTATGTGTTATGCTTAAGTATTGGTGCGGCACGTGGGAGTTTGATCAAATTTCATTGCATGTTCTGTCGGTGAACCACCTTACTGCATTGAAAAATTAGTGCGCTTGATACAGCACAAAGCCAAATTGCAGGTTGCCCGAAAAGATGGCATCTTCCTTGTCAGTAATACTCTCGCTGTATTTCAACATTTAGGCTAGATGCCTCTGTTGACCCAACTCAGCTGACATCATCATCCACGGACCAATTTTAGTGATGCCATTTCGAGAATCAGATTCCCCGTGAGTTTAAAGGGGCTGTGTCGTCATGATTCTAGCAGGCCTGTGTGGCTGTGCATAGAAAGATGAAGTCTCCCTCCCAGATACTGCACATGCGCGTGCTTGCGGTCAAATCACAAAGGGTGCCGTCTTTGTCAAACTGTGATGTGACCACCGGCACACACATGGGCATAGTAACTGGGTTATTCCATTTTATTCACGGCTATAATCATGACGACATAGCCCCTTTAATGTGTAGTGTCACATTGACACTACACATATATGTCATATTGCATATTGCATTATGTCATATTGCAGGCTGGCATAGTTTATCTATCATACAAAATCACAGTGGATGATGTTGAATGGTCAGACAGTATGAGGGTTGACTGCGTGTTGTGCATTCACGACATGATATCATATACTGCAGGCTGGCATAGTTTATCTGTCATTCAAAATCATAGTGAATGAGATAGAATGGTCAGACAGTAGGAGGGTTGACTGTGAACTGTGTAGATGCATTCACCACATGATATCATATTGCAGGCTGGCATAATTTATCTTTCATTCAAAACCACAGTGGATGATATTGAAAGGTCAGACAGTAGGAGGGTTGACTGTGTACTGTGTAGATGCATTCACCACATGATATCATATTGCAGGCTGGCATAATTTATCTTTCATTCAAAACCACAGTGGATGATATTGAAAGGTCAGACAGTAGGAGGGTTGACTGTGTACTGTGTAGATGCATTCACCACATGATATCATATTGCAGGCTGGCATAATTTATTTTTCATTCAAAACCACAGTGGATGATATTGAAAGGTCAGACAGGATGAGAGAATTATTTCACAAGTTCAAAAATGTTTTTCACTCAAGGAGACTCCAGGGATTATCGGATAAATTGTCCAACAAAACAAAACTTAAAATTTTGGGGGAAAGTTCGGGAAAATACACAATAAATAGACGCGTATTTTGGGAGAGTCTTATGTCACGATTCCAGGGGTTTTGATCGAGCCAACCTCGGTACAAAAAAAATTGGCGCGGCGAGATCAATCACCCCTGGGAACGAGATTGCCTCTAGTCCCTCTAGCACTGACATCACATGCAGATACTTTCTGCCCATGGTTTGCCATTTCAGGAGTCAAATTGCACGTTAAGAAGCCATGGTGAGTGTCTAAATATACGCGAGTGCCTAAAATGCCCAGGTGCATAATACATAACACGGGATGGAAACCTACCCCCAAAATGGCCTAGCTGAGATTGATTGTGATTAGAACATCAGGGCCCAATTTCATGGCTCTGCTTACCGTAAGTGAAAAATCAGCTCTTACGTAAGCAGGAAATTCCACGCTTACTTAAGCAAGGAATTTTTGCACTAACCTCATAAGCGGCGAATGGTCTTCGTAAGCGCAGAATGACGCAGTAAGCAGAGCCATGAAATTGGGCCCAGGTGAATTGGAGCCAATCCTGGCATTTTGGAGCCGGAAGTGCAGTGTAACGAATGTTCATCGTGTATGTTTACCATTCGTTTACGTTGCACTTCCAGCTCCAAAACGTCATTACTTACCAACAGGATACACCTGTCCATAGATAGTGTAGCATAACCTGCACCCTTGCATCACATCGTAGTAGTAATGGTCTCTCCTTACTCTACACATTATGTACATGACTTTGTTTAATTTGCTTTGTCTGGTACATGTATATGGAGGAGGCTTAGATCAATTTGTAAGTTTCATTGATAAAACTTTCCTTCCATTTTATTTTTGTTTTTTTGTTATTTTTTTTATTTGATTATTATTTTTTTTCTTTTTTACAATGGGTCATCTGTACACTCCATAGTCAGATTGTAAAAATGATTTGTGTCACTTTCTGCTTTCTCGTTTGTGGGTTTTATTTTCTCATTTCCCCCCCCCCCCCACCAAGAAACCAACCCTCCCAAGTAACCCACCCTCTCAAGTAACCCACCCTCCCAAGTAACCCACCCTCCCAAGTAACCCACCCTCCCAAGAAACCCCCCCTCCCAAGAAACCCACCCTCCCAAGAAACCCACCCACCCAAGTAACCCCCCCTCCCAAGAAACCCACCCTCCCAAGTAACCCACCCTCCCAAGTAACCCACCCTCCCAAGAAACCCACCCTCCCAAGAAACCCACCCTCTCAAGTAACCCACCCTCCCAAGTAACCCACCCTCCCAAGTAACCAACCCTCCCAAGTAACCCACCCTCCCAAGTAACCCACCCTCCCAAGTAACCCACCCACCCAAGTAACCCACCCTCCCAAGTAACCCACCCTCCCAAGTAACCCACCCTCCCAAGTAACCCACCCTCCCAAGTAACCCACCCTCCCAAGTAACCCACCCTCCCAAGTAACCCACCCACCCAAGTAACCCACCCTCCCAAGTAACCCACCCTCCCAAGTAACCCACCCTCCCAAGTAACCCACCCTCCCAAGTAACCCACCCTCCCAAGTAACCCACCCTCCCAAGTAACCCACCCTCCCAAGTAACCCACCCTCCCAAGTAACCAACCCTCCCAAGTAACCCACCCTCCCAAGTAACCCACCCTCCCAAGAAACCCACCCTCCCAAGTAACCCACCCACCCAAGGGCATGTGTGACGCTCCACTATTTTCAGTGACAGTCTTAAGTAATAATGGCCAATCCTCTCCCAAATAATGAAAAAGAGACGAGAGCAAGATAGAGAGGGGAGAGAAAGAAAAATGAATAATTTACTCCACGGAAATCAGCAGGTCTTGCCACCCTGAAGTACAAACAATGCAAACCCGTGGTAATTACATTGTTATTATCATTAAATGATTTGCTGAAGTAATTGGTGTAAAATACACTTGTGCCCAGCTCCTACACACACACACACTCAACACTCACAATTGGGCAAGAAAAAAAAAAAAGAGGAGTGAAAAGAAAGAAAGCATGCAAATTTGTCCGGTGATCGCACTTTATTTGTGCTACACTCTTTGCCAGGAGGCATCTAGGGTCGGGTTGTATATATGTGAGTGGTTTTGCCACGGCGACGAAGACCCAAGTCAGGCACGATACAGCAGATGTTATCCAAATACATCGAATGGTGCTCTAAAGTGCATGGAGTTGCCACCAAATAATCGCGTATAATCAATTTGTTATTATATGCATTTTATCATCAATTTGACTAAAATGATGGGCACCCTAATGAAATTAAGTTACAATTTCATGAAAAGAGACAGCAATTCGATTAGCTCGCACTGGATGGCTTGCTGAGCACAAGCGGTGGCTCCCTTTGACTGGTAATTGAATGATTTGAACGATGCGAGAGTGGTAATGTTAACAGCATTACTGGCAAAATTGTCCGTCCTTTGGTGCTCAACAAACGTGCATTAAGCAAAAACGTCTCCGTCGTTGTCTCTCACTTAAAAGGGTGGAAGTAAACAGGAGGGGAAAAAAAAGAAAATAAAAAAAACACATCATGACTTGGAAACAGTTTTGGGCTGGGGTATCTTTTTTTGTGTTATTTATATTATTCTCACTTTCTTGTATTTAGTGTTTGACTTTGACAATCCACCGCGCTGCATTAGACCTTAGAGAACACTAGTCCTTTCTCTGTGATTAGACTTTCTCGTCATCGTATTTTCTGCCGTGTGAGAAGGCCGTGAGGTAATTCATCTTTTTTTTGTGTGTCATTGTGAGGAACGACTGGGTACAACAGTCGTACAATGGTAAATTAGTGCAGACAATAAGCACGGCTCTGTGCCGTATTTAACGCAGCGTTCGCAAGTGGATTACGTGTATGTGTTAAGTTCGGTCAGAATGGGACAGAGGGTGAGTTAAAAAAACTGGTGGATCTTTTCAGCCGGTCGTCAGGAAGCAGGGGGTTAAATCCTATGGTGTGCGTTCACCTCTGCTGCTGGGTCCATGTGTACTTTCTGGGACACCTATGGGCTTGCACTAGAATGCATCAAAATTGCTTTGAACAAAAGTATTTAATTTAAAGTAAAGTATAACAGGGAGTCAGTCAGAAGTTTTAAAGAGGTGCTCTGAGGTCAAATTCAGTTTTGTGATGCACTCAATTTCCAACCGATAGAGTCCTTATGAAAGTGGACAACAGAATTACGAGTGGCTAACCTAGTAAGCCACTAACCGCAAGGGAAACTGACTGGGTCAATTTTAAGTCAGTTTTTAGGGTGAACAAAGACAAATGGACTGGAGCAGGATTTGAACCAGCGATCCCCGGACTATTGTACCGGTGCTCTACCAACTGAGCTATCCAGCCCTAATGTTGGCCGTCTCCCTATTTTGTCACTACCTTTGCTCAAGGGTTCCAGTCGGAAGCCATTTAATTCAACCTGAAACTGCCGTGTAGCCAGAGATCACACCCAAGGTATACGATATGACCGTAGAACTATAATATAGATCTAACCTGGGAAGTGGCAAGACAAGAATCACCTCTATTTAGGGGATGCAACTTTTTAACTTCAAATGTTAAGCTGGGTGCACGGCGGTTTCAGATTGAATTAATTGCTTTACCAATTTCTCAAAAACTATAGCATTTCAAGCAAAAATATTTCAAGGAAAGTTTTCTACCATTACCATCTTTATACCATGTAAGGTATATGTAAATCTGTGAACGTTTATGTTTTACTTTCTTACCACTGTAGAGCTGGGGCTTTAAAGATATGTATTGTAAATATCAAATGATGAAAGTACTGTGTTACCTTGCTGTATTTTTTAGGGTCAAGTGCACCTTCTTGTTAAAGCAATTTTCACGCTGGTGTAAATTTTGTCTCCCCTCGGCCAAAAAACCCAGATGACTTTAGGAAGGAGAAGGGGGAAAAAAAAAATTGTACTATACTTTCTCTTTTTTGTTTTTGTATTTTTCCTGTCCGTGTTTGCGAGGCGTGCCATATTCAATTACAGCAATGAAGAAAAAAAATTATATCGCTATGGTGTGTCCTCTCGTTGCCGCAAGAGGAAAACGCGGCAACAACCGAAATTACCCCTTAATTACATCTCGTCTATGGATTGATCATGTTGGCTACAGACAGTTTGTGACAAATCAAATTTTGGAGAAAAGGTCAAAACTGGGGGAAAGATTGCAATCGTCTCTTGTTTGTACGAATTCATAATAGGTTGCGACAAAGTGGAAATGCGCCTATTGATTCGAGTGAGCTCTGTGGCGTGAATGTAGACTGCGATAATTTTCTTAGCGAACTATCATGAGCACTAGTGGATGTAATGTATGTTTACGGAAAGTCACGTTTGTTCTTTCGCTGTCCCGACAAAGAAGGAATATGAAATAGTTCACAGTGTTTGAGCAAAAGGAAGAATTACAAAGAGTCCAAAATTGTTGAAATGGAACAAATCGTATTAAGTAAGCTATGATTTGTGGGTGAGTTTTGAATGATGTCTGGTACCAATGCCTTGCTGAGTCACAAGTGAATGCTCAATTTGAATTCCTCAGACCTCAGACTAAATCCAGTGTTGCTATGTGACATGGTTAGGGGTCAAGGGTTAGGGGTATAGTTACGTGTACATACATGTAAGAGATGACAGACACCCATGTACAATTCTTTATGAAATGTGTGGCGCGAGGATGCCAATCTTTGCTGGTCTTTGTTTCTGTAATATTTCATGTAACATCTGGATCTTTTTTTTTTTTAAGTTCATAACAGCTTGCAAAAATAAAGATTATTGTTATTTGTCTAAAGGCAAACTACAGGATTAGTAATTATCTCAACAACAACAAATTAGTTTCAATCTGAAAGCTCACTGATTCTTAAGTTCATACCAGTATCAATCCTCCAGAGAAATATTTCCCTCTGAAAGCTCACTGATTCTAAAGTTCATACCAGTACCAATCCTCTAGAGAAATATTTCCATCTGAAAGCTCACTGATTCTGAAGTTCATACCAGTACCAATCCTCCAGAGAAATATTTCCATCTGAAAGTTCACTGATTTTAAAGTTCATACCAGTACCAATCCTCCAGAGAAATATTCCCCTCTGAAAGCTCACTGATTCTAAAGTTCAAACCAGTACCAATCCTCCAGAGAAATACTTCCATCTGAAAGCTCACTGATTCTGAAGTTCATACCAGTACCAATCCTCCAGAGAAATATTTCCCTCTGAAAGCTCACTGATTCTAAAGTTCATACCAGTACCAATCCTCCAGAGAAATATTCCCCTCTGAAAGCTCACTGATTCTAAAGTTCAAACCAGTACCAATCCTCCAGAGAAATACTTCCATCTGAAAGCTCACTGATTCTGAAGTTCATACCAGTACCAATCCTCCAGAGAAATATTTCCCTCTGAAAGCTCACTGATTCTAAAGTTCATACCAGTACCAATCCTCCAGAGAAATATTTCCCTCTGAAAGCTCACTGATTCTAAAGTTCATACCAGTACCAATCCTCTAGAGAAATATTTCCATCTGAAAGCTCACTGATTCTGAAGTTCATACCAGTACCAATCCTCTAGAGAAATATTTCCATCTGAAAGTTCACTGATTTTAAAGTTCATACCAGTACCAATCCTCCAGAGAAATATTCCCCTCTGAAAGCTCACTGATTCTAAAGTTCAAACCAGTACCAATCCTCCAGAGAAATACTTCCATCTGAAAGCTCACTGATTCTGAAGTTCATACCAGTACCAATCCTCCAGAGAAATATTTCCCTCTGAAAGCTCACTGATTCTAAAGTTCATACCAGTACCAATCCTCCAGAGAAATATTCCCCTATGAAAGCTCACTGATTCTAAAGTTCACCCCAGTACCAATCCTCCAGAGAAATATTTCCCTCTGAAAGCTCACTGATTCTGAAGTTCAATCCTCCAGAGAAATATTTTCCCTCTGAAAGAAGGTTGCTCATTGGCTTATCCTGTTCGCAGCACATACATAGATGTGCGTTTTTCACTGTTTCATCTTAACGATGATCTTAACCGCTCAGCCACGACACTCCACAATGTGATGACCTCAAAGCATAAGGTCCATTGTTAAAAGCAAGTTGACGGGAATTAATTTATTCTTCCAAAAAACAATTTAACCACCTTAGTATAAAAAAAGTTTTACATCCACAATGTCTCCTCAACTGTGCAACTGTCTTAATTATGTTGATAATAACCACTCCTACAACACAAGGACCCAATTTCATCAAGCCTGTAAGCAAACGTTTTCTGCTTAGGGAGCGGCCATTAGCAGAATTTCTATTTCATAAACCCTGTTAGCCATAAGCAAAGCAAAAGGCACACTAACCTACCGACGGTTTCTGTGAGCAGATGAGTGACGCAACAATCCATTGTAAATTTGCACACGCGCTGTCAGGTCTTATGAAATGCACTTTTGCTTAAGCGTGTTTGTCTGCTATAATGACCACAACAATTTGCTTAGCAGTAAACAGCTTTAATAAACATTGAATCCCGACAATAAATAAAACATTGAATCCTCAGCTTACCGCGGAACTCTGCGCTTACCATCACCAATTTGCACTTACAGGATGAGCTAGCTGTTAGTGCTAGCTGTATTTAAGCGAACAATGCATGCTAAGTGTGCGTGGGCACAGGCAAAAAAATGTCTTGCTAACCTGTGAAATTTGCTGATGTAAGCGTGGAATTCCCTGCTTCTGTTAGCATCGTTTCTTTGCTTATGGTGAGCAGAGCCATGACACTGGGCACAGATCTGTTCCACGAGGTAATCTTGTTCTTCCTTTATCCGAATCCAATTCATGAAAACATAAGCATGTGGCTCTCAGAGTCCATTCATTTAGTGATCTCCCCGCCGCACTTAAACATCCGTCTTGCCTCCCCAGGCCTGATTGCTTCGTTCTTGATAGGGCAAGGGCACCAAGGCATTTTCTATTCGATAAAGGGAATGACCAGGGGCAATGACCAGGGGCAACGGAGGGAATTGCCTCCGTTGCCTCTGTGAAGTATCAGGCCTGTTTCCTGCTCTGGCTAGTTTTAAAGAAAGCCAGTACAAGAATTTGAGGTTTTAATGTATGGTACATGTACATGATCGGCTTGGTTTTTTTGGGGGGGGTTTTTTTGGACTGTCTATGTAACAATGTTCAATTTGTATGGTATTATTCTATTATTCATTTTTTGTGGCTGCCCCGGATTTGTTGTTTTTAATCCTCCTCGAGGTTTACTGCAATGTAATGATTTTATCAACCTTGCCTCAAGGTACTATACTCTTCGGTTTTTTTTTTTTACGCTGTAAAATCTTTATCAGGTTTTATACAATTATCTGTTTTTATTTAGCCCTTGCACGCATGTCACACGCGCCGACTATGCCACGCTTACCATTTTGGTGGTCAATAGGTTTACGTGTAAACGCTGCGTCTCCTAAAATGCGCTCTTCACTGAATAACTCAGTGACATTGGCCACCAAAATGGCGCAACCAAGATTATTGTGATGATGACGTCAGGTGAAATGGGTCAATACACTTGAGTGTTTTGTTCTTGCTGGGCACCGTTGAAAATCAGTGTTTCACTGAATGGTTTCCCCATGATGAACAAGAAATACATCACTAAATGACGTTCTTTCCCTTTTATTGTCAGGATTCAATGTAGAGACTGTAGAATACAAGAACGTGAAATTCACCATCTGGGACGTCGGGGGAGATACCAAGCTCAGACCACTGTGGAAACACTACTATCTCAACACACAAGGTAACATGTAGAACTAATTATTATACATGTAGGTAGAGTACAGGATTAGTATTCATCAACAAAACAATAAAATAATTATTAGTGTCAGTCACAAAGTTTACTGATTATGAAGTTAATCTTCCATGGAAATGTTTCCATGAATTACTGTCAAAGTCGAGAAAATAGAATTTGAAGACCCTGATTTTTTAATTTCGGTTGTAACAATCAAAATTAAGAACAATCAATACCGAGATCTGTTTACATGCTGAAAAGTGTGCATGTTTTTTTCACTATTTTCTCCTGACTTGTACGACGGATTAAGCCCAAATTTTCACAGGTTCATTTTTTCATGTATATATTGAATCACAATATATATTGAATCATCAACTTTACCTATCCTATATTTTACCCGTAAGGAAATAGGCAGTGGAAATTTCGCTCGTAAGGCCCCCAGTTAAATTGCACGATTTTGTTTCCTGTACACATTAAAACAATGTGCCTGGGAAGCAGGGCTATGGGAGAATCTTAGGGGGTCACTAGGTGGCAGCAGACTTACCGGGTAAACTCATTGCTCTTGGTAATGTACGCATGCTCAACACCATGTAAACAATGGAAAATAACCTGGTATCTCTGCTGCCATCTAGTGGTCGAAAGTCTTCCATTCCATGGTGACTCTCGTAACAATGACCACAAGACAAGAATGAGAAAATTTCAGACATGTCTGAATTCAGACCTTTTTGTGTCTGCCTGATTAAAAAAGAATAGCTGAAATAATTTCTTCAGATACCAATAAATCCTGTTCTTTGGCGCTTGGGATACTTTTCCCAAAGGCTCCTTGAAATCTATGAAAAGGTAGAAATGCTATCATTTTAACATATATCTTGTATTTTGGATCCTACATATACATGTAGTTTCAGACTTTTTGTAAGCAAAGATTTTCACCCCTGAAAAGAATCAATTGATTTTTTTTTCTTGGAATGATCTTTGTGACCTGTTACTTTGAGATTTCAAATTAGTGATTATAAATTTACTTTTTTGTTCTTCGTTGTGTGTGTGGTTGGGGGTGGCAGTGACATTATTCTGATGGTTTTTTTTTTCTTTGAGGGTGGGAGTGATGGGACGGAGGACGACTTGAGAAACGTCTTTTTTTTCCCGGGAAATAGCTACCCCTGCTTGTGAAGTAAATGTAGGGTTAAACAAGATGACCCATGGGGGTTCAAATTTCCTTGGGTTTGACTTTTCAGGGAATTGGCACTGAAGTTAGAAAAGGGGCTTTAGGATGTAATTTTTTTCGGGACAATGCGGCCTCTTGCAGGTCACAAGGCAATCTTGTGTTCGTAAGTGAGTGTGCCATAATTTCACACTTGACAAACTGGCTTCATCCACTCCAGTCATACCAGAAACCCATAAGAAATGCTCTGAGCTAGTTGCTTTGAACAAATGAATGATGGGACTTGCTTTTCACATATATTCATTTCAAGGACTCACAGTCCTCTCAAAATTATCAGTTTCTGTCCTGGTGAAGTTACACACAAACGTGCAGTGGCTTAACCAGAGGGGGGGAAGGGCAGGGGGTGTGTAACCCCCGCTCAGAACCATTTGCTCCCCTTGCCCCACCCTCCAAATTGTGTCTTTGCCCCTGCTTGCCTTCCCCCGCCTCCTCCCCCCCCCCAAAGGTCTAGTTGCACCACACGGCAAACGAAGCTGGAAGGACTCTGTGTGTACAGCAGGTACGTGCAGGTGTGGTGCAGCTGCTTATCAAGAGGATACATGTTCAATGTCACGAATGTACAATAGTAACACTGTTGACCCATTGGCTTTGCCGCAGTCCTCCTGTGGACTACTCCAATTGAAACTACCATTTTCCCTTCAGAGACTCAAAGAAAAAATTGCTTCAGACTTGAAGAAACAGTTGTGATGCATCTTCTTATTTCCACCTCCTTGTCTTCACTACAGCTCTCTTGTTTGTGATTGACTCAACGGATTCAGACCGTCTCGATGAAGTCTACGATGAGCTGGCGGCTCTCATGTCAGAGAAGCAGCTCAAGGATGCCCTGCTTCTCTTCTTTGCAAACAAACAGGTGAGTTGACTTCCACCTCTTTGACCCTTTTTATAAAAATACTGGGCATTTATTGGGCGCTTTCAAATCCATTGTTTCAAATCGCCTCACAATATTGAATGCTCAACTCCCTTGGAGTATGCAGCACCAGCATCCAAGGTAGCGCGTACAGGTTTCTAATCATTCACATCAACAAGGATACAAGTGCCATGACTGGGATCCGAACCCATACTCCAATGAGCTCGCAATCAGAGCTTGATTCTGATGCACAAGACCACTCGGCCACCATTTGCTCTTATATGACCCACTCTTCACTGGCTCCCTGTCTCCCTCGCTCCGTTTCTCCCCCTACCCTCCCCACCTCTCACCCCCATCCACCTCTCACCCCCCCCACCCCCACAGTCCTTTGTGACATACATTGTTTTGAACATTCCTTAGTCATCGTGCAGTTAAGAACAAGAAATCTTTGAAACCACCATCTCTATAAGAGAGTGTTTTGAAAGCTGGTTTTCGGACACCCAATCCCTTTAATATACTCTGCGTTTAGCTATTCAATGCTGTACAGAAAGAAAGTGCTTCCCTTTTGAATAAAATAAGAATATCTAATTCCTGAAAAAAACTGTGTGGACGTGTGTAAGTCCACACAGCACTTCAAGTTCCTACACAGTATGGACATCTTTTCTTATCAGGTCCACACTTCGTATGTAGTGCTTAAACACACACAAAAGTGTGCAATGTCCTGACAGACGTGGACCCCCTTGTTTTCCTTTGTGTTAGCAATCGAAGACCTATTGTCCCTTTTGTTATAAGTCCTCGGTTTGAATGTCACTACAAGTACACACACACACCTTGTATTGACCCAATTCACCTGACATCATCACATGATAGATTTTGATTGCACCATTTGAAGAGTTGGATTCCCTTCGTGATACCATGCAGCAAGCATTTTAGCCAACGCAGCCGAAGTTTAGATGCTTACCCCCTCTTTACATGCAATGTCACTCCCACAAAAAATGACGGACCAAGGTACAACTATTGAGCAAGGTGCAACTACCCAGGTTTAAACAGGCCTGTGATTTGTCAGGAATTTTTCCTGATTTCAGGATTTTTCACTAATTATCCTTTGCCTTAAGATTTTCTTGTAGGTGGGGGGGGGGGAGGGGGGGTCGAGGTTGCCATCACATAGGAAAGAAAGATATAGCCCTTGTTCTTCAATCTCTAGATGTGTATCTGTGATGATGTAGAGAGTCTTTACACCACTAAATGTAATCATCTCTGAGGCATGTCTTGGCCAAGCGGTCAAGGGCACTGGACTCAGGCTCTGGTGTTTCTGATCGGCGGAGTGAGGGTTCGAGTCCTGGTCTTGACACTTGTGTCCTTAAGCAAGACACTTAACCATTATTGTGGCATCCATAGATGGGACGTAAAGCCGTAGGTCCCGTGTGTTGTGTATAGCTTTCATTTGCACTCTTCAGACTGAGAGGAGACAGGAACAAGTTCTTAAGCTTTTTGTTTTCTTCTTCTTTTTTATATAATCACACCAGTTTACGACAAATTCTCTTCTTTTTTTTTCTCTTACAGGACAGCCCACAAGCTCTGAGCGTGGACAGCATCACAGAGCGACTGGGACTACCCAAGCTCTGCTGTGGCCGAAACTGGTGTATCCAGCCCAGCAACGCACAGACCGGAGCCGGACTACTGGAAGGACTGGACTGGTTGTCAAGGCAACTCATCGCTGCTGGAGTGGTGGACCTGGCTTGAGTAGTGAATGGCTATTTATGTCTTCGAGTTATATTTGTCGATGCGGTTTGATTGTATATTAGGTTTTTTTCTGCTCAATTTTGTAATACAGCTGTTACATGAGATGGTGTTGTTTTGGTTGTTTTTTTTGGGGGGGGTTTGTTTTTTTGTAAAATAACACAAACTAATTGTTTTTTTCTACATGTTTTTCAGACAAAAGAGTGCACCAGATATAAGTCTGGTTACCAGTGAAGTGTATTCTGTGGAGTGTTATGGCCGAGCGGTCTTAGTGCACCAGACTCAAGTTATTTTGTTGTGTGGGTTTGGTTTCCGGTCGTGGCAATTGCGTCCTTGAGCAAGACACTTCACCATAGTAGCTTCAGATTGGAGTGGGACATTAAGCAGTAGGTCCCGTGTGTTGTGTAATGCACTTAAAATAATAACACTAACAGAACCCAGTACATTCATCGTTAAGAGGAGGGGTTTGCCCCGTTGTTTCTGGTATGGTTGGCTGCAGATTGCACCGCAACACCTTGTAAACCATTACAAGGTGCTGCATAAATGGGTCTCATAATTGACTGTCTGTAGACTAACCAAATTGTAGAGAGGTGGTGGTAGGATGTCTTAAATCAGTGTTTTGTCACCTGTGAGGGCAGCAGACTAGGATTAGCAAAACGGAGCCATATTGGCCACATCTTAATTACATATGTAAATATTACCCTTAAATAGCTGACTTTAACCGGTGGAACACAGGTGTTTTTAGTTTGCTTTTAGTTGGAATTTCTTTATAAAAAAAATCTTTTTTTTTTATCTGTACAATAATTGAGGCATTCTAAAGGTTTAAATGACTTATAATTATTTATTACTTTTTCAGCCGTGTATATAATCAATTTGAGTAAATCGTAGCTGGAGTACATTGAGGTAAATTATATTGAGTTGACAGCAGTGATACTTTATGTATCACTAGATTTTATCGATTGAAAATCAGTGTGTGACACATTTTCATTTATGTTCAGGTATAATTATGTTATGCAATGTTTGCAGATGGTAAAGGCAGTGTTAATGGTTTGTACAGGAGTGTTGCTGTGCAAAATAACCTTAAACCTTACTCAAATCACTGGGAATGACGTAAAATAATTTTCCTGAGAAGTTACTCTGCACAAAAGGAATGATTATTTTCAGACCAGGAATAACACAGAGGCCACGGAGGCCATGGCCTCTGTTGTCGTGGTCTTGGCCTTGGTGCCCCTTCAAAAGTTTCCCATAGACTTAAATGTTTCCTGATGGCAGTGCCCTACGCAAAAATTCAACCCTGGAATTACATGGAGGCCGCGGGAGAGGCCCATGGCCTCTGTTGCCCTGGTCTTTGCCTTGGTGCCCTTTCAAAAGATTCACGTAGCTTTTAAGACGAAAGTGACCTTTTTCAAAATGAAAATGCCCTTGCCCTTTCAAAGATGTTTTTCCAGGCTTGTATTTTGGAAGAAGAAAATAAATTTTGAAATGAACGCTTGTGTCTGTGAACAATCATCTAAATCTATTTTAATTTCGAATTTTACCGATTTTTGTATTTTTAGAATTGTATTTCTCAACGATACATTACAGAGTACACCAATTAAAATATACATACATAATAATACTTGTTCCTACATAGCCCACATATCCTAGCAGCTAGATCAAAGAGCTTTGCAACATCATTTTCCTTGTTCATCGGGCATACTTAGACCATTCCTCAAACTTTCTCAACACTCAAGATGCTGAATTAGCACTTAACCACCCAGTATTGCTTTCATATCGATCTTAACTTTTGAGAATTCATTCTGTAATCGTTTTGTTCTTGTTGTATTTCTTTTGTTTTACAGGTGTGTTAGGCCAGCACGCCATTTCATAAAACTCTTAGCACTCAGCGCTGTAATGATTTATAATAATTTATGATTTTTCTTACAGGATGCTGTGATAAATCAGGAGAGTTCTGACATTTGACCATTTTTATTACAGATTTTGTATTTCAAAATTATGTGAGTTCAAGAATTGAATCATTCTCGTCTGGTTTTAATTGTTCTTGTTTACATTTAGCGACTGGAAAACATACATCCCTTTGCATAAATAACCTCTACTTCGAATGTATTATTCTTTTTTACTTTTGTATTATTATTTGTTTATTTTTTTTTAATTAATCTTGCGTTTGGAATATGAAAAATATAGTGCAGTTTGGAAGCGCTGTATACACACAAAGTCCAACCAGGAAAATAATATGTGTCCCCGTAAATACCCAGGGGGGAATCGAACCACCCATTGTCAAACCCAAACACTTGTGAATCCTAGAGCAAAGTGTTTAAGTGGAGATATGAAATGTAATTTATTGTTAATTTTATACATTTCTTTCTGCAATGTGTACACAAAGAACAGATTGCAATTTAATATGCATATCTGACATCATCCTGGACCGTAGATGGCGCTCCAGACGTACACATGTGACGCATGTCCATGAGATGTGTCACGTGGTTCACTTAGGTATTTGTAATTGTGTTTAACAAAAATACTACATAACCATATTTAATCAAATCAACAATAAGGAATGTTACTGTATAGTTATAATTCTTATCAGTGACGTAAAACATGATATCATTGTGTCGAAAAAGTACCCCCAAGGTCAAAGTTTAACAGTTAGAAAGTGTGCACTCGTCTAAACGGTATGAGTGCGTATAACGAAGAAAATGTACCTTTGTGTAATATGAAGGCTTGAAGCACACCAACTGTCACTGGCCGTTATTTTGCAACATATGTGCTTGATGTTGCGTGGCAGTTACAGCCTGTACATTGCAAAATGTTGAACAAAACCTGTTAGCTATTTAACTACACACTGAATTGTCTGCCACGAAAAAAGGGTTTACGAAGTTATCCGTGTAAAAGAAAACAATGTGTATATCATTATCGAATGAGTGTTTATGCTCGAGTCCGCGGTTATTATTGTGACATCGTAACGCCAAGGGGTAGATGAGTATCCAGGTAAACATAGAAACAAACGATACTGAGGTTCAAGTAGTACATGGAAACGAAATCGAAATGCTGAGGGGCGGAGTCAGCTGAAGATAGCAGCGTGGCCACTTCAGTTTTTAGAGTACCGGTACGAAAACGATTATGTCGTTTTGCGTGGTCACCACAACCAGTGACCCGCCCCGGAAAATGCTTTCATTCCTTCGTGTCATTGAGTATAATATATATATATATAACATTAATGTTCATGGTCATTAATTTGCAATAAAAGGTAATGGCAATGCACTTTTGGTGGGCGTGGCGTCCTGAGTTTCCCTTTCAGTTCACCTTTTCCCCCCATTTTCCATTCCCAATTCTACTTTACTCTCCCACGGGCGAAACGCGCCGTCACCCGTGACCCCGTGCTCGTAGTTTTCCGCCAGCATCGCGTACTCCACAATTATTTTAACTCGGTCGTCATTTTTGCTTGCAATGCTGGAATGGGTATAAAAACTCGAAAACTGTACTGATCTCAAAAGCTGTTGAAATTACTTTAACGTAAAGCTTTATACAATTATGTAAACATGTAAATTTCTCCCAGAGAAATCGGCTTTATTTCCACAATTATTGAATTGAACCCGTTACAGTTTCATGTATTTTATTCGTATTCGTTTAATTTTCTTCTTAGGAGGTGTTAAAAACAAAAAAACAAACCATGAATGAAAGTGTGGTGTTGAGAGGTGGATCACCACAGCAGGCTGTTGGGGTTTGTGGGCCGTCTGCCTTTTGTCCTTTCAACGGCAAATACTAATACGTGACTTTAAAAACAACAATGGTTTTACAAAGTACGGTCACGCGCTGTCGGCAGCGCTCGTCAAAATACGCCGTGGACTTCGTTAATATTGACGCTCAGATGTAAACGTAACACCAGAGCGCTGAAAATGTTGGCCTGTAATTTTAGTATGTTTTGATTGTTTTTAATCTGGTAAAGTAGGACTTTCTAAGGTGCTATTGTCTCTATTGTGTATACACTTCCCTTGCCTTTCCTGAAAACTATTGTAGCAATACAACAAAAGATAAATGAATAATAATAAAAATAAAAATAAACAGAAAATGTGTGGTTCACAACCATTGAACTCGCTTGCACGACGCGGAACGCACCTCCACACAATGCGCGTGAATCAATTTGGTTAGTCAGTTCTGTTGCGTACTTTTTTACTCCCAAAATGGCGGACAGGATTAGCGCGTGTACAGTGCGGCTGCGCAACGAGAAATGGGTCAATAGTTTACATTGAAAATTGTACCTACTCAGCGCCCCACCCGCTCGGAAGCAAAACGTATTAATACCCAATATGCGCTTATCGTTCAAAGGCCTGCACCCTTTGTAATGTTTCATCGATTGAAAAGACCTTTCGTTTTTTAACATTTTGACTTTACGGGAACTGTGAGATAACAAGATCAAAAGTCCCTAAGCTCCAGGTATTCCAGCCGGTCGCGGCTACCCTTCAGATCTCATCAACACATCCGTACATCCATAAATCTCGGCACCTTTTGAAAGTTAAAACTGTTGCCGACGACAGCAGAACAGTCCCTCTCTGACAAAGTCAAGGTATCCGTGTGTGCCTCAAGTTTTACGAGGTGAGAAATTAAGGTGTGAAACTGTCTCCGGAACGGGCCCGGGCCCTCTGGGGAGGCATTACGGGCAATGAACACCAGATGAACACCGGCCAGTGATACGCTATAAAACCATCGTTTAGTGGGCAGTGTATTAAGCATTGGTGGCTCTCTTAACTGCCGTACTGCATTTGAAGGGACACATTGCCTTCGGATTGGGTGATGTTGGGCTATAAAAGCTTTGTTACGAAATTAATTGTTCGAAAGATAGAATTTTAAAAGTAGAATATAATGATTCACATAAATTTCCCTTGCAGTTGTGTTTTTTTGTTTAATTTCGTGATAGATCGCGGACCGCCATTTTGTCGAACCAAAATGTTGACTCCACAAAATGGCGGGCCGTCCGTTTTCTATGTAGAGTGTGGTTCCGCTGGTTGTATTTCCAGAGGCAATAATGTATGTTTCTTAATCACTATTTACTAATTACAACACACTGTGGATGTTTTATTGTATGAACTAACTCTTGAAAAAGATAAGGAGCATTCCAAATAGCAACAATTTAAGAGATTTAAAGTCATTGTGTCCCCCTTTAAATAGTTATAAGTCGCAGTCCTCTCTGCTCGATTTTATGGCGAGAAATGTTATCGAGAGTGCGACATACGATAGCTACCGAGTCTGTATTTATAGGCGTTCAAATTAAGCATCGTTTATCTTTTGTGCGTGATCACCGTACACTGGCATCATCTTAACATATCAAAGAGGGATCGGCATAAAAAAAACAACCTCACAACCGCTCATGGATTCCCATGGTTTGTGGCGTCGTGAATGAGCAGATTCTGGATGCGTTGTTTAAACTAGATGGTGGGTTAGAATCCCAGTCGGGCAGTTTTTGTCCTTGACATTGGTGCTCGATATGTGGCATGTTGTACCACCGCCCCCTCTAAACCCCACCCCCAAATGAATAGTAATAATAATAATAAATAAAATGATAACAATAAATACATACCTGTATCAAAACAAATAAATAAATATATAAATAAATAAAAAATTAGATCGAAAACAAAATTGCACAAAATGAATGGTTCGATATAGGTCTATATTAAAAGCCCACTGTCTTTACCCCCTCCCCCGATTTTCCCCAATGAAAATGCCTGTATGCCACTGGTTCTGGGAATCTCATGAATTCTTTAAGAGGCTTTTCGGGGGGGGGGGGTGAGCGTCTGTTCAAGAGGTGAATAATGTGATTTTTATTTTTGAGGTGGACTTCCTCTTCCACTTTTCAGGCAAGGTATAAGTCCTCGAGGCAGACGCGTATTGCGCTCAGCATTATGAGGTGGACAGATCTTGTGTAATGCAGTACTTGTGTAATGCAGATCTTGTGTAAGGCAGTACACGAAAATAAATACTGTAATAATTTGGGAATACTTTGCCATTTTATTGATGACTAATTTCACAGCGTTCTTAACAACTTAGCAACCCCCTTTGGAGGTACATTTTCATTTATAATCTTTTCTCCGAGTTTAAGTGAGCAATCAGGTTTTGAGTTTTGAGTTTAGTTAATGGGAAAGTGCTGGGCGTTAACAAAGATCACTGAAAACAAAAGCAGATCGTCATGCCCAATATTTCCTGAAAGGTCACTCTGAGTTAAAATCAATTGCTTGTGATTTATCTCAAGTAGTTGCCACTGAACCCTGAAATAATAACCAAAAAAAAAACACTGGCAGCTTGCAAGACCAGGTGGGCATCTAGTTAATATACTGTGCGGCTCGATAGTGACATGTTGTGCCACCTACGTCCCGTCTTCACGACACACTTGGGAGGGAAGGGGCGGTTCTGACCCGTCAAGTTTTCAAAATTTGCAGGTTGGGATCGTTTGCGAGAGCAAGCACGGCGGTGTGAAAAGGTTGCCGGAGGAGTGGTGGAACGTGACAACGAATGGGGACATTTCTTTTGTCTATGTTTTGTGCTGCAAGCTAACGAAGTCGAATGTTGGTTCCACCGTTTATATCTTCTTATTGTTTGCCCATACACCGAAGTGTGTTATGCACTTTATACTAAGTACTTTTCCCGAGTCCTGTGAAAAAAAACCTCATGGGTATATTCCTTCATTATACACTTTCACAATGTCAATAGACGCACTTAGTCGGGCGGGATCAGAGTTATCTATTATTAAAATCAACAAAAAACAGCAACACACTGGGATATATATATATTTTTTTTTTAAGCATCCTTTTGGACGGGGTACACCATTCGGAACCTCTTCGCATCTACCGCAGCCTATGGACCTCTTCCCATAGGATTTGAACGCCGCGACGTCACATGATGTCCAATGTGCTAAAGAAAGCTATTGTAACAAGCAGTTGGGGCTGGTTGAATACCGGGAAACATGCGGTCATTACGGTGACTGTTTTATGACCGTCTGAACTTGGGGTTCGGAAGTTTACCGCGTAGAGCTACTAAATCAATTGAAGAATTACCTATCAAGAATATTGTATAATATAATATAATATAATATTTCTCATTAAAGAAGGGCTCTCATGTTTAATTCAGTCTTTTGATGCACTCATTTTCCAACAGGCAGAGTCCTTTACAAGTTTGGAAAAACCAAGTCTCTAACCGTTGAAATTGTGTAAAATATCATTTTATCTGATCTCCGAGCGAAATTTGAAACATGACGTCATTGGATGGCACCAATAAAAGAAATTGCATTGAGCTAGTTTTTGTATGAGGATTTATGCAAGAAAAGTTTAACAAGTGGACTTGGCTTTAACAAGCGTTCTTCAGAGACTAAGTTTATGTCTTTGAACGATGAAAATGGGTGATTTGTGGTAGAATTACACACAAACGTAGGCCAGCTTTGGAGCTGGATGAACCAGACAACTTGGGTGTACAGCGGATACGAAAAACGTGTGACGCAGTGCCTTTCAGGATAAAGATTACACCATTACCAATCCTGAAGATAAATGTTATCTCCTTCTGAATTCTAGCAAAGTTGAGAGAATAATTTACGTTGAGAAATTGTGCGCTTTTATTTCACGGACGTAAACCATGTAGACTGGACGGTTTCAGTAAAAAAAAAAAATTTATGTTGTATATTTATGTTTTACATTGTAACTTTGGATTGAAGATGTGAAGGGTTCAAGTTAATAGAAACGCCATTGATGTATAATCCGAACGTCGACGTGGCTTTGTTGATGCCGAACGGAGGCAAAGGGCAAAAAACTAGTGCAGCTTGCATAATTTTGTTGCTAGTTTCAACTTCCCAGTGTTGTGTTTATTTAGCTGAGACGACACCTGTGTTTGTGGGAACGATTCAAGCTTACGAAATAAGAATTCGCCCCCAAATGAATTCACAATTATCCAAGCTTGAACAAATCCACAAGGTATAATTCTTTTGACCACAAGGCACAAATGAAACTCGATACACCATAAATGTCCGCAATCATAACGCATAGAAAGTAATCGATTTTACACGCCCATTTTCGATCAGGTGGGAGTACTATTACGGCTGTTTCATGTCAGGTTAGCCCAGTGACTGTTTCATGTCAAAATGGGCTCGTTGACACCTTGCTCCACTTTGACAGCCACACTGCGGGTACGGAATGGCAAACCATGAAAAAGACTGGAATGTTGGTAACGCTGAGGTGTTTAGAAACAAAATATTCCGGAGGTTGAATATTTTATGGCAATGTTTATGCTTCCAAGTGAAAACATCCGAAGATTTTTTACAAAAAAAAAAATCTCCCCCAGATAAATATAGTATTTTAATGTCATCAAGAATTCCATCAGCAGTAGCGTTAGCGTGGTGTAGCTTACCCTGGTATTTCACTTGTGTTGACCGTGGATTGTATTCTTGACATTATCGTCTTCGTCAGCGCTTACTGTCCGTTCTTGAAACCACGGCAAGCCGTGTGGCTTCGTCCAAGTCCCGTACCGAAGGCACACGTTAACCCCCCACCCCCGTCCCCCCCCCCCCAGAAAAAAAAAAAAAAAAAAAAAATCTGACGAAGCCCAAACCGGAGCCCAAGCCGAAGCCAGCGTTTCGAAAAGGGCCCGTTGTGCGTTCGTGTCGCTTCCTTGTCTCCCCCATCCCAGGTTTTTTTAAAAGGTTGCTTGCTTTGTTTTGGCGGACTTGGTTTGTTTGGAGTTGTTGGAACGATGACTTGTGTTTTACCTCATGGTTATCCGAAGTACAATGTTTAATTGCATGAGTGTCATAGTGCTGAAGAACCTATGGTCATTGTCACCACTGTCGCTGTCGTTTTCATTGTATCAATCGAACAATGGAAGAAGCATGAGGAGTGAGAGCAACATCTATAACATATTTGACTAAATTTACTCTTCGGTAGTGTTACCCTTATCATGTCTTGTCCATTGTTTCACGTCTCTCGGCATCCAACTCGTACACCATCACCATCAGAGTTGTGTCCAGTGTCGGACGTATAGCCTCCATCTTCTTTCTTTCATTATATCTCTTCAGTCTGATTAATTTAGAATCATTGTATTTGATATTTTCTTTCTTTGGTTCACGCCTGACGTGTCTGTGTCAAGGAGGCGGGGGAGGAACTCTATTCTCGGACCTCATTCCTTATTCTTAACATCACAACTTACGATCACACAAAATTACAAGAGTGTAACCCCGAAGCCTTTCACTTTTCTATTGTGAAAAAACCATCAGTAACAAATTCCAAACCTCGCTAAAACTGGCTTGGGCTGTCAATTTTTCAGCTACGGGGTTAATGGCGACATAAAGACGTCGATTATAAAGAGCCACGGTGTATTATACACACCAAGTCAACAGTGATACTGTATCCGTTAGTTGTATGTTGCCTGGGCCCCTAAGGTGTAAACCGGGCGATACAAAACACCACAAGCCCAGCAGAAAAGTGTCCTTGACAAGATAGCCGTGCGGGCCGTTTTCCACCGTGGTTTGTTTGGACACTCGGGCGGTGTTTACGCGCCGGCGAGCGGGGGAAGGGAATCCGAGAATGTCTGGCAAGTTTTGTCAACAGTGCGGGGAAAACTGATTCGATAGTGTATCCTGCCCGGCACACCGTTGGTTGTTTTGGGACAGCCGCTTGGGAAAACAACTTTACGACATGAAGTTATTAATAACTCTTTCAATCAGGAGTGAATAAAATTACCACTAATTAGCTTAGATGGAATTATCCACGGTTTTTTTTTTCTTCTTCTTCTTTTTTCTAAAACGAAGATACGCCTCAGTCTACCTCCATTTAAACTCACTTCAGGCGTGTTTTATTACAATGGAATTACAATTTTCATTCTGGGGGAAATAATATGAAGTTTCAGAAGCTGTAATAATTGCAAATTGATAGTTAATGGACCCACCTTAATCCCAGCAAAGTGTTTCCCAATAGCGACGGAAAGAAAGTGTATTGTGACGGCTATTGAATTATGGAATGTTTCTGCACAATGCACATTGTAAGTTCTCAGTTTGCTTGGAATCAAATATAATACAATAACGTAGGTTGCAAGCAGGCGAGATTGAATATGAAAGTAAATATAAACACTGAATACAAATACACATACTTTTTAAACAATCGAGATAGTACTAACATAAAAAGGATTATTAAATTGGTCCTAATCAGATAATGTGTTTAAAAAATTTGTTTCGTTTTTTTGTCCCCTAAAATGTAAACGATTCTTGAATCGCGTTTTAGTTGGTTTTTAGCTTGGCCTTTAGCTTGGCCTGTGCGTCAGACTTTTCATGTTTCAAATTCGGTGCTCCATACATATAGATGCTTTATGTAAAGCTTTATACTGATTTATGTTTTGATATCATTTCTATAATGAGGATTCAATTGGTCTATATTATTTTATGAGCATAAATTTCGATTGGAAATCAACACCACGCCTGTATCTTATGTGTTTTAAACACTACAAGCCAGCGGCTGGAGAAGAGGCCATTCCATTTTTTCAGTTACACTCTTCACATGGCAATCAACATCTCCAGCCGCTCACCATCGGGCAGAATACAAGCCGTAACTATGCCATTCCAAGTATCAACATATCAGTGCCTCAGAAAACTTCAGATGTTAGTTTTGTAGCGTGTGTATAATGCGCTAGTGGGCAGGCCCGGGGAGATAATAGTTGTATAAAAGAGCGATGATCAAAACTATAAGTTGCTAGAGATTCTGATGTTACCGCGTTTTTTCACCGTCCCACACCCTGCGTAAACGCTCCAGGGTACGGCCGCTGCCTCGCAAGGTAACACTGCACTCCTCGTAATCACCAACGGGTTCGAGTTTGTGTATTTTCATGTAGGAGCTGTATGTTTTGACAATATTTCCGTGTTACCTTAATTGACGCACGGGGGATACAAGAGCAATGCGAATGATACAATCGCCTCTCCCGGTGTATGTAGACGCGGTTTTTAATTACTTGAAATAGTTATAATATATTGCATGCCTGGGATACTAACTCGATAAGATCCCCCGTGCGAAAATATCGTCTGGAATTCTGGAATTTCAGGGGCAAAAAAAGACTGACTTGAAGTTAGAGGAAATAGATCTTGACGTATGTCAGTCAATGCTGACGCCACTCAAAACAAATCTGATATTATTGCTCTATTTAATAAGCAGAAACAGCATTTATACGATGTATGTTTTTCCCCAACTTGGCACCCGATCTCTAATAGGTTGTTTCTGCACTTTGTAAATATACGCGAAATTGATTCCACATACTTTATACATTTTTATATTATGTTTATAATTATTGAATTAAGTTATTAAACTCATTACGAAATAGTAAACAATCTTTACAGTGCTGATCCAGTCTTTTCTGGCGCAGAGGAAGGGGGTGCTCGAAAAATAAATAAGAAATCCTATTAGCTGAGGTCAGACTCCAATATTAATCGTAAAGTTACAGAATTAGTTTCCCGTTAGTAGACCTAAACATGCCACACAACATTCAAAACACCCCCGGGTCAGAGTTGACCCGGATCAAGTCTGACCCGGGTTCCAAGGGGGCCTGACCCACATCTGGGTCAGGCTGACTTGGAAACTGGTTTTAAAAAAATGGGATATTGACTCGGACTCAGCGTCAGTTTGACCCAATTCTGGGACATTTTGACACAGTATCAGACTGCATCAAACAACAGTGCATCAGACTTCAAGATCCCAGCGACAGAGAGTCTCCCTGGCGGCGCTTATACTGAGTAGACCACTTGGAAGACTCTTAACTGGTTGCCCACAAGAGTAGGAAGATGCAGGGCGAACCCGGTGAAGTGGTGGGCAGGCCCCGACACCAGGGAATGCAGAGAGCAGCAGACCATGGACCATCTCCTCACTTGCCCCTTACTTCCATCAGCAACCACTGCTGATGACCAGGCTGAGGCTACCGACTCTGCCCTTCAGCGTGCGTACTACTGGAGGGATAGCATTTGAGCAGCATGGACACGAAAAGAAGAGGAAGGGGATGGGGTAATTGATCAGGCCCCGACACCAGTGAATGCAGATAGCGGCAGACCATGAACTATCTCCTCTCCTTCCCCCTACTTCCATCAGCAACCACTGCTGATGACCTTACTGAGGCTACCGACGCTTCCCTTCAGTGTGTGCACTACTGCATGGAGGGATATCATTTGAGCAGCATGGACACGAGAAGAAGAAGACTGACCCGGAAATGGCTCAGGCCCCACGGGACCCGGAATACGGGTCAATTCTGACCCGGGCGTTTCTGGAGTGAAGCTTGAATAATCTTCCCCATATACAGAGCCAGGCAAACTACTTCTTTGTTGGACTGGTATATACGAGGTTTCCCCCCTTCACAGTCGATTTCTTGGTGGGTATTAAAAATCGGCTAGGATTTTCCTCTATTTGGAGGGCTTGGTCAACCCCTCCTAGAACTGAAACAAGGTTCCTTTAGGTTGTAAGTCAGGGTTGTCATCTGCAGAAGAGCCTGACCATTTTTCTCCTTCACGGTCGGAATACAAAGATTCGCCTTCCCTGTGGTAAATGAAAGCATCATTGGAAGATCCGGAGGGGGGAGGGGGGGTGCTAAGGGGGCTTTAGTCCCCCTCTCCCGTAAAATCGTTTAAACAATTGTAATAAACAAGTGAAAGAAAGAGAGAGAGACGGGGGGAAAGGGGGAATGGAAGAACAGAATCGGATACAAACGGTAAGAGTAAATCAATCAAATGGAATTTTCTTTTTTACTCCTTCAACATTTTTGCTCAACAACGTTGTGTCATTTGAAATTATTTTGGTTTTCGTTTTCTAATGGCCGCTCGGTTTGACCATAGAGCAAAGATCTCTGTCCTTGCTCTATGGTTTGACATCCTCATGTAAAGAGCTCGACCATTCTTGGCTTTCCCCTCACACGGTCATTTGGAGTTAAAGGGAGCTGTTCAGGTGTATCTTTTGGTACTGAAACGAGGGTTTCCCCCCTTTTAGAAGCCCTCTATATGTAAACTTGTGTTTTCATCCATGTGTAACCTTATTTCTTACTCCAAGGACTGAAATGTGGTCCCCTTCTTGAGTGTGGCTTGAGTGTGTCCTAATCTTGAAGCGAACCAGGACCACTATTTCCTAGTGAACAAAACAGTGTTTCCACCTCACAACCCCTTCAGGGTGGCACTTTGGGTTGTGTGACAAACTGCAGACCTTATGGCTTTACTTTCCTTGTGTTTTGAGATGTAGTTTGGGCTGTCTTACCCATGTTCGTTCGTTCGTTTGAATCCTTCGGCAATCACACTGGAATGTCACTATCCAGCCACTTGACTGTGTCCTCATCCAAATCAATAGACCCTTATCATGGTGCGGCCATCTTGATTTTCTCCCATTCAAACCAATGTAACCAAACCGAGGCTGGAAGGGAAAATAGTCTGGTTCCTTTTAGTACAATGAATATGAGCATCTATTACTGTTATTGGATACAGAGAACATGACCAAGATGGTGGCAGTATGATAAAGGTCTATAAGCCTCTTAGCGTCATTGGGTGACTTGTAGATCGGACATGACTCAACAATGTGTTCAATTGTCTGTGGCGATCCACAACTGCAGAGAGCGGAGGCACATGCTCCAATCTTAACGTTGGAAGTAGGCTGTATTTCCCCGTCCAGTGCGGAGGTGGTTGAGTCGGACCCAGGCATGGCCTAGTAACTCGTTGCCTGGCGGTTTGCTTGAGGGGTCTTTGATGTAGTTGTGCAAGTCAATACTTGAGTTTTCCCATGTTTGTCTCCATCTGTCAACCATCCATGTTTGTGTGAGTGGGGTGACCATACAGTGATTTCTTGTGCTCGGAGAGCCAAATGGCCCGGACGCTGTATTCGTTGCGGCAAGCTGTCGTGAAACGGGTGAGGGTAGAGACTTCCGGGTTCGTCTGCTTTTGCAGCAAGCTTTAGGATCAAGTGGTCTTGCCGGATGTTAGGAGGTGAGATTACCGAGACAATATCGGTAGCATGTCGGTGGGTGTAGGCAGCATTGAGCCAGAGATCATTCGCATAGCGTTGTTGATGACAGTGTCAACCTTCTTTAGCACGGCTGTTGTGTGCCCCACACGGAGGCGGCGTACTCAGCCGTGGAATATACAAATGCCATAGACGAGGTTCGGAGTGTGTTGAAGTCAGCTCCCCATTTCGTGCATGCAAGCTTCTTGATGAGGTTCATCCGCTTTTGAGCTTCCGCTGCAGCCTTTTCCAGGTGGGGGCCAAATGTAAGACTGCGGTCGAGAGTTACTCCCAGATAGACTGGTTGCGGATCCCTTACTGACTTCTTACCCAGGTGGAGTCAAGCGACTACTGTTTGGAGAACTGAAATTGATATTCCCCTTCACAGCCCGTGGAGTTCAAGCTTGGCTTTCCATTCTCGTAGAGACCCTGGGCAGCTTCGAACCGCCTAGTTTCCTGTGGTGAACCAGGACATGGTTACCCCCTCCACAAATCTACTTCTACTTTTTATTAGGTTTATTAGGTGACTAAGTTTTTTTTTTGTTTTTTTTAATCAGCTGTGGAATTTTCGGATAATGTTTTCTCTTTTTAGAAGTTCCCTTGTAATGGGATGTTTACTGCACACCGGAAAAAAAACAATTGATGAAATAAATAATAATTATGATGAAATAAATAATTGAATTTGATTGAATTGACGTGAGCTTTGTCAATTCAGTAGAATTATTTTTTTTTGTTTACGTACCTGATAGCTGCAGTCAAGGCTTGCTATATATTTTGATCACCTCCAGCCTACACTGTCAATATTAACTATTTTTTCCATTTACAGTTATATGTTTATTATGTTTTTTAGAGTCCCATTTACGACCGTGGGGGTTCAATGAAATCTATTTCCTATGATTTGCAGCTTATGATCAAGGCTCGTTACATGTTAACCGTCTCCAGTTCCACACTTTATTATAGTTTATTATCAACCAAATTTGGGGTGAACAAAGAAAGTATGACTGGAGTGAGATTTTAACATGCGACCCCCGGCTTAACGTACCGGTACTTTAAGCCAGTGGTCACAACAGGTTCAAATCCTGCTCCAGTCAATTTTTCTTGGTTCGCCCCAAAATTCATTTAAAAAAATTACCCAGTCAGTTTCCCCGTGTGGTTTATAGCTTGATAGTTACTATAAATGCTTACAACACAAGGGCATAATTTTAGGGGACACAGTGGGGTGCGCTATTTTTCTGAGGGGTGGTGGCATTTCTGACCGATTACAACTAAAGGTTATGTTTGCTTTTTTTTCCCTGAACAAGCCCCCTATCAGCGTTTTTTACGAGACAATCTGACGTGGAGGCATAAAGAAATACATTGTCTGCGTGTAAATAGGAAATTAGTTTTCTAAAAACATTGACATTACTACATAAAAGCTAAGAAAAATGTTACATTTTTTATTCTGTTAATTTTTTTAATCTAAAAAATTCATATTTCAAATGAAGGGACCCGGGGTGGGTACTGACATCAATGATGGGGGCACGTGCACCCCGTGCCACCCCACCCCAACCTCTGGTCACGCCACTGGCTTACAGATTTTTTTTTCTCATTTCACACTTTCAGTCCAAGTGATGTTTTCACATAAAGGCTGCCATTAAACATAGTTTTAAGTTAATTTTTTTGTTAAGTGCAAAAGGTTTATTTGCCCAGACGTATGCAACCTCCCCAATTTTCAAATTTTGGTTAACGACATGACCGTTTTCTGCTCTATAATGGCAAAGGTCGTGAGTTCGAATCCCACCCTAGGAATATGCCTGTGGATGTTGTTGTTGTTGTTGTTGTTTTTTTTTGTTTTTTGTTTTTTTTAGGACTCGGGAAAGTACTGAGTATACAGTGCTTAACTTAAATCGATGTATGTGTAAAACACAACTATTAATAATGGATATGAACATTGACGAGACAGGCCGATAATGATCAGCCGGTATCCTCCCACCATTACCATGGCAACCTTTGCGCCCAAGACACGCCCTTTCCTAGATGGCTAATTGTTGATTAGAGGCCAACTCCGTAATTGCATTTTTTTTTTAGACAATGTAACTTAGTTACTATTTGCATTGTGTTTTGAGACAATCCGGGCACAGACCCGGCAGTAGTTGCTATTCAATTCACACACGGTACACAAAGGAATCGGCTGCACTTTTTGGAGGTAAGAAAAATATGACTTTTTGTCAACAATAACAGCCGAAAAATGACCCAAAGATTTGTTAATCCTTCTCAACCGCAAATACCCTGGGTTTCCGGTTTAGCGTTGTTCCAGGCTGGGTTTTTACGCCGCTAATCGCCATTTTGATAAAAACTCACATATCGTAGATCTGGTCGTGTGGTCGTTAATTCGGGGCACGACAAAGAACCAACTTTGGTGCTCTCTGGGCGACCCTTGAGGCGATTCTTATAGGCATTGTTGGTCGCAATGGTCAAGTCCAATCATAATTTCGCAAATAACTTTCAGCTGGAAAATAAAGCGGATTAGTTTGTGTTTTTTTCGCAGACTAGGCTGTCGGGGTTTGTGGGGCTAGCCAATAAAAAATGCCAAGGGCTCTCAAGGCCGGCTGTGGTATTTCTTTTTTGCTGTTTTTACACACACTGGGCCCGTACGGTAATATTACGTACGTTGTTATTCGGCTAATGTTTGGACCGTTTGGACCGGGCACTATGTGGCAGTGCTAAGCCGTCTTTGAGCATTTCTGCCCCGGGGCATCCCTCTCAACACCTACCGGGCAAAGACTTTGCAGTAAACAACTTTAAGATTTACATGTTTGACTTTGACAGTTGTCAAATTGTGCATATACTATACATGTCTTAAACCATTAACACAGCTAGGCCTATTAGTTGAAGTTTAATACTATATATATATTTTTTGTAGTAGTATTAATTATTTTAAATCTTTTATTTTTATGTTTAAATCTATTTTTTGCTGTCATATTTTCACTAGAAGATGCATCGGTCGTTGTTGAGAAATTTCAGGGACAGAGAGCTTTAAACTTCTCAATAAAAGCCCTCGTCAAAAATGTAAACCAATTTGTATATCCTAAATTCTTTTTCTAAAGTAATTTTTTTTGTAAATTAAATTATGGATAATTTAGTTGAAACTTCTGTGACATAAAAATTAAGCAAGGAAGTAAATGCGGCATGGAAAACATTGTTAAAATAAATAAATATGTTTTATAATTTAATATTTATGTTTGTTGCGCAAGTGACGGCTCTGACGACATTAAAGTAAAACGGACTAAATACATTTAACGTAATTAAAGGTCATACAAATATCACTTCATATTATGAAGTGATATTTTTGTTCACAAGACATTTTCGGGCATAATATGTGGTTTGATGTTAATAAAAAATTAATATACTTCCTATTTTTATGAGTTTGTTATGACTTACTACCTTTTTTATTTATCCCTCAAAATTTGTATTATCCGTTTCGATATCGCCTGGTGGCGCGTTTTTATGACGTAGATTGAGGCACCGAATGACAAATGCAAACGCAGTGACATTACACAAATTTGCTGACCATTAAGCTCTGGTATGGTTCGTCCAATTTGTCTTTATTTTGGATCTGGTGGGAATCTGTGCAGACTGAAACCATCTTTAGAAAATGCTGCAACCAGCAATAATACACCTCCATGGCATTCGCCATATATCAAAAGCAAAATATCAAGAGATTTGTCCAAAGAAACTAAGGGCACGCTAGTACATATAGTTTGCATAATGTATCACGTCCGAACGACATCGCCGGGCACCGTCTGACAGTATTTTTGCATATGTCTATACGTCACGAATTGTCCCTTTTAGGGGCGCGGTTTCACCCATAATTTTAGTTTTTCATTCTTTCTTTTGCATTGAAGCTATACAGCTTCATTTTATATTCAAAATTTCAATGAATAGAATGAAGTACAAAACATGTATGAAGTTAAAACAATTACAGGAAAACTAGAGCAACTTCTTTTGTAAGAAGGAAAAACATGACAAAAACACCCGCCACAAAATAAAATAGTATTACCCAACGAAATTTAACTCATCTTAAAGCCGGGATAATGTGGTTAAAATTAATTTAGATTAGTTTATTTTACCCAGACTACGTTGTGAGAAAACACACAGAAGGTATACTGTTTGTTCTTTAGGTTTGCAAGAAATCCAAATCAAAATGGATTTATTTTAGTTTTTGATTATTTATTTATTTTTATATTGTTTGTATTTATTTTTCTTTGTTTTTCGCAATATAAACCTCTTGTATATTATGAACAAACTTGCATTTATAGGTTCATATGCGCATACCATAGTTTAAAGTGGTTTTTTTTTTCTACCCCCATATTCTTTGGACCCTGTAGACATAGTTCAGTTTTCTCCGATTAAATACAGTTTTTTGACGATGGGCTGTGAATCACGAGGCAGTCAGTGTAATTTACATTACAGTTATACACAGACACATAAAGTGTCGAGTACACACATGACAAAAAAACCCACATCAAACGGTATACATTTTTTTTATTTTGAAACTGTTGTTCAGAACCCAAAGTCACGTGATCGAGGGAAATAAAAAAGGATTACCCTCCCAAAAAGTGCAAACGGGTACATGCAAAGTCGTGCTGCTTTTATATGTGTGTTAGGCACGCAGTGTTACACTCTAAAAGAGTTATTGCCGCGTGAAGGAGGATTTCAGAATTCTGAATGGGGGAAAAAAAAGAGAGGGGGAAAAAAACGACGGAATATAAAACGAAAATCTAGCAAAACGGCGAGGGCAGAGTTTATTATCGCCTGTGGCACTTCACAAAGCTCATAGCCCGGGCAAGTACACTACTTTGTTTTTATGTAATAAGTTGCCAGCTCGATACGATTTCAGTGTTGCCATACCGTTTGGACACAATAAACATTGTGAACTGGCTCGGAAGCGAAAAGAAAAGACAGTCGTAACTCCTTTTTTCCGCTCTCACAAAAGGGCCAGAACAAGTAACGCATATTTTGTCTGAATTTGTATTAATTCCTCCATGAAAAACGAAACACGATTCGTATTTTTTCCTCTCCTTCTTTTCTTTTATTGACTCGATCTACACGGGCGACAAAACAATTCACGTGTGGGGGGAAATTGAATACTCTAACTCAAAAGTACATTGACATTCACCTAGTGTTAATCCTTATATTATTAGAGCTATTTTGCTATTACATTTATAACCGGATTAGGGTGTTGTGTTTTCGGATGATTTTTTTTCTTCTTTTCTTTCTTTCTTTTTATGTTTTTACTCCCGCTAGTGTCGAGATTGGGATTTTAACCGAGTCCCGGCCTTACACGGCAAACACCAAGGATGGTGAGCCATGCCAGCGGGCTGCAAGCAGCCCAGGTGCGGTACGGCTGGGGGCGGTGTACCCAGATTCCACCTGGGTTTAGGACAAGTTTGGGGACCTGGCTGGCTGGGAAGGGGCTATCATTTGTTTGTTTTGTGTTTATTTTTTTTTTTTTTATATTTTGTTCTCGTATTGGACAGTTGTTATTATTTATTTCTAATTTGGTACAATCCTTTTAGACGTTAACTTTCCTCCGTGACTGAAACTTGTGTACCGTAAAAAATGAGGACAGGTGGCCACCGTGAGATAGTTTGGTTTACTCTTACAGCCACCCTTAGAAAGAGACTTTGCAGGATTTGTGTTTCGTACTGCACAGTGCTGCACTGAGGTAATTTTAAATTTCCTTTTGTTTTTGGAAAACACAAATGGGAAAAACTTGAATAAGAATTAGTTCAAAAATTATTATCCTAATATCCAACTGATTCATTTTTCTTAGCAGTTTTTGTAAGTTATTGTTTTTATTTTTGTTTGTTTATTTATTTATTTATAATTATCATTATTATTTTTAGTATCGTCAGATTAGTCCATTCTCTTGCAAGTAGTGGACTTTATTTATTTTAGTTCTTTGGACAATACAATATACGAGCAGAGGCCGTCCAAGGCAGGGCAAAATTTTAAAAAAAAAAAGTTTTAAAAAATTGTCGTCGAAGAAGATGTGCCCCAGACCCCGCTCATTTAAAAAAAATATGAAATCGATAATACAGAATATACGAAAAACTAAAAATTTAGATTAAAAGTAGCAGACAATGCATTTGTAAAGTTAATCCAATGTATATTTGTGTCTTGTATTGGAAAAGAGGAAAATTTATCCGTGTTTATATTTCTGTTTCTGTCGACTTTCCGCCTGTAATTCTGTTAAAACAAAGGAGTCTCAAACTGCGTTTTTGTAGTTTTCCTTTTTTCACAAGACAGTTTCTGCACTCCCAATGTCCTTTGGTGACGTCATATCTAGGTTAAGCAACAAATGTATCCGCCGGGCGTTGCCCTCGGCTGGGGTCATCTCGTGACCTTGGATACGAGTGACCCTCGGGCCATGACTGACCACACACAGCTGGTCTCTCCACAGAAGTCAAATTAATCGCAATAAATATGATTTTCCACTTGCACAGGCGATTATATAATTACGTTTTACCATGGGATTATAAAAGCCGAGTCTTTTGTTTATGCTGCCTTCTCTGGACTAATGCCTTGAAATATTAATTAGGTGATTTTTATTTTTATTTTTGAAAGAGGAAGGGGTGTGTTGAGGATGGCTACATTCGCCATTTGCGCCTCTCTGTCAACTGCATGTGTCCTGAGGGTTTGCAAGCACCCCCCCTTCCTCCATGGCCCTGCTGTTCGAGCTACGCTAGCCCTAATCATGTCTTATACTTGACTGCATCCTTTTAGAACTCGCCATGGTTTAGATTTATACTGTTTTTACAGATCGGACAATGGGAGTTGTTGGCCTCCTACGCGGGACGGGTATGTACACGGCTGACGGATACAGTTTTCATTTTGCCGGGGTGAAATTTGGTGTGTTTTGTTTTGTTTGTTGTCCCCCAAGAGTTTGTGGCGGTCTCGGTCTACCTCTACCGGTATATCTGGTTAACATGGAGAGGGAAAAATGTGCAGAGAAACAAGCGGGGCATTATTATTTCTATCACTTTGTGTTTGTAACAGACAAGCTTATGTGTACCAGTCCTTACACTGCTCTAAATAATGACATGTGCTTCCAGGTGAACGGCGCCCCCTGTTGTTGATGGATAAGCGGCAGAGCTGAATGGTCTGGGACTTTTGGCATCTCTACTCTTACGTACATGGTGTTGCTTTATTTTATGTCATGTCGTCCCAAGACAACTTTTATATATTTGCCATTATTTCACTATTATCGGCAAGGTCTCAAAGAATCAGCTTATTTTTTGAAACCTGACTAAACATCACTAATCAGAGAATGATTGGTGGGGGATAGACACAAAGATCGGCAGTGACACCGTCTCAAATTGGCTGTGGCGATTCTGAAGAGGTCCGGGTTTCATGGCACGGCTTAGCGCGGAAGTTTGTGCTTACGGCCGATAGAAGAACACGCTTTACGAGGCAACGCAGCGCCATGAAATTGGGCCGGGTTTATAACAGCTCGACGTTTCGATCGGTATGCTCTGATTCTTTTCAGTAGAATTTTTTTGTCTGATATTGAAGAGTACTACCGTCATTCTAAGCAGCGTGCTGTGCAGCCACGTGCAGCCACCTTAAATTATATAAACAATAAGGCTTTTGTAATCGATTGATGTGTATATTATTTTGAACTGCCGACTACCCATGTTGATCATAATTATTAACACATAAATTAAAGGGACACATTGCTTTAAAATCTCTTAACATTGTGCAGTTTGGAAAAGCTCCTTATCCTTTTTTATAATAAAAGATGTTCATGCAATAAAACACATACAGTGTGTTGTAATTAGTGAGTAAGTGATTAAAAAAACAAACATTTGTCTCTTGGAACAACCAGCGGAACCACACTCTACATACTGTCCGCCATTTTGCGGAGTCAAAAGTTGTGTTCAAACAAAATGGCGGACCGTGTTCTGTCACGAAATTAAACAAAAACCACCCAATTTCAAAGGTTATTTATGTGAATCATTATATTATACTTTTAAACTATCTACCCAACCATATTCGTATCATAACAAACACTTTTTATAGCCCAAATGCGCCCGATTCGAAGGCAACGTGTCCCTTTAACACATTTTTTAAATTAATGGTTTTCTTCTCAATGTCAATTTTTGTAGCTGCTCTTTATTGTATTAAGTTTGCTTATTGGAACAGCCACCATGTTGCTGCAGTCACTTTTCCCCGTGTTTAATGAACACCGATTCGTATCTTACATAAAAAGGTTCAGACTATAGACCATGTGACCCTTGTTTACAAAAGAGTGACCTTGTACATTCCAGGGCAATTACTGGCAGGCAAGATACTACATGGGACATATGAGAAATTTTACATTTTGTATCATAATTTCCACATAAATTCAATGGCTATTAAAATGAGAGCTGAACTAGTTGTGAGATGTGCCCCTTTCCTTCATATCCAAAGTTGATGACAATCGGACAGTGCAATCTCCATAAAATGAAAGATTTAAAGTATTTTCCCATTGAGCCGTGTACAAATCCTGCCTGCAGGAAGTCCAGGTTCTGTGGCTCTTTTGTAAACATGTGATGTCACAGGTAACATGGTCTATAGGTTGACATTCCAGCCTCGATTTCTTTCGTCACGCTAATTCGAATGGAAAATCTGCATTTAAAAAAAAAACTATAATTTATATTACTGAATAATAGTAACAAGTTTCACAAAATAGTTCCATGTGTGTAGACAATGTAGACATACTTAACGAAACGTCGATTATTTATGTGTTGGTCCAATGCATCAGTGATAATTGTTAGAAGGTGCAACCGCATACCTCATCTGATACCCCAAGTATGATTTCTCATTTTTCCTGAAGACCTTAAGAGCACAATGATCAAAACGTCGAGTAATCACACCACCTCGGCTAGAGACCAACACAATTAAGGCCTCATCACATCGTCACAGTCCTATTATTACTCGGCAACAACTCCAGATCGACCCCTGAATTTTTCAGAACAAAACAGTTAATACTCTTGTACTTCAATAATTCAGTTGAGAGCTCTATCGCTGGATTTCCGTCTCTTTCCCACACGAGCGACTGCGCCCATTAGTCCCCCCTCAGTCAAAGGCGACGAAGCTCACGCCGGTCCAACGCGGATAATGAGTACTGGTGAAAGTGATTCAATGTTAGTGCCAAATTTGACGGCTGAATTAATTAATAGAATTATTGTGAGCGGTGCAGCTAACTGCGGTTTGCCGGCGTGTCATATTATTGTGGCTTGCGTTAGCATTTGCCCACGTGGAGTTTAATATCAATCTGTCCTCACATAAAAGGGAAAGTATTTAGAAATTACATCAAGCAAACATATTGTCCATCTCTAATTTGAAATGTTACTTGTTCTTGTACTTTAGGGAGAGTACAAGTTGTTGTTCTTGTTATTGCTCTTCTTCGTCTTCTTCTTATTATTATTCTTCTTGTTTGTTTGTTTGTGTTTATTTGTTTTTTTGTGTTTATTTGTTTGTCTTTATTTGTTTGTTGTTTGTTTTGTTTCATCCTTAGATTGCAATCAACACACTTAGCGACCATTTTTTTTATAACTTCATCCAATCAAGTTGTCACGTTTACAAAAAACAAGCAAGCAAGCAAACAAACAAACAAACAAACAAAACCGGTTTTTGTTTTTTTCCCCTGTGATTTTTGGTCTTGTTCATATCCTATCCTTGTCCTTTCCTTAACTTTAAAAGTGTTTCCGACGGAAAGATTTCTCTTGAGAAGTTGTGCCGGTGCGAATGTGGGCTTTCATATTGGAACCAATACAATTTCTTTCGTAATGGCGTCCGACTGACCCCATGCACCAACATCACACGCGGCTACCGGGGTAATGTCTGCCAGAATTTCCAGAATGGATAAGATCAGGAATGAGACCAAGAGCAGACATCAAACCTGACTTCAGTCCAGTCCATTGAAACGGAGAGGCTATCCTACTTTGGGCACATCAAAAAGGATGCCAAACTCCAGATATCCACAGATCATTCTGGAAGGAGCCATAGCTGGAAATAGACCTGGCGGACGACCTGCGATGAGCTGGATGGACACCAGTCAAATAAGCTGAATTGTAGAGAGGTATCCACTCCACAACAGAAGCTGGCAGAAAGACTCAAAACCGTCAGTTCTGGAGGAGTTTTATAATACAGCAGCCATCTCTAGGTCTACTACTGCTGCTGCTGCTGCTGTTGTTGCTGCTGCTGCTGCTGCTGCTGCTGCTGCTGCTGCTGCTGCTGCTGCTGCTGCTGCTGCTGCTGCTGCTGCTGCTACTACTGCTGCTGCTGCTGCTGCTGCTGTTGCTGCTATTTTAAAAGATGTGGCATCTCTAAAGGGGGAGGGGAGAGCATTTGTTTGTGGATATTTCGCGAAAATGTCATGCGTACCTTTGTAGAAATTGATATTTTGTTTCAACCATCCAAAGATGGTAGTATTTCAGAAAACGGTTGCTGTTCATGGAGGAGCTCGACGTCATCATCTGTTCAAAACGAGTTACCCAACTTGACTAACTCACGAATAAACCACAGCCATTTCTTGGCCTTAGATCCGGCCTTTATAAAGGAGGTGCTACCACTCCACCCACCATCCATTCACGGCAAGTTTGATTATTAAACGCCATCTCCCCCAGGTAGCATGGGGACGGGGCATTTTGTCCAAGGGGCCACAGCAGCGCCATTCTTCCCCGTCCACTCCGGCCGCTGGAGACGTTTGACTCCGACCCTCTTCACTGGCTCAAGTACCTGGCCATTGTACCCGTGGAGTCACCGATGGTAATCTGTTTTCTTCGCCGAGTGCTTTTCAACGTTTTTGTTTCGGCTGTAATTATACCCCCAAAGTAAAAGAGCACCCCTATCTTGTCCTCGGAAGAGACGGGGTGGTCCGCCGTTGTCTGTCATTTTCTGTGACAGTGACACACTCAGGGGTGTTTCCACAGCTTCTATCTTTTCTTCTTTCAGCAGGTGTTTTTAAAGAGGAGAGAAAATGACAAATGTTGATAAGGGGGGTTATTATCCCGCTTTTAGGTGTATCTTTTTATCGATCCGAGCGGTTAAAAACATCCTCAGTTATCGGAGAGTAAACAAATCAATTCAGGGACATCCACGCCCCGTGATGAACAAAATCGAGAACCAAGAACAAGGTCCCTGCTTAGTAATTAGTGCATCTGAAAGCTTCGCTGATTTAAAAAGCTCAAAGCAGTACCGATCCTGCAGAGAAAATAGTGCTGTCTGAAATGCTACTAAAGTTGGCATTTTAAGAGTCTCCTAAGATCACCATTGCTTATTCCGATTGCTGCAATGGATTGAAAATCAGGAAATGAACAGGGACGTCGCACAAAATCACTGACAAAGAAATATCAACTGTTTCTGGTTATCTTCATTTAAACGGGATTGCCTAATGCGATGAACTTTCACAGTTTGGTTGGGTGGTGTGTTCATTAAACACTGGCGGATTGAGGTGAATTTACTCTTTCAAAAACAAATTATGTACTACACCTTTTTGAGGAATAAAAAAGAAAATAAAACACGTTTTTGTACATCATTTGTTAAATTATTGTTGTGGTTGTTGTTGTTGTTGCTGCTGCTGCTGCTGTTGTTGCTGCTGTTGTTGCTGTTGTTGTTGTTGTTGTTGTTGTTGTTGTTGTTGTTGTTGTTGTTGTTGTTGTTGTTGTTGTTGTTGTTGTTGTTGTTGTTGTTGTTGTTGTTGTTGTTGTTGTTGTTGTTGTTGTTGTTGTTGTTGTTGTTGTTGTTGTGTTGTTGTTGTTGTTGTTTTGTTGTTGGTGGTGGTGGCGTTGTTGCTGTTGCTGCTGCTGCTGCTGCTACTGTTCTTTGTTATTTTTGTATTTTTTCATTTTTTTATGGTTTTGTTAATATATTTATATTAAGCTTTTTGATTTGTGTTTGGTTTATTGGGTGGGATCACAATAAAGTGTTGTGTTCCACAACAGCAAGGAAATGTCCCGAGTCAGTGTCCCATGTCATCATTATTCACCAGCATGCTCGTCCTTCCGTCGACATCGTTGCTTAAATTAACGCCATACCGTGGAACTATTCACCTCCATTTTATTAAGTGGTAAAAAGCTTTCTAATGTAATTGCAGGAATTTTGAACACAGTGATATTATCATGCGCACCATGATGCTTGAACTTTTCCCCTGTCGTCTCTACTCTGAAATAAGAACACACAATAATAAAATATCAATTTATTGAATATCAAGGAAAGTACCAATGACCATTAACCCGTTATCACACTGTCAGTCTGCAAAACAAGAAATCCACCTGGCACAATCACCAATTATTTCGTCGTTGGAAAATACTCTTCCGGGTACTGAGAAACGTGGCACGGATGTATGCAATCAGATTACGGGGATGAACAATCGAATTGTCAACCACTCCATTTGACGACTAGTTCACTTTGGCGCACAGCTCATCGGCTTCGTTCTGTTAGCGTTGATTGCATTGGTGACGAGGTTGGCAAGAAATCATTTCCCAGCAAAAAGGGGGGAACATGTAAAAAGGTCCTGATGCAATTGTGACGGTCGCTAACTTGTTTTCTGTCACACAAACCTCGTATTCTACATTCGTTTATTGCTAGTTATCGGCGTACAGTTCGAGTGTGAGTAATTTCATTTCAGAATCACGGACACTTATTGTAGCACGATTTTCGTTCCCACTCTTTTTTCGTTTTTGCCTGTGTGCGAAAATGGGCAACATCTTGCTCATTCGACCGGGGAACGAACTGAGTGATATGTAAAAGGTGAAATCTGGGAACTTATTCTTAAAAGATAAGTTTGGATGTAAACAATATTCCCTTTAAAGAGATGGTTCCTTTTCAAGTTGAAATTCCATTGTACACGGGTTTCACTGTGTATGGAATTAATGTTTTCATACACCGGTCGAGAAAACGTAATATCTATAGGAGTTAAAGAGAGATTCTGCGGTCTGTTTCAGTTTTGTGGTGCACTCATTCAGGGAGAATCATTTCGAAAGTGGAAATATATAGCAAGTCTCTAACCTCACATGGTGTAAAATGTCATTGTACGTTTGATACCCTACCAGTGCACAACACTTATTAAAAAAACAAACATCAAATGACGTCACATTTTAAGTATATGGGTCTGTTCATTTCAGTACGGGGGAATTCATTCCTGAACTTCCAATGATGTTCACCCCAAAACGGTGTTGGTGAATAATAATAAAAACTCCCACTCTCATCGTGTACGTATACGATGGTTATCGTGTACGTATATGATAACTTGTTGTGTACGTAGATGATAAGTTTGGACTTATAGTGTCCGTAGACGATAGAGTGAGATCTTTTTTTCTTTTCTTTTTTGTATTCACGCGGCGGCAAAACGCTTCCGTACCTTTTGACTAAAAAAAAAGAAAAAAATGCGTGTAATGTACATACCAATTTATTGTTGACGTACAATTGACGTCATGTTTCAAATTTCGCTTGAAAGAGTAGCAAATAAAATGACAAGCTACACCATTTGAACGTCTGGTTAGAGACTCGTACTATTTGTTCCACTTCTATAAGGACTCTATCTATAGACCTTTATCATGCTGCAACCATCTTGGTCATGTTCCCTGTATCAAATAACAGTAATATATGCTAATATTCATTGTACAAAAAGGAACCAGACTATTTGCCCTTCCAGCCTCATTTTGGTTACATTGGTTTGAATGGGAGAAAATCAAGATGGCCGCACCATGATAAACGACTATAGAAATATTTGTGCATCTTAAAACTGAATTTGACTTTGTAGTCCTTCTTTAATGTATTCTTCCATTGTTGACGTTTTCTTAATGTGTTATTAGCAATTTTCTTAGAGTTTTTAGACAACAAATCATCGAGTTAATTGTATTTTTTTCTAACATACCAAATTACTGATGCGGTAAGAAGAGTATACAAACTTAACAGCACTGACACAGTTGACGGTCGTTATAACTCACGAGCCAGACTCGGTATCAAATCAATTCAATTATTTTAGGTTGGAATGTCGTTCCGTTCACGTGAAGATGTAAGCATATATAAGAATCTCTGCGTTCAAACATGGGTTTCTTTTTTGAATTGAGACAGGAAGTGAACACTCTTGAGAAACGTGAACGTTTATGTACTTAGAAAGATAAAACACAAAAATAACCTTTTTTTTCTTCTCAGGATTCTTATGTACGAGTATTGTGGGTTTTTTTGTGATATAACTTTGTATGTGCTACGATCGTTTTCACTAAAGGTTTCATAACTAAATTAAAAGAGAATCCAGTACAATTCTGACAATTCATGACAACATCCCGAAAGTCAACTTGAGGTCCCCAACAAAACCCGACAACCCCTGATAACCCCCGGCAATCTTCGACAACCTGCGACAACCTCAAACAACATCATAGCGGTGTTTGGTGACTTGCGTCTCACGGACCACATGCATCAAAAATCTAGTTTTACTATCAGAAATGAATATAAAGTCAAGTACATCATTCAAAACACCAGGTTTTGACACCAGTGGCTAGGTAATGCTATAGTCACGATAGAACTGCCCATATAACCTCGTAACTCTAAAAAGTAAGGAAATTCTAGTCAGTTGGGGACCTCCTATTGTCCCTCTTTTGTTTGTGCTCTAACTATTTGGCATCAGCTCCCATTGTTTTGTGCATGACTTTCGCCCAACCAGAAACCCTATTGTCCCTTTTGTTAGGTACCGGTTTGAATGTATTTACCTCACGCTCCCACACACACACATAGGGCTTATATATATTTGTATATGGCGTAGACCGAGGACATCCCCTTGTTCTCCCATTGTTTGGACTTAGTTTTTCTTTAGCGACGTCCCTATTGGTTGTGTACACGAAACAAACCGAGGACTGTTCCCGTGTCATTTTCCCAGATCCCTTTTGTTGAAGTCCTCGGTTTGAATGTGTATACCTACCCCCCCCCCCCCCCCACACACACACACACCCATGTCGACCCGGTAAATCGAGTACCTCTCTTTCTTTTCCCATTGTTTGGACTTCATTTTTTCCCCCGTTGTTCTGATTGGTTTTGTACACAAAGGCAAACCGAGGACGTCCTCAGTCTGTCACACCTCCTGTATCCCGATGGCTAAAGTCGGATCTCCACGGGTAGACATGCTCACCCTCCCACCTTCCCCCTCCTCCAACACCCTTTTCCTTGAAGACCACCGTAAGAAAGGCCGACACCTCCTCACAATGATTGTCATCTCAATGACGACAGCACGAGACATGAACCAGGCCACAGTATGAGACGACTTTAGATGACAGTAATGTTATCGGCGTGAGTGACAACGGCCCACAATAAAAATGAACAAACAACTTGAAAGCAACAGAAGAAGAAGGGAAAAAAAACTCTCAGGTAAATTATTTCGAAGCCTCCCAGAAATGCCCACCGCCGGAGAGCGTGCTTTGTTACATTGTATAATGGGTGGAAAAGGCGACAGTTCTTTGTAGAGTTGTGCTACAATAAAAGTTATGGGTACAATAAAGTTGTTAGACTTAACGGAGATCTACTCAGTACGTCTTAATGATGCAGGTGTCTCGGTTCAGATATCAATGTAATTGGGTAAAAAAAAAAATGCTACCATTAGGGGGCGTATCAATACCGTCTGAATAAAACTTGAAAGCAATTGGTGCGTATAGTCGGGCATTGAAGGTACTACAGGGTAACCAGTGGCCTCTTGACCTCATCATTATTCATCCCATATTACTCAGTGTTTGATCCTCATTAATGAGGTCAAACCAGGTCGTGTCTACCAGTTACCTAATAGCGGGCAACACACTGAAGTACAATGTTGCCGGTCAGTCGCCGAACCCGGTCTGAGAATACCTACTTGCGGCCGATAATGAGACGATGAATCGATTACATCGACACAAACAAACGTCGCTAATGATCGATTATTTGTTATCGCCGGACCCCAGTTTCAAAGGTTTGGTAAAGCTGATAATTCAGGGATCTGACTGTTTGTGATTCAATGTAAACATGAAAAACAAACATGTGAAAGTTTGGGCTCAATCCGCCGTCTGAGTCAGGAGAAAATAGTGAAAAACTGTGCACTTTTCAGCATGTAAACACATTGTCCTTAATTTTGATTGTTACTATCAATATTAAAAGGGTCTTCCATATCTATTTTCTCGACTTTGACAATATTTCAGACAGAAATATTTCTCTGGAGGATTGGTACTGGTATGAACTTCAGAATCAGTGAGCTTTCAGAGGGAAATATTTCTCTGGAGGATTGGTACTGGTATGAAGATTAGAATCAGTGAGCTTTCAGAGGGAAATACTTCTCTTGAGGATTGGTACTGGTGTGAACTTTAGAATCAGTGAGCTTTCAGAGGGAAATATTTCTCTAGAGGATTGGTACTGGTATGAACTTTAGAATCAGTGAGCTTTCAGAGGGAAATATTTCTCTAGAGGATTGGTACTGGTATGAACTTTAGAATCAGTGAGCTTTCAGAGGGAAATATTTCTCTAGAGGATTGGTACTGGTATGAACTTTAGAATCAGTGAGCTTTCAGAGGGAAATATTTCTCTGGAGGATTGGTACTGGTATGAACTTTAGAATCAGTGAGCTTTCAGAGGGAAATATTTCTCTGGAGGATTGGTACTGGGGTGAACTTTAGAATCAGTGAGCTTTCAGAGGGAAATATTTCTCTAGAGGATTGGTACTGGTATGAACTTTAGAATCAGTGAGCTTTCAGACGGAAATATTTCTCTGGAGGATTGGTACTGGTATGAACTTCAGAATCAGTGAGCTTTCAGAGGGAAATATTTCTCTGGAGGATTGGTACTGGGGTGAACTTTAGAATCAGTGAGCTTTCAGAGGGAAATACTTCTCTTGAGGATTGGTACTGGTATGAACTTCAGAATCAGTGAGCTTTCAGAGGGAAATATTTCTCTGGAGGATTGGTACTGGTATGAAGATTAGAATCAGTGAGCTTTCAGAGGGAAATACTTCTCTTGAGGATTGGTACTGGTGTGAACTTTAGAATCAGTGAGCTTTCAGAGGGAAATATTTCTCTAGAGGATTGGTACTGGTATGAACTTTAGAATCAGTGAGCTTTCAGACGGAAATATTTCTCTGGAGGATTGGTACTGGTGTGAACTTTAGAATCAGTGAGCTTTCAGAGGGAAATATTTCTATGGAAGATTGGTACTGGTATGAACTTTAGAATCAGTGAGCTTTCAGAGGGAAATGTTTCTGTGGAGGATTGGTACTGGTATGAACTTTATGACTTATTCCATAAATAAGTCGACTGGCGTGAAGCCTCGTTGTCTTGAATAAATTGAATTTTTGATGAAAATGAATTCGAATGAAAATAAATTTCAAATTGTAAAGCTCTGAAATGTAAAACAATATTAATAATATTAGTAGTAGTAGTAGTAGTAGTTACAAAAAAATAAATAAATAACGTGATGAGGCGATCATGTATTTATTATTATTATTATTATTTGTTTTTGTTATTTATTTTAGTTTAAGTATTTCAAGTAAATTTATTGTTACTTGAATACAATTTATTTCCAGAGGGGTTTTTAAAATATTAAATTATAATTCATTTCAAAATATTGGCATGTAAGAAGTCTTTCATCAACAGACTATTAATCGATTAATTCATTTACATAAATATGACAAATTGTATTTGTTTACGATCAGAAATTGTAATGCCAAACTTGAATTTTGAAAATGTTGTTGTTTTATGACCAACCGTAAAATACGTTTTGTTTCTTGGCAGGCTGAGGTTTGATACCTACTTTTTTTGAACCAACAGTAAAAAGCAATTGATATAACTATTGTAAGTAATCCTGTAAAATGCTAATTACATGGGATTGGAAATTAGCATAAAAAGAAACAATTGTTTGCTCACTCTATGGTTTAAAATTTAAATCCTGCAGGGAAAATAATTTCATTTGAAATGCTGACAAATCAAAGACCCACCACCAACACAGCTACTTATTTTGTTTGCAAAATATCGAAATCTGCCCATGTTGACCGCTCGAAATGTCCCCTTAAAAAACACCAACCATTTTCGATAATTTCACTACAACGTGACCGGCTCACAAGATCACATTTTACACATGTTGATTGTATCTGATGTGTTTATCGAAAACTAGGGGATGGGAATGAATGCATTCCTCCAAAAACTAATGATGTATGATCACTTTAGATTAGCCTTCGAAGAGCCGGTTGTCATCATCACATTTTATCAAACCCTAATACAGGTATGTCAAGACGCAATCAACAGAAAATGCATCGTCAATCGTTATGACTTTATCCCAATTCCGATAAGGCGTAATCAAAACGATAAGCAAATTTCCTCAATTTGTTGTATCTCCATCATTTACACAAAGTGACGTGAGCTCTTATCCCGGATATTCTACGGTTTCAAGACAACTCGTATGAGTAATTAATGTCATTCATATTTATTTCAAATCATTACAAGTCTTTACAAATATTGTGTGGATGTGTTTTCCTGTCGAGTTTTCATTGCACGTGTTCAATCGCGTGCTGTTATAGCCTATTTCTTACGTGTCTGGTAGATTGTGTTCACTATATCCGCTTGCTTTCCTGTCAGCTTGACTGTTTGACTAGCTACTCGCTTACTTTCCAGTCAGCTGATTGTTTGACTAGCTACTCGCTTACTTTACTTACTGGTATGAACTTCAGAATCAGTGAGCTTTCAGCAGTTCAGAGGGAAATATTTCTCTGGAGGATTGGTACTAATATGAACTTTAGAATCAGTGAGCTTTCAGAGGGAAATATTTCTCTGGAGGATTGGTACTAATATGAACTTTAGAATCAGTGAGCTTTCAGAGGGAAATATTTCTCTGGAGGATTGGTACTGGGGTGAACTTTAGAATCAGTGAGCTTTCAGATGGAAATATTTCTCTGGAGGATTGGTACTAATATGAACTTTAGAATCAGTGAGCTTTCAGAGGAAAATATTTCTCTGGAGGATTGGCACTGGGGTGAACTTTAGAATCAGTGAGCTTTCAGATGGAAATATTTCTCTGGAGGATTGGTACTGGTATGAACTTTAGAATCAGTGAGCTTTCAGAGGGAAATATTTCTCTAGAGGGTTGGTACTGGTATGAACTTCAGAATCAGTGAGCTTTCAGAGGGAAATGTTTCTGTGGAAGATTGGTACTGGGTGAACTTTAGAATCAGTGAGCTTTCAGAGGGAAATATTTCTCTGGAGGATTGGTACTGGTATGAACTTCAGAATCAGTGAGCTTTCAGAGGGAAATGTTTCTGTGGAAGATTGGTACTGGGTGAACTTTAGAATCAGTGAGCTTTCAGAGGGAAATGTTTCTCTGGAGGATTGGTACTGGTATGAACTTCAGAATCAGTGAGCTTTCAGAGGGAAATGTTTCTGTGGAAGATTGGTACTGGGTGAACTTTAGAATCAGTGAGCTTTCAGAGGGAAATGTTTCTGTGGAGGATTGGTACTGGTATGAACTTTGTGACTTATTCCATAAATAAGTCGACTGGCGTGAAGCCTCGTTGTCTTGAATAAATTGAATTTTTGATGAAAATGAATTCGAATGAAAATAAATTTCAAATTGTAAAGCTCTGAAATGTAAAACAATATTAATAATATTAGTAGTAGTAGTAGTAGTTACAAAAAAATAAATAAATAAGGTGATGAGGCGATCATGTATTTATTATTATTATTATTTGTTTTTGTTATTTATTTTAGTTTAAGTATTTCAAGTAAATTTATTGGTACTTGAATACAATTTATTTCCAGAGGGGTTTTTAAAATATTAAATTATAATTCATTAATCGATTAATTCATTTACATAAATATGACAAATTGTATTTGTTTACGATCAGAAATTGTAATGCCAAACTTGAATTTTGAAAATGTTGTTGTTTTATGACCAACCGTAAAATACGTTTTGTTTCTTGGCAGGCTGAGGTTTGATACCTACTTGTTTTGAACCAACAGTAAAAAGCAATTGATATAATTATTGTAAGTAATCCTGTAAAATGCTAATTACATGGGATTGGAAATTAGCATAAAAAGAAACAATTGTTTGCTCACTCTATGGTTTAAAATTTAGATCCTGCAGAAAAACAATTTCATTTGAAATGCTGACAAATCAAAGACCCACCACCAACACAGCTACTTATTTTGTTTGCAAAATATCGAAATCTGCCCATGTTGACCGCTCGAAATGTCCCCTTAAAAAACACCAACCATTTTCGATAATTTCACTACAACGTGACCGGCTCACAAGATCACATTTTACACATGTTGATTGTATCTGATGTGTTTATCGAAAACTAGGGGATGGGAATGAATGCATTCCTCCAAAAACTAATGATGTATGATCACTTTAGATTAGCCTTCGAAGAGCCGGTTGTCATCATCACATTTTATCAAACCCTAATACAGGTATGTCAAGACGCAATCAACAGAAAATGCATCGTCAATCGTTATGACTTTATCCCAATTCCGATAAGGCGTAATCAAAACGATAAGCAAATTTCCTCAATTTGTTGTATCTCCATCATTTACACAAAGTGACGTGAGCTCTTACCTCTGGATATTCTACGGTTTCAAGACAACTCGTATGAGTAATTAATGTCATTCATATTTATTTCAAATCATTACAAGTCTTTACAAATATTGTGTGGATGTGTTTTCCTGTCGAGTTTTCATTGCACGTGTTCAATCGCGTGCTGTTATAGCCTATTTCTTACGTGTCTGGTAGATTGTGTTCACTATATCCGCTTGCTTTCCTGTCAGCTTGATTGTTTGACTAGCTACCCACTTGCTTTCCTGTCAGCTTGACTGTTTGACTAGCTACTCGCTTACTTTCCAGTCAGCTTGTTTGGTTGACTAGCTACTCGCTTACTTTCCAGTCAGCTTGTTTGGTTGACTAGCTACTCGCTTACTTTCCAGTCAGCTGATTGTTTGACTAGCTACTCGCTTACTTTCCAGTCAGCTTGTTTGGTTGACTAGCTACTCGCTTACTTTCCAGTCAGCTGATTGTTTGACTAGCTACTCGCTTACTTTCCAGTCAGCTGATTGTTTGACTAGCTACTCGCTTACGTTCCAGTCAGCTTGATTGTTTGACTAGCTACTCGCTTACTTTCCTGTCAGCTTGCTTGTTTGACTAGCTTCTGGCTTACTTTCCAGTCAGCTGATTGTTTGACTAGCTACTCGCTTAATTTCCAGTCAGCTTGATTGCTTGACTAGCTACTCGCTTACTTTCCAGTCAGCTGATTGTTTGACTAGCTACTCGCTTACTTTCCAGTCAGCTTGATTGTTTGACTAGCTACTCGCTTACTTTCCAGTCAGCTTGACTGTTTGACTAGCTACTCGCTTACTTTCCAGTCAGCTTGATTGTTTGACTAGCTACTCGCTTACTTTCCTGTCAGCTTGATTGTTTGACTAGCTACTCGCTTACTTTCCAGTCAGCTTGATTGTTTGACTAGCTTCTGGCTTACTTTCCAGTCAGCTTGATTGTTTGACTAGCTACTCGCTTACTTTCCAGTCAGCTTGACTGTTTGACTAGCTACTCGCTTACTTTCCAGTCAGCTTGATTGTTTGACTAGCTACTCGCTTACTTTCCAGTCAGCTTGATTGTTTGACTAGCTACTCGCTTACTTTCCTGTCAGCTTGATTGTTTGACTAGCTACTCGCTTACTTTCCAGTCAGCTTGATAGTTTGACTAGCTACTCGCTTACTTTCCTGTCAGCTGATTGTTTGACTAGCTTCTGGCTTACTTTCCAGTCAGCTTGATTGTTTGACTAGCTACTCGCTTACTTTCCAGTCAGCTTGATTGTTTGACTAGCTACTCGCTTACTTTCCAGTCAGCTGATTGTTTGACTAGCTACTCGCTTACTTTCCAGTCAGCTGATTGTTTGACTAGCTACTCGCTTACTTTCCTGTCAGCTTGATTGTTTGACTAGCTACTCGCTTACTTTCCAGTCAGCTTGACTGTTTGACTAGCTACTCGCTTACTTTCCAGTCAGCTTGATTGTTTGACTAGCTACTCGCTTACTTTCCAGTCAGCTTGATTGTTTGACTAGCTTCTGGCTTACTTTCCAGTCAGCTTGATTGTTTGACTAGCTACTCGCTTACTTTCCTGTCAACTTGCTTGTTTGACTAGCTACTCGCTTAATTTCCTGTCAGCTTGACTGTTTGACTAGCTACTCGCTTAATTTCCTGTCAGCTTGACTGTTTGACTAGCTACTCGCTTAATTTCCTGTCAGCTTGATTGTTTGACTAGCTACTCGCTTACTTTCCTGTCAACTTGCTTGTTTGACTAGCTACTCGCTTAATTTCCTGTCAGCTTGACTGTTTGACTAGCTACTCGCTTAATTTCCAGTCAGCTTGATTGCTTGACTAGCTACTCGCTTACTTTCCAGTCAGCTTGATTGTTTGACTAGCTACTCGCTTACTTTCCAGTCAGCTTGATTGTTTGACTAGCTACTCGCTTACTTTCCAGTCAGCTTGACTGTTTGACTAGCTACTCGCTTACTCGCTTACTTTCCTGTCAGCTTGATTGTTTGACTAGCTACTCGCTTACTTTCCTGTCAACTTGATTGTTTGACTAGCTTCTGGCTTACTTTCCAGTCAGCTTGACTGTTTGACTAGCAACTGGCTTACTTTCCAGTCAGCTTGACTGTTTGACTAGCTACTCGCTTACTTTCCAGTCAGCTTGACTGTTTGACTAGCAACTGGCTTACTTTCCTGTCAGCTTGACTGTTTGACTAGCTACTCGCTTAATTTCCAGTCAGCTTGATTGTTTGACTAGCTACTCGCTTACTTTCCAGTCAGCTTGATTGTTTGACTAGCTACTCGCTTACTTTCCAGTCAGCTTGATTGTTTGACTAGCAAATGGCTTACTTTCCAGTCAGCTTGATTGTTTGACTAGCTACTCGCTTACTTTCCAGTCAGCTTGATTGTTTGACTAGCTACTCGCTTACTTTCCAGTCAGCTTGATTGTTTGACTAGCTACTCGCTTACTTTCCTGTCAGCTTGATTGTTTGACTAGCTACTCGCTTACTTTCCTGTCAGCTTGATTGTTTGACTAGCAACTGGCTTACTTTCCTGTCAGCTTGACTGTTTGACTAGCTACTCACTTACTCTCCAGTCAGCTTGATTGTTTGACTTTATCTACTTTCTAATAGCTACCTGCTTACTTGACTACACCTACTTGTTTATTTTCCTATCAGTTTGCTCTTACACTTCGAAAAACAAATTATACTTGCTAACTCCTATCTCACCGTTCATTTGCGTACTTCATCATTGATATTCGATCTGGCCTCTTGTCACCTGGTGATCTCTGTGGTCAAGTGGTTGAAAACCTTAGAAGGTGCTACATAAATCGATCTCATAAAATTAAAAACTTAGAAGACCTGTCTTAAAACAACACAGTAAGCGCCTTATGTACCTAATTGTCAGTAGATACGTGCGCCATTAAAGACTTCGGTATTATCATTATTGTTACTATTATTATTATTATTATTTAAAACGGTTCAGTCATTCATAAAAATGGATGAGTGCCGCCCCCTGGGGTCAACGGTCATAAACATAGATTGATTGACACTTGTCGTTTCTTCTATGCGGCTCCGTGTTACAGGCATGGCGCAATATTAAGGAGCTCGTTACATAATATAAATACATGTTTTCAAATTTTTCTTCAATATTAGTCTCTAAACCTTCAGTTCCTTCTAATATTAATAAGGTACCTAGTTTAACAAATTATGTTTATTGTTTTAATTGTTACGATGCAGGGCCCAAATGGAATTCGGTTCATGCTGATTTGGCTCACCCTGGATAAATATCGGAAATAAAATAGAAACAAATAAATTAAAATAATTGTATCTAAACTCGGATAGTTCCACACGTATTGGCGAAAACTGTGTCGGTGACGTTAACTAGAAAACCAAACTGTTTTCTGTCTGGCATTGTTATTCTTGAGCAATTTTCAAATATGCTAGGATTCTAAGTTGGATCTTTTGTATAATTATAAAAGTGCATTGTCTACAAAAAGTTAGACTTTTACTTTCTTTTTTGTTTTAAACTCTCAAACTCAATACTAAAAGTAATGTAGGCCCATATGTGAGTAACAATTTAAAAACAAATTTTGTTCTTTAAAGTGTAGAATTTATGGTTTAAAGAAATTGCTTCCTAATCTGTCAACTGTCTTATAAACATTACCAGATATGAAATCCAAAAGGTGAACAGAAAACTTTGCGCGAATAAAATATCTTCCTGTCACGAGCAAAATACGCGGTCAACTTCATGTTACTGCCAAACAAATCTGCTTCTAGAAGACCTGAAACGTAGCTACATGAAAGCAAAACCACCACAACTCAAACAACAACAAAAACTGTCATATATTTTTTTTTCAAGGGATATTGAAACTGAGTGACGTCACCACCAAGTGAGCGCCCTCGGGCATGGTCTGGGCCAATCAGGTGTCACGGTTGCCTTGTATCGTTGAGCAGAGACTCAACCGCGGACAAAACAAATAAACCCTACGCAGTCAACGAGTGGCGGATCAGTGATTGGTCGGCTGTCAGTCACAGCAGCTCATATTCCTGGAGAAAGGTGGCAGGCGAGCGAAGCAGGCAGGCCAGCCGGTCTTGGAGATCAAACAGCCGTGACGGGATAACGTAGTGAGTATCGACTGGCCACCACCACCACCAGAACGCACCACCACAGGACCTGTATAGCTATCTTACATGCGGTGTGTATTCAGCGTGTCGGTGCAAAACTATCTTCCGGTGGAAGCAATGCTATAAGGAGACAAAATTTCACTACGTACACCATCGACTTGTGATTTTGATTTCTTTATATATATATTTGGTTTGTGCCATGAGTCTCTCCGGTGGACACATTGACTCCCAGCAGAATCCAGACATGCCGGTGTCGGCCCACCACTCCAACTCCCGCCACCACCACCCTACTCTTCTGATCAGGACGGAGAAGCCATACCCACGGACTCCAAAGTGTGCCCGGTGCCGCAACCACGGCGTCGTATCGGCACTCAAGGGCCACAAGCGCTACTGCAGGTGGAGGGATTGTGTATGTGCCAAGTGTACTTTGATAGCGGAGCGTCAGCGTGTCATGGCTGCCCAGGTGGCACTCAGACGACAACAGGCTCAAGAGGAAAACGAAGCCAAAGAATTAGGGCTTTACTACGAAACAACCGACGGGGCCATCTACGCGATGAACGGTGTAGCCGTGCAGACGCATAAGCCCTACGACCAGTACCACCGTAGTGGTAGCCCCGGTAAGATATTTTCTCATTTATCAATCAGTACGGCCTGCCTCTCCAAAGTAAACTCGCACTTTAAAACTTTTCAAATTATTCAAAATGGCTTATCAAAATAATAAATCAATTATTACAATCAATGTGTGTGCAGTTTCGGTTTCAGTTGTTTGTCTTATACATACAACGGTCGCAACACACCGTGGCGGCAAATTTATCAACGCTGATTTATGATCGCATTCGGACGTAGGACAGTCATTCGTATACAAGGCACCATTTTTTAAAGATAACATTCATCCATTACTGCTTCATTTTGTTAATGAGTTCGTAAGATGTAATACGAGACCAACGCCCCAACCATAGTTTCCTACGATTGGAAAAGATAAACCGGGCTTTTTTTTTCTTTGGTTAACTGTTTGCGATTGTTTTAAAGATTGTCAGTTGTAATCTGTCTGCGTTCTCGAAGCACGTCGCGGAAGATTGCAGCGGATCAAAGATTCACCGTTGTCGAAAGAAATGTCCACCCTAACCATCACACTCTGAACCTTGTAACGGTAGTAGCCCCCAGGAAAGTTTTAACTCAATTTTAGTCCCTCGCCGAGAAGGCCTTAAATTTACATCATACACAGTTGAGATCACAAACAGTCGTGACGGCTGACAATAAGTATGTTTAAATCTCCTATCTGATGAGATATTTCTACTGGAAAGATCGTAGGATGATTTTTGTTTCCCCCCAAATTTGTCTTCAAGATGATATGGCCACGACTCATCCTCTTAACCTATCCTTTGTGGCCTATTAAACACCACAAAACTTCAAATCATAAAAACCATCTGCTGAGGTCGAGTTTCACCGAACTCAATCAACTTGATAATCTGCCGGGAAGGGGTTTGGTAGTTGTTCAAACTTGTTTCTTGTTTCAAACGAGTGTCAACAATGGTTGTAAAGTATCAACTGTAAGGTTCTTATCAAAAATATCATTTTCATTCATATTAAGTTTCGTTTATCACTTTTCATAAAACCTTTTAACGGGCGTCTTACTTAGTGTTGATGGACTTGCAAGAAAGTGTTACAATAGTAACAAATTTAAAGAAAATGTGCTGTAGTGGTGTTTATCAAACATAGATAGGTTAATAACAATCTGAAAGCTCACTGTTTCTAAAGTTCATACCAGTACCAATCCTCCAGAGAAACATTTCCCTCTGAAAGCTCACTGATTCTAAAGTTCATACCAGTACCAATCCTCCAGAGAAATATTTCCCTCTGCAAGCTCACTGATTCTAAATTTCATAGAGTGCCAATCCTCCAGAGAAATATTTATGTCTAAAATACTGCCAAAAGTCAAGGGATAGCATTTTGAAGACCCCCCCCCCCCCCCGTAGTCAACGTTTCTTATTTCGATTGCAACAATTAAAATAAGCCTGGTGTAAATGTGCCCAAAATTCTTGACATAAACATAACTGTTTGTTGAATGTGTGACTCAAATGTGACAACCAGTTATGTTGAAATTTGTACGAGTTGGTTGTATGTTTTGTGTAGAGAAAACGGGAAGTTAATTTATTCTAAAGACAACCTTCCAAAATCAATGATTTGCTTTCACGTTATGGGTGACGTGATAGACCAGCCGTGTAAAAAGTTCAAACGAATTGTATTATTGCCTTTTCAAGAGCATTTGTTTTTCAGGCTTCAGGATTGATAATCATAAAAATATTCTGTGGACAAAAATTAGAGTAGATACTAGTCTTTCCGAGAAGACGGTTTGTAATGGTGCATGATTGTCTGTTTACAAAATGTTCGCTACATCCTTTTTATCGCCTGCAAGTCGAAAGCTTAAAACGGGATTTTGAAATATTTCTGAAGACATCTGTGACTGGTAATAACTTAATGATAAGTATCAAGATCCAGTTTCGTTCGTTTTTGGTGATTCTAGTGATGACCAACCGATGTATATAATCGCATTGCATTAACCGTTGTTTACCCAGGCTCTGCAGTCACGCAACAAACGAAAAGGGGTTGGAATTGAACCCGGTACCATCTCTCAATTCCGAGAGCAGAAGCTCCTATAAGCTGTCAGACTATCCAGCTTGCCTGGTGACGAGTTGCCAACTCGATGTCTGTAATTGGCGATGGGTACGGCATTATTATATTATGCCGTGTTCTTCGTATAAGATTGAAACGGATAGCCAGGCACCGTTTTCGGCCTGGTATTTTTCTCTCGGGAAAAAAAACTTGCAAAACAATCCAGTTTGAATAAAGTTTGAGAATCATTATCATTTTTTCTTTCGACTACCTTTGTATGAGCTACAAATTATGTATTACTTCCATTGAATGATAATAAAAGCTTCTAAATTACCATTATGAAAATGCAGTCGTCAAGGCGGGACTTGAATTACCTGGAGTGGGTGGGAAACAGACTGTCAGTGGCAGCGCGTGTCTGCTGGAAATTATACCCGTCACTGGCTCAGTGTTTTGTTTTGTTTTTTTTCTCTCCCAGTCTAAAGCTGAAACTGGAGTGGGCTTGCTGTCAACTGAATTCGTCCTGTTCTGACTTTTGAGAAACTAAAATTTATAAAGTTACTTTTTGATGAGAGAGCGATTGTTCTAATTAAGTTTTTGTTTCACTTCAAGTGAAAAAAAAAACCAGTATGACTTTATTTTTGTTTCCAGTTCGAGATTCACCGCATGGGAACGGAAAACTGTATTGTTTGACGACTGAAAAGTGGGTTTCTTAAATCTTTTCTTAAACTGACTTCTTGGAAATATTACGTGGTGGCTACAAGCATAAAAGGGTACCGACTTGTGAAACTGAAACAATGTGTAACTGTAAAACAATGTAACGTTTTGTATCGACGCTGTCTGGGGATGTAGTTGTAGTCAAACACAAGCTTGCTCATTTTCCCTGACTGTGCAAAATGTTTTAAGGTTTTTTTTCTCGTGATTTTCTATGTGTAACTTTTTGTAGTTCGTGAATAATTATGTAGAGTTAAAAGAAAAAAGAAAAGAAAATCACGTCCTTTCTTTCTAATGTTCAAAATGGACTTCATTAACATTTCCTTCTTTTCCATTCGAGGTAGTAAGTTGGTTTTAAAATTCAAATAAAATCTCTGTTATTTCGAGCACATGATCCAATGCAAAATATTACGGAGAGTACTGATTATTATAATTATTACGTTTGTGTGGTCAATCATTTTGATACCTTCTGTGCAGTGAATTTGACAATCAATTGGAATCATTTGTTTCAATTTCTATTGATGAGTTGATGTTTGTAATCGGTCTGAGGGCGCTTTTAATCGTTGTATGGCGAATTGAACCTTTATGTGACTATTTGATAATTTATTGATGGACATGATGTACCATAATGTTGCACTGATGTGAATGGGTTCTAAGCGGTCACGCTATAAACCGAAACCGCAATCTGGTAAACAAAGTGCACCGTTATAAAGGAAATGCCGACCGCACCATTGCAGTAAGTTACAGATTCATTCTCGTGCCACCGTGAGGGTGTGGACATCGATGTGAAAGACTATTACACTACGGCGTTTGGCTTGATTGCGATTCGACCTTGACAACTTAAATCACTTCCAATACCGGTTTGCGTTAACTGGTACGATGAACATTCACAGCAAGCTGATCGAAACGTTGAGTTTCTGTAACGCCACCACTGGTGCCTTGCAAGACAAAGACACAATTTATATCGAAAAAAGAAATCATTTCGGTTTCAATCTGAAAGTTCATACCAGTACCAATCCTCCAGAGAAATATTGTCGACTGAAAGCTCACTGATTCTAAAGTTCATACCAGTACCAAGCCTCCAGAGAAATATTTCCCTCTGAAAGCTCACTAAAGTTCGTACCAGTAGGCCTACCAATCCTCGAGAGAAATGTTGTCATCTGAAGTACTGTCAAAGTGGAAAAGGTAACATTTTAGAGATCCCCCCAAAACTTGGCTGCTTTTTTCAGATGCGGCAATCAAAATAAGCCGAGTATTGGCGTAGTCAAAAGTCCCGACGAAGTCATAAGCCGTTTATAAACATGATCAAATTGAATAATGTTTTCACATGTTGTATGTACGGAGTGTATAATTACGACGAGAGGATAGGAGTGAACTAACTCTTACAAAAACATTGATGTACTATCCCTTTATGATACGTTTCTTGATAAATAGAGGATTGGAATGAATGTACTCTTCCAAAAACCACAGATGTACCATCCCTTTATGATATGTTTCTTGATAAATAGAGGATTGAAATGAATGTACTCTTCTAAAAACCACTGATGTACCATCCCTTTATGATATGTGTCTTGATAAATAGAGGATTGGAATGAATGTACTCTTCTAAAAACCAATGATGTACCATTCCTTTATGATATGTTTTTTGATAACTTGAGAATTGGATTGAATGAACTCTTCCATTTTTAAACCAATGATGAACCATCCCTTTATGATATGTTTCTTGATAACTAGAGGATTGGATTGAATGTACTCTTCCAAAAAAAAACGATGTACCATTCCTTTATGATTTATGATGTGTTTCTTGAAAACCAGAGGATTGGAATGAATGTACTCTTCCAAAAACCACTGATGTTCCATTCCTTATAAGAATTTTATTGAGGGTTGCTTTCACGTGGTGCTACATAAAACCATCTCGATTTTGACTTTTCTGACCAATATCATTCAAGGGAAAACCAAACTCGTAAAAGATATTTTTTGTGGTGCGATTTCAAAAGTCTTTTATTTAATTCCCACTATTTAATTTCCGCGAACTTTTAACGTCCTCTTGAAGGTAGGGTACAGGATTGGTATTCATCCAAAACTCAGCCATGGTCAAAACGTCAGGCCATTCAAAAGATTTTAGGGGAAAAATTTTTTAAAAATAAATAAAAAAATTTATCAGTATCAGTCCGAAAGCTTACTGATTATGAAATTCATACCAGTACCATTCTGACATAGAAAATTTTTTTTTTGTCTGAAATACTGTCAAAGTTGAGAAAATAAAATTTGAAGACCCCGATTTTGAATTTCGGTTGTAACAATCGACATTAAGGACAACGTGTTTACATGCTGAAAGGTGTGCACGTTTTTTTCCACTATTTTCTCTTGACTCCGCTGACGGATTAAGCCCAAATTTTCACAGGTTTGTTTTTTTCATGTTTATATTGAATCACACAAAATAAGAACATTGCACTATCAGCTTTACCAATCCTATATGTTACCTTTAAATCAAAATTTGACGTGAATTATACCATAAGTGATAATAAAAGCTATTAGTGGTACTTCTAATGCCAACAAATCGCTATCGATTAGTCCACTACACGTGAATTAACCCAAGTTTCAAAGTTCTCCAAAGTTCTCCGTGATACATCACGGATTTTTATTATTTTTTTTCTTCTGTCGATCAATTAATACGTTAACTTATTAAAGAACCAAAACCAAACGACGCCGTGTGCCCTTCCCTAAAAAATGTAACAATACGAATGAATGACAAAAAACACGAAAATAAATACACATATTTATGAATAGTGTTATACTGGAACCTCGCAGTTTCCCCTCTCTTCCATTGTTGTTGATCTTGGAACTATTCAGAGTACGTTTTTACAGCGTCAAAACCAAGGACTCTGGATTCATCGCATTTTTTTATATATTTTTTTCATTTTTTTGAAAATCTGTTACCGAGCCCTCTGTTTAACAGAATACATACAGATAAACCCAACCACTCACCTAAAAATAGATGACTTTTTCGTCTGGCGGACGTGGAGGATCGATGGCAAGATAATTTAGAAATGATAAAGGCGCTCTAGTAACAAGATAATCACCTAAAATCAAGCAAGTCGTGCCCTGTGTGTCACCGTGCTTACGTGCTTATATCTACTGGCTTTCACCACCTACTCTCCTACCCCCCCCCCCCGAAAAAATGACCCTGACAAAACCGCTCGATGCTATCAATTCTCCGCGTCTGATTAAGATTTGGAGCCTAGCAAGATGGTCCAGGGAGAAAGAAGTATACCCGTTTGCAGGTTGCAGCTCGATTCTCGATCTTTATTTAAGAAGAAATTAATTTCACGTGGTTGTCTCCCACAAACTGGTTATCTTTACTTCTCACTTCTTCTCATGAAGCCCCCGTGAGGGAGAAAGATGGTAATGAACAAACGGCCAATTAGGGAGTCCAGTCATGTTGGGGTTGATATCATTATCATTAAGCAACATCTTCCGTAACATTGCAATTAATTTGTGTCTCCCAAGTTGAGCTCATTGGCGAGAACTGCTCAGCATAAATTTGCGGGGAACTATTAACAATAATACGGTGCAGCTGAAAACATGCGACTGCTTCGAAAACTGCTTTGTGCTCAACGAGTTTTAGACCATCGGCTCCCTCATTTGGGAACGAGATTGAAGGAGGCTTTTCACAGACGCTGATTGTTTGTTGGTCGCAGCATTTTACTGTGATCTATATTTAAACGTGCCCCATCATTTATCAATCCAACACCTTTCTAGAACATTTGAAAATGTCTTTGCACGTTAGCCAAACAATCCACACAGTGATGGGTTCGCTCAGAAACCGCTAAACTCAGAGATAAGACTGGAATGTCGGCACGTTACCTAACCACTTCGGTTTCCAGACCCTCATTAAAAAAAAAAAAAAAAATCTCCGTATTCCTAGCAAATTTTTCAAAGAAAATGAAAAGGAATACAAATCATGGCACGTGGAAGGTGAATTTGACATGTGAGTACATGGTTACTCGATGACGACCATAGTGCACACTGGTAGAAACGTCGAGAAGTAACCAATCGGCTCTTCTCAGAAAGAAACTTACTACACGGTGTACTCGCAAAAAAAAAAAAAAAAAAAAAACACTGAAAAACAATCTTTGTTGCTTGAGAAAGTACCCCCCCCCCCGACACTCCTTCCCTTCTTTCATCAAAACAGAGGCAACAGAATTGGAAAAAGGGATGAAGAATTTCACCTTTTTTCTTCTTTTTTTAAACACATTTTAATCTAAATTGTCAGTTTTGAGGTGCTTGTGGTTCGGATTTGGACACTTTCAAGATATTTGGAACATTGCGCTTTAAAGCAAAGGGTAAATTTGTTGAGAGAGAGATTTATGCTCGTCTTAAATGCTGTCAATTGTGAAATCGAGTTATGTTTCAAACTGCTTTACAAGGTGGGGAGAAACAAGTTAACCTTTGGTTTGTTTTCGAATTAAAGGTGCTCGCATGTATGCAATCCAACAGGAAATAATTAGCAGTACAACTAAACAATATCTACCATTTCAATGTCATACTAAACATTATTTTTTACAACTGTATAATGTCACTCGCCAACGAATAAAACTAAAATGAAGGTGGTCAGCGTAAGAATAAGATCCCGGCGTTTCACAGAAATAAGTTCCTTTAGAGAAATGACTCGGCATCGAGTTGTACTGGTTTGCGGTGTCACGTTTATTCTTTTGAGATGTGAAATTTCAGGAATTATGTTTTTTCCCCACTTTCCCTATTTAATTGTGGAAACCTTTCAGTAGTATTTCGTTTGGAAGGTCCCCACGGAAAGACTGTGAGGCTGTTATTGTAAATCTAATAATAATACTTTATTTATTTATTTATTTTCCTTCATTTGATTTGTTTTTTCTTTTTTTTTCTTTTTTTTCTTTTTCTTTTTTTTTTTCTTTTTTTTTTTGGGGGGGTGGTGGATGGGTGTCCTGTCCCACCCCTTGTTCATGGTTACACCACTGATACTGTCTTCATCGGTGATGTCGTAGTTCTTGTCGTACACTCTTTGTTAATGTCGACAGAGTCCTCGACGTCGACTAAGTTTTAGCTCGTCGTATTAGACGAAACTCCTACGTTGAGTGTCCCGATACATGGACCAGTTTGGTTCAATGATCTCAAGAGAAGAAAGAAAACAATCCCGAGTCTGTTTCTCAGGGTTTATTGGAGCCAAAGACGGGGAGGAATAAACGAGATGAGTTTGATACATTACCACACATCTTGTTTTTCAATGATTATGTTTACTTCAGCCATTCAAGACGGGCCCAAGAAGTAATTAATATATAAGCCACAATGACAATCTTCGGGAATCAACTCTCCAGAGGGGCCAGTGTTGGCGCTTCATAATTGAGATTACATTTGTGTCTGATACATGCACAACAGGACTTACAATCACAAATCAAAGTTGTTTTCACAAGCCGGGTTCAGTCCTTTTGTCCAACCTCCGCGACACCTGGATTGTGGCCTCTCTAAGTTTCTCCCCAGAAAGGGGGGTAACAAGGGCCATTCTGCAACATCACAGAAGGGGATGTCCTCGAAAAGGTAGGAATCTCTTACCCCAGAGATCGGTGATTATCACCGGGGATTGTGTGCTGTCATGGGATTACACCGACCCGTTGTAAGCCCTCATCTACCCCCACAACAAAAACTCCCCGGTGCGGTCCAATAAATTAGGTCCCCTTTGTCAGTGTTTTCTGGTTGACAAGACGAATCGGGGTCGACTGTTGCGGAATAATCCTCCTTGTAACAGATACGGTGGTGGATCCTCTATTGTGATTGGCTTCTGTTTATACTGTTGCACTGTTCTTCTTGATCTTCACATGTCTTGACCATCTTATTTTCTTCTTCTTTTTTAAAGACTTTAATCCTATAGGCTGTATTACTGGATTTAGACTAGGTCATGCGGGTCATAGAGTTGCTAACGAGGACTAAGCTGTGGGTGTATACGTGTATTGGATGCAGGTGTTCGACTGAATCTGATCTTATTTTGATTTGACCCAACTTGTGGCGTCACTTCCTTAGTGCCATTAGTAAATTCGCCCAGAATGTTCTTTCGCAAAATATCTGCTTCAAAATAGAGGTCCCTTTTTGATGAAATTGAAGATTCCGATTTCCGTATTTAGTTACATTTTTGTAATCATTCGTAGTTTGGAAGTTTCGGGAATTGCTGACGACTTTTGCTTTCCTGGACATTATTGCGAGAAGTTGTCTTTACATTTGTGTTTTTTTTTTCTCATACCACCTCGTAAGCTTTGAGTTTTGCGAAGTATTTTTTTTTCGACCAATGCAAACTTTGGGCCTTTATCAATTATTAAAACGTTTCAAAATGTGTATTCCAATCATGAGAAATGGCGTATGGTAGGGTGAGATGAAAACAAACTGTAGTGTTGAAACATTTTTTGAACTGAGAGAAAATCCTACAACCTATCTGGCTGAACAAAAGGCATCAAACTGTTCATTTTCATGCACAATTGATTCTCAATTTTCAGTTTTGTATCTTTGAGTTTGTATTCGTATATAGAACTTCATAAAGTTGGTACTCTTTTTTTGTTCGTATATTACATTGATTTAAACTATAACTGTTCGTGAAACATAAACAATGCTTGTTATTTTTTCATTAAAAAAGATGTGTTTTGTTTTGTTTTAGGAAAACCGCCGTGTAACGGTTTATACATGTTGTGCTATTTTATTTGTATTTATTTTATTTATTTATATTACGATGCTCCTTTTTAAACTTCAGGTAAGACCGGATTCCATCACAGTTTTCTCGAAAATAAACAACATCAGCTCAAACAACAAAAACATTATCAACTGGTAATCCTGTTAAAAAAAACAAGCTCAGATTAAAGAAACTCGACAATTTATTTTGGATGACAAAATACCAAGTCTTATAAAAGCTGTTTAAAGCAAACGCAGTACCGTAAACGTACTTCCCTACTTTGCATGTAAAAAGAACAATCATTTCCCGAGAGAAGGTACAAATATCATAAAAACAAATCAGACACATAAGATAAAGTTGAGATTTAACTTCGTGCGGGTTAAACTAAAATACATGGAGGTAGGCTAATATTATACTGCCCTTAATGATAGGTAGTACAAGGATATTTTAACTTCAGGCAGTCAAAAAATCTTAGTTTACACAAAAATGTGTACTTTTTGCACTTAAATGCCCCATGTTGAAATTATACCTATTTTGGATCAGGAAGATTTGTGACAGTTTCAATCGCGTGACTTATAAAAAGTGTCCAACACGGTGCTGTCAGTTTAAAGCCCCAGCTTAACATTGGTAAGAAGAAATGCATAAATGTTCACAGATTTACATATACTTGACATGGTATAAAGATAATGATAGTAGAAAACTTTCCTTAAAATATTTCTGCCTGAAGTGTTATTGTTTTAATATAATAAATGAAACAAGATCCAAAATTAGTTTTCGTTTCAGTGAGACGAAAACTCTGCCTATAGGAATGCGTACAGAAACGCTGAATGCATTTTTACCGTTTTCTCGCAAATGAAACAACGAAATGAGCTGACATTTTCACAGGTTGGTTTTATTGCAACTATCTTGATTTGTGCAAAGAATGGAAGCAATCACAGTCAGTTTACCAACGTTGAGCTAGGGCTTTAATCATAAAGCTCAAACATAAGTATTAGTGCTGTGTTAACTGTTTCTCGTGTAACAATTCAAACACATTCCGAGTGGTATAACAAACACTGTGAAGGAGAGGTTGGAGTAGGTGTGCCGGTGCTCCATTCTCCAGCGTGTCCACGGGTCATTCGTGTTCACTCATCAGCACACCGTGTTTGTATACGTGCGCACCGGCCGTCAACTCCTCGTGCCGGTTGCTGCATGCTCTTCCGGCTCTTTCGACCAATCCGTGCGATATTTCACTGGAAACAAACACTTATTGAGTAAAACAATCTAGGAATCACTTCCACGCTAGCCACCAGAAGCCATAAAGCAACTGTGAAAGTAAAAAAAAAAAAAAAAAAGAGAGAGAGAAGAATTTCTGACGAGATTGAAGCAAGTACCGCCCACAAGCTGGCGAAGTTGATTCTGTTTACGGGCCAATATATTTCTCACTCAGCGGCGGAGTAGCCCCGTTTGAAGAGAGACTATCCATTGCTCGCAAAAAGACTGTGATTCCGGTTCGTTACCTCACCGTGTGAACCGGTATTGGGCGAGAAATAACCCCGCGGCAAAATGATGTTCGGATCGAGTAAGAAGAAGAACAAATAACGAGAGAGGAGTAGTGATGATAGCAGACAGTATAGTAAGAGGGTGTAACCAGAGCACTTATGAGGTGTAGTAAAATAGCTAGAGGGACCCGACTGTGTATTACACTGAGAGAACGGTTGCGAGAGGCAAGGGACTCACCGTTCGGCCCCCCTTACACAGGGGTTCCCCCTCGGCATGAATTGTCCCCGGTCTGCGCACCGCCGTGTAAACGTGCCCTTGTCCCACAGCCCGCGACAGCTCGAGCTTCCATCGCCGCGGAGGGGAGTTGAATGGATAGCAACAAATTCAATCAGGCTCGTCCGTGTCGCTAAAACAATTAATTTACGGTGTCTTTTCAACTTGCGCCGGCACCGCGGGGCGATGCTGTACGGCCGACGGTCGTCAGCTCCCCATTACCTGCTGCTCGTCGCTACCTTGTCACGCGTAATTGCTGAAATTGTTTTAAGCGAAGCGGGTGTTTATGAGGAAGACACATCGCTCGTGTGTCATTTCCCATAATACGTTGATGATGGACCCAGTTTAACGGGGGAAGGGTTTCTACCGTGACATTATGAACGTGAGATTTGCGTAAAGTGGCTCATGTGGAGGAGGCCTACAGCTTCTTGCAACTGTCAGGTTGGTCCGGAATCAAGTCATGTTTACGTGTTTGTCTCACATCTACAATGACCTAGGTTGAAGCCTAAACTGTTTGTACACGTTGTTATATACACTAACTCCCGTGAGCAATTGGATAGACTCCAGAGTCTGAATTGCTTGGTACCGCTATGGTTGGTCCTTCTTTCTGTTTGTTTGCTTGTCCTCTAAATTCAGCTCTCTTTACCCGGATAGGTGTCTGGCATTTTTTAAATGGATTGTTCTTTGTTTCAGTCGCTCAAAATGAGTATTGTCTTTGACGTCATTACGTATTGTGATGACATGACGCAGTGGTGTGTGAACCGAGCCGCTCATCGCCAGCTAACGTTTTATCTCGCGACCTTTCACCCTTTGCGAGAATATCTTTACGCGGTTTTGTTCTTCCTGTTTTTTCTCCGGAGCAGTGACGAATGCGTGTGATTCTTTTGCGCATTTTCCTTTTCCCTTGTCTGGATAATTATGTTAATTAGCTTCTGATCCAATGGGGAATTAATTAAATGATTTAAACGACAGAAATTAACAATATTTCCAGACATCATAATGACTGTTATTACTTTGTGTGTTCTTCCGTTTGATTCTAAATTTGATAACATTTTTTTGTGATTATTTGATGGGTTTTCATGTAATGATTCCACGTTCATATGGATTTGATCCTTGAGACAAAGTGTTTGTATTTATCGACTAAAATTAAGCTAACGTATCATCAACCATGTGGGTAGTCTTTTTTCTCTCTCTACTTTTTCAGTTATTGTAACTGGCTTTATTGTTTTGAAGTTTGTCCAATAATTTTTTTCGATAATTGGATTGCCATCAGAATGGTGCTGATTGATAATGGAACTTCAGTATGCCATCAAGAAAAAGTACTTTGTGCAAATGCCGACTTAACTAAATTATTCGAAACCCCAAAGTGATTGTTGTTGAATTAATCATCGCAGCAAAGTTTTCAATTCCGATTAATTATGTAATCCGTTGTTTTTTTTTTTCTTTTTCAAATTAATTTCTTAACCATGATTAAAATTTCCTTTTTGTGTCTTTTAATTTTCTTCATGCCAATTGATGATGAAGTTGTTAATTGATCCCCAAGAACAAAGGGGCGTCTGTGTCGATGCCGAGTGTGGTTACAGTTTCACATTGAACCACTTCAGACGTGAACCACACTTACAACGGCCGTAGTGCACTTTGGATACCAGCTTTATTGATCTTTTCACTGGGGTTGTTTGGCCTGCTCTCTACCCCTTCATCCCCACCGTGACTACGGACCTCTAGCCCCGTACATTATTCAGCTCACTCATGCGAATACGTCAGCAGCTCCGTTCGGTGAATGAGTACACTTCAAAAGCTACCAAAAGGTGCTAAATTGGACCAGGGGGCGAGCGATCCCGATGTCGCGCGCACATACATACAGGTGGGGTGTACTTTCCTCCCGTTGTATACTCGGGCCTACATTTCGAGACTGGCCTGAATTTGGGCCCTCCAGCACTCCAAGTGGTTACAAAAAAGTACGCTTGAACCTCCCCCAACAAGAATGTTATTTTTTATTATTATTATTTTCTGCTCTTTTTGTCCGCCAGTTTGGCATCTACGCTACAAGGAGCCCCGCGTTTACCATGAGGGGAAATTGTTATTAATTATTTTGAGGGGGTGCAGTTGAGCGTGATGTCACACTGCGGCAGCTCGCACCCTCAAAACACCAACTTTTAGCGGTCAATTAAGCGAGCCGAGGCGGACTGTATCGCTTCAAGGTATTATGGTCTGCGCCCCAAGCCTTCCTATACTTCAAATTAAAACTGTTTTTTCACTTCTGCTTCCTGGGTACTTTATATATATATATATATATATATATATATGTATGTATATAAAAAAGAGCGGCCCCCAAAGAGTGTATGTGGTAGAATGGAAAAGAGAAGGGGAAAAACTCCCCTTTTCTTTTGTCGAAATTTGATTAATGATTTGGATTTTGTGTTTTTGTACGGAATATTTTGTGAGAGGTATAAGAAAAACAGCTTTGTTGTGGATTGCACGCAGCCATCTCACAGGTGCAGGGGGGAGTGTGTAAAACATGCGATTAAGCTGGATTGGTTTAGCTTAGTATTGCGACTTTACGAGGAAAGATAAACATGTGGTGGGCAATTATTTTAGTAGGTTTTTCTTTTCTTGGGAGTTGTTGACTGAGGTGAGTTTTTTTTTTTCTTTTCTTTTTTTTTTTTTTTGGGGGGGGGGTGAATGAGTGACGGGTTTATTTGTCTTGGTTGTTGTTGAGCTGGAAGTGAGTTTCGTCTGAGTAATTGTTGTGGCTGAGATACAATCGGAATTGGGAAGTATGGTGAAAGCGAGAATGGCCGTGCTAGATTTTCGCTCGTATTATTTCGAGAAAATAGAATTAGCTGTTGCAAACTGCTTACCAACCAGAGGGACCTGCGGTATAAATGCAAAACAAATTGTTAATGGACTCACGTTTCGACCAAAGCAAAGTCTCTCTCAAAGGCTAAAATGACAACACAACACATATACATACATAACAACAAGTATACTGGAGTAGAAGCAGTTCGGTAGAAAGAAGTAAAAAGTGTTAATCCGTTTCTTCTTCTGACTGCTTTCTGCCTCTCTCTTATCACTTCGTTCCACTGCACTGCTACTGCTACTCCAGTATATTGTATGTGTGTGTTGTCTTGTCTTTTAGCCTCTGAAAAAGGCTCTGCTAGGGTCGAAACGTGAGGCCATTAACAATTTTTTGCTCTCATTATTTAAATAGTTTTGGGGGCTATGTGTTTCTCCAAAATTTAGTTCCCTTTAAATTCCTTTGAATCATACAAACAATTAACTAATATACTCTAGATGAATAACAACTTTGCAAACGGTTACTAATTGTTTTCCAATTTTATCAACTCAAGATAAAGATGTCGTATCATTTAAAAACGATCTGCTCTGGTTGGACAAAGTGATCGTCTCGCGTTCTTGACCTTACAGCGGTATTGAAGGCCCTTTTTAAGAGTCGCTCCACTTTTACTCAGTAGTTTTCAACCCAATTCAAAATGGCGGCCGCCGGATACCAGTTAGTATATACTCTTCACGTTTGATACCAACCAGCTGAGCATGTATTCAACTATGTGCGGATGTGTCGGAATTAAACGTCTTTGGCTATGGCTGCTCTCATTGGCTACAGCAGCAGTGTTGGAAACAGTCATTTAGCCAAAGTCACTCAATAGTTTCGGACACGGCTTAAGAAATAAGTGTGTGTAACCCCTCCCCCCTCTGGAAAAAGGGGGGAGTTTTAAGGCAATGGCCGGGGTTAGAAATGAATCTGAAGCCAGAACAGGTGCGTACGTTTCTTTAAGTGCAAACGTGACAACCGAATACACATGATCGATACTGTCGACACCTGGGTATAGAGAGAGATGCCTCCACCATTAATTCTCTGGCCAGATTATCTCACAACTTCTGCCGTAAAAACGCTCATTGTATCTGAAGAAGTGCAAGAGTGCATTCCACTCTCGACTCGGCTAATCCACCTGGGACTGGAGAATGGATGGGGGCGGGGCTGGGGTCGATGGGGGGGGGTTTCAACATAATTTGACCTAAATTATGACCTTTTATCCCGTTCTTAACATGAAGCGCGAGTTTTAAAACAATACTTACGCTTACAAAGTTGAGTGGGCCTGTCGTTAGTGGACACGATATTAGTGGATATAATAGTTGCGGGGTCTGGGTTCCTTTATTTACACCACAGCCCATTCTCCGATTCACATCAGCGTAGCCAAAGCGAGGCTGGGAGGGGAACTAGACTGACCCCTTTCATTATTATGTTTATTAATCCTGTCGCATGGGAACCTGACCGGCCGTAGCATTGGCTTTTATCAAACTACTCAACACCTAGATGTCAATTGAATTGAAGGTTATTCTACTAATTACAAAATGCCCACCAATTTAAGGATTTGGTTTCTACTTCCATGGTTTCGTGACTGATATTCAACAGTTTAGTCACAATTTAAGACTGTATTCACCATGACAGCTTGGTTCCACAGCATGGATACAACCGTGAACAATTAAAGTTTTACTTTCATGGCACCCGAAGGTCCTTTCCTCTACCGGTATAAACAAAAGTCAAACTCTAAAAAACATCCGTTTCTGTTTGTAACAATGTGGTTCTGGTCAAACACACCGTGAGGGACCCGAGGACACACATAGTGAGATTCACAGTGAGACACATTTGGTGACAAGATGCGTCACCCTTGGGGGGCTGTGCGACAAGGTGACGGGGCTCGGTGGTGTCTCCAGCCGGTTTACCAGTGCAACCCGTCTCTATGGTCGAGCTACTTAGGCCCCCGAGCCGAGAGATGACGATGGGGGTATCGAATTCAAGGCTCACCTTTGTCCTTTCAACTCTTTCCGTATACAGAGATAATTGGTTGGGTTCCCCGTTTCTCAATGCGATAATAGCATTGATAATCACGGCATGCGAGATACCAGTCCATTTTCTTGGTTAAGTTCAGCTCTTTTTTAGGGCCCAGTTTTATAAAGCTGCTTCGTAGATAATGGTGCTTGGCCAATTTTTCAGCTGAGCAAAAATGAGCAGGGAACCTGTCACAAACAATATACATTGTGTGGTATTTGGCTGGTAACCTGTTTCTGCTGAGCCAAATTTGTCAGTGCTTAGCTTTTTATTAGGGCGCGGGAAGATCACTTCAACGTTGTATCTGAAGCCATTCGGCGAACAATCATAGCCGTAGTCAAAGTCTGTACACGGCCTTAAAAACCACTGTAAGTCGAGACTTTGGTCGGGTTCCTTGACTGCGACCATAAGACTGTTAGTATCAAATCTATAAAGGGACTAGACCATTTTTCCGGCCAGCAATAGCCACACTTGTTTTGTGAGTACACCAATTCAATGCGTACTTCAGCTTCTTCTTTGCCTCATGGATTGAGTACGCGAAACAAGACATCAGAACAAGAACAAAGGATAAACAAGAAAGCCAAGAAATGTAGAAAACACCAGGGGGTTGCTAGGGGATGTCCGTATCAATAAGTGGGTGGACACAAACTGATAATAATCATGATAAAGTACAAGAGTATAAGTAAAAACAACAGATACAAACAATCTAATAAACACGATGCAGTAAAAACCCGGGCTCAATATTATTCATATACAGCATTATAAAAAGCGAAGCTAACCACAATACAATTATGCTAACCAAAATAAGGTTACCGGTCAAAATACCATTCCATTATGCACTTTCTGTGATTGGTATCCTGCCTATTTTTGCTTAGCAGAACATTGTTAAGCAATATTTGATGCTTAAGCAGCTCTATGAAATTGGACCGTGATGGTTGGATACACCCTTATGAAGATGCAATGATTTGTGTACAGATTTAAAATAAGATGACCTTCAATTCCAATTCCCTTTCCTTTCTAACTCTTTTTATTTATTTCTTAACCAGAACTTTAAAGAAACACTTAGACGTGAACACAGACAGACCGACCGAGCGACAGACAGACATACATTGCAGCTCAAACTGCGGAAATAACCCCAGCAGACTGTAACACATACAGACACAGATGGACGCAAGGCAGACATATGCCGAGAAAAGTCGACCATAACACATTTTGCTTTATTTCTGTCATTTTTCTTGAAGAGAAAATCCTCTTAAACATGTCTGCCGACAAGTCTTGCTTGACTTTTTTTTTTCTCTCGTGCTGAAGTTACCTTTCCGCACTGTTTCATCACACTCCCCCCCCCTCCCTCTCCTTCATACTCAACAACAACAGAAAGAGTTGGAAAGTGCAAGCTAGGGGCAGCGAAAATACGCCAGTGTGTGGAACTGTACTCGAGCGAAGTAACCATCTATACTACAAGCTTAAGAGAGCTACGAGCAAGTCATGTGGACGCGAAATCGCAGCGGATTTATGTACATCCCTCCATTCCGCATGTACAAACTCCTAACGAGGTTTCACAACAGTTCATGCCGAAACGGGCAGCGCCAGAAAAGATATTCCTTCAAAGAAAACACGAGAAAGTGTTAAGTAAACCGACCCATTTACAAGTTTGTGCCGTAAGTGCGAGCCCTCAATTAGGTTTTCCGGGGTGGCGCTCCCCGTGAACAAGTTGTGCAGCCAGGCGAGGTGGGCCTCCGCTTACCCCCTCGCTGACACCCTGTACTTTTGATCCGCTGTTAAATCGATCCTTACCGGGTACGGTGCTCATTGACAAGTTCTAACCCCAGCACGTACGAACGCCCTTTTACACAAGCCATTTTTTTCTCTCTCCCCTACTCTCTCAGTCTCTTTCACTCTTCTTGTCTAACAGTTGCGTGAGTCTCTGTGGTGAAGCCCATCTGAGCGCGATAGACAAACGCACTGGAGCCGTGTGCAGGTGAAAAAACAAGTCTGTAATGATCTGTCCAACGGTCGTGAAACTGACACTCTACGCCCGTCGTTTTTCTAATACGCGCTAATAGCGCGGGGCTGGTGAATAACTTTACCGTGGGTGCAGCCCACCCGTGCGATGCTTCCTTTTTTTTCTACCCAACCAATTTGTAACTATTTCCAAGGGTTATTAAATTTTTTTCCCTCCCCTCTACTTTGGACAACCACGATGCATGATTCTATGCACGCTATACACGATCACGAAGCAGGATTGTAAGAGGGCCGCTTGACACCGGTTGTATACAAACAAAATGGAATCTTTACATCGTTGATGTTTTGCAATGAAAATCCTGAAAATGAGCTTAGTATTTATTTACGTGTTTGTGATTGTATAAGTTAAATCCAGATGATATGTGGCAAGAATTTAACGCAAATGATGTACTGTTGTTATAATATGAAGTGTACTAGTCAGAATACAATACTTGATACGAATCAATAATACAATAATAATGAATACATTGGTTTGATTTAAATTTTCCCGCTACAGCTTGTCTTTATTTTGATAACAATTAATGCAGATCGCAGATTGTTTTTCTTTTTGGAACGGAGTTCTAAGTTTGTGTTTTTAACTTAATACCCGTATAGCGAAGGCCTTTGTTATTATTTACTGGCATTCAATTTGGCATTTATGACTCTCGAGAGCAAACGCCAGACATCTTTGACAATTCAATCTTTAACTTTTCATAAACTAAATATATTATTTTTTTCGACTAATTAGTCCCGCAGTATACCAGTGGTGTTTGTTAAATCCATTGTATTAACACTTAATTTCACTTATTGTGAGCAGTTGACACAATGTGTTGCTTCGCTGTGGTCGCCGGTCAATTAGTTCCCGCTTGCTCGCGTCATTCCCGTCCGCGCCTTTGTTACCTAATGAAACGCGCGGTGGCCACGACACATTCTACACTTGCAGTTGATAGGCGATTTGCTCCCCGTGCCATGCCAAAGAATTACGGTTGCACGTTCGACCGGCTCGCTGATCTGACAGACCACAATGATCAGTTGGGAGGAGAATTATCGCTGTCCCAGCGACCAGAAACCCCTAGCTCTCAAAAATCACCACTTTCGCACTCTCTATCCGCCTCGGAAGCCCTTAATACTTAATCTAGAGTTGGGGGCAAGGCACTATTAAAACGCGTAGCTACCTAACAAGGTGTGTGCGCGGGGGAAAATGACGCCAATGTTTTGTAACAGTCTGGTCTTGGAATGCAAGTTCGATTTGGATGTGTAATTTGTGTGTTAAATCGATGAGCGATCTTTCCCATCGCCACATTCTCCCTCTCTCTTTCTCTCCTTCCTACACTCACCTCTCGCTCTCGCTCTCTCTCTCTCTACCTCTTTCTCTCTTGACTCGCTGGCCGACAATCGAGGCTTGGGGTGAGGGTACTTTACGGTGGTGTGCCAACGCGGCACGTGGTCTTGATACACGTTTGGAGTTAATCCACAGCATTGCACAGCAAGAGGCCGTTTTGTTACCGTGCAATAAAGAACACTTAAGCCCTCCTCATTAAAAAAAACTCTTCCAATGTGAATATGTAAAACAAATTATGAGTTGGTTTATGTGTAATAACTACCTCGTCGTTGTTTTTTTGTCATTCGCCTTGACACAACGAGCATTAGTATATTCAAGGAATTAGTCGTTGGTCAGAGTAGACTTTGATCAGGTGTAAATACCGGAGTAAATGCAGGCCTGTCCAATTTGAAAAGCATTACCTCAAATCCAACATCCAAACAAGAGTATCAGTACACCCAAAATACCAAAACACCATATTTTGCTTCTGTTTTGTTGTTGTCGTTGTTGTTGTTGTGGTTGTTGTTGTTGTTGTTTGTCTTGTTCTTGTTCTTGTTCTTGCTATTGTTGTTGTCGTTGTCGTCGTCGTTGTCGTCGTCGTTGTCTTTGTTGTTTTTGTTGTCGCCTTTGTTGTTTTTGTTGTGTCGTCGTCGTCGTTGTCATTATTGATGGTGATTATGATGTTGTTAAGTTGTTTAACTTAATTCCCGTTTGAACCATCATAATACGGAGCACTCTAGTTTCGCGGTCAGGTAAAACTGGTGCTCATTTTGATGAAGACACGTCGATCGAAACGTTGCGCTGTTGTAATTATTGAGGATGATTATGGTGGTGGTGATGATGATGATGTTGATTATGAATGTTGTTTTGTATTGTTTAGATTGATTCCAATTTGAACCACCATCATACGGAGCTAACTCTTTTCGAAACTCGTGCTCATATGATGAAGACACATCGGTCGAAACGTTTAGACCCAACAGAAACAGTCCTTCTTCTGAATCCAACCATTTTACAGACATTCCTCTGGAACTGCCCGGAAAAGAACGAAAAGAAGAAATTACTACATGGAGGCCTACACGTAGGCTTACCTAGTTTTGCACCTTGACCCCCCCCCCCCTTCCACCACCATCAATGTGACATGTTGATACAACACTTCGTCAAGCGAGTTACCAAAAAGACCGTGTGATCTGGTGTGTGTTTACTACGCATTAAAGTCAACATAATACATAAACAAAATGTACCACGACTGTATAATGTACAGGAATACGTGTACAATCTTCTCGCTCTTTCTAACATGTTCATTTCAAGTGTCGGGACCATCTGAAAGCCTTTTCCCCTAGAGTTTTCAGAAATAATTGTAACAAAAACTCAGAAACTTGACCTACCGCATAATGACAACTTTTGCACTCTGTACCGGCGGTCTCTTTCCATTTTATTCAAAAATTATTGATCCTCAATTTCTTAGAACTAAGCACAACATGCTACCAAAAAACATGTCCACCTCGGGTAACCTTTGATATAATTTCCCAAAAGCCCCCCCCCCCCCCCCGTCCCTCCCACCACCATATTTTAGGGTCCCCACAAACACTCTCATGTTTGTTTCCCTGTATTGAATTCCCCAACAATCTTGGATCGTTAACATACCTCAAACTTCACCTTCAGAGTGTTTGTTGCCATTAATGTGGGCGACACATTGCGCGGAGATTCTGTTTCAGTCAAAACACCGGTGTGCGCTATTGTGCAAGGTGAGAGTTGATTGGTAAAGATGTACCGCTTTTGTTTGGGGCTATGTGCCCGTTCGTTCCAGGTAAATCGTTGATCGCCTACAAAAACAATGGGAATGAAATAATTTAGAAGAAACTATTTCATAAATCAGTCTTGATGAGTACTTGGTTGGGGCGGATCACCAAAGAAAACGGCCCCTAATAGCGGCACGCCTTTTAAGAACGAGTGGGGGAAGAGCGAAAGAGGTTCTCAAGTTTTGTCAATGGAATAAAAACAGAGCGCTGTATTTCTTTATCAAAAGGGTCAAAATAGTTGTCCTTTCTCGCCTTTCTTGTTATCGGAACCGTGCACGACCACGTGAGGGCACTATATAGATAAATAGTGATCGTGATTTATGGCCACGGGAATCTTGTCGAAATTCCATTGAGAAAACGGTGTGACGAAACAGTTCTGGCCGCCATGTTGTTTGCCGAGTATGAACCTGTGCAACCTGTCACCGCGAGAGGGCTCCAGAGTTCATAGGTCACACCATACAGCTAGGAACAGAGTTACGCACTGACGTCATTAAAAAAAGGAGTACGCTAGAAATTCGGTCAAGGACTGTTTGCATAATCATTGTCGAAGTACAAAATGGCCGCCACAAAAGCGGCCATATTTAGCGACTGTATACAAACAGCGAATCCATCAGCCGGGGTCTCGAAGAGCCAAAGTCGCTCCGAGCGTTCTCTCAACATTAATTATTATAAAATACTTGCCCCAAATCCCTGTCGAATTGACTTCGCTAATTTGACCGTTTTCAACCCCCCCCCCCCCTTCGCGTTATTATTTCTACCCGGATTAATCATCTTTCTAAGTTATATAAGTTGCAACCAATTTATTGATTTATAACAGCAGATGGGATTTGTGCTAAAAGGCACAGAAAAAGAGGACCTGCATTTTCCTTCTAAAACCTCCACACAAAAAACGTGGAAATTGTAGGCATTTTTCCCTGCTATTGCACCTCAAGGGGGTGGAGGGGGTTTTGCAGCGCCCGGCGGATGTATTTTATTAATTATACTGTGTTTAATATACCCGCTTGGCTTGTATGAAGTAATTATTGCGTGGACAGAGGCAGAGATAATATTTGGCTGCGGGCCTTTTCATCTGTGAGAAGGAAGGGGGGGAAAAACTTGAATTATCAATTTGCTCTTGGAAATGTTCTTTGTCCTGAAACTTCGTTACTGACAAAATTATGGCTGGAAATGGGCTAGGGTGTTTGGGGGGTATCAAAACGGCTTTATTCTGCAAGGTGGATAATCGGGTCAACAAGATTCCCCGGAATACACGCTTTCTTTTCTTTTTCAATTTTTTTTTATTTATTTATTTTTTTGTATTTTTTTTCTTCTTTTTTTTTTACTTTTTTTTTTTTAAGTTATAGGTTTTGTATGGTGTTTTTTTTTTTGCAATGGGTCGTCTTGTCATCTGTGTAGATCCAGCTTTTATTGAATAATAAAGCGGATCAATAAAGTGTTGTGTGCTGTTTAAGTTGGCACAATAAATTACTCTCAAATTGAGCGTCAGAAAATAAAATTGCAAACGACAAATCAGAGATTTACACTTATCGGCTTCTCATTCATGAGCGGTATCGATTCGAAAAACAAAACTTCTGAATACGCTGACAGTTTTCAAAGAATGTGAAGACAAAATTTCTATACAGCCCTAAATTGAGTCAGAGAGAATTTTCCAGATTTTGTGTTGTTGTTGTAGATTTCACTTTGTATTAGGTAGTAAGAGATGATGCTTGTCATGCTCAGCATTTTATGTGTGCCTTTTTGTGTTTAAGTCTTTTTGTTCGACCGCATCAGAAATAAATTCAATAAAAACAGCTCTTTCTTTAGCTGGTACCCAAGCACTTGTGGTTACTGTGGACCTTTGATATAACGCCGTCTTGTTTTGGCGTGCAATAAACGGCACTGAGGATTGAAGGTTCGGTGTCAAGCCCCTTTGTTTATCTTATGGCGTGTAATTGAACATTAAACATGTTGTATTGTAATGTACTGTTTCTGGGAACTGAAGTTTAAATCATATTGATTGAATGTTTTGATTATTTTTTTCATTCATTTAGTTGTTTTTATTTTATTTTAAATCTTTAGACAATCAATGAATAAAAGTGAAACAGGAGCTGTCAAGGAAATATAAAAGTAAAAAAAAATGTCATCAAAAGATGTGGTCAACAATAAGAACAAATAAATAAATAAATAAATAAATAAAAATACAGTTAAAAAAAATACTTAAATGGATTTGCACACAAACGATTTTTTTATCACATAAAATGTTAAACATTAAAACAAAAACAGTTAGAACCCCCAAACAAGACGACCAAGACCCGAAACCCCTCCCTCAGCTTCGTTATGATTTGTTTTTGTTTTACGAAATGCATCCTAAAACTACACGAATGTATACTAAGAATTCTTTGGATTGGTAACTATTTAAAGGTAAAATATAGGATTGGTAAAGCTGATAGTAAAGTGTTCCTACTTTGTGTGATTCAATATATACATGAAAAAAACAAATCTGGGAAAATTTGGGCTCAATCTGTCGTCCGAGTCCGAGGAGAACATAGTGAAAAACCGTGCACACTTTTCAGCATGTAAAAACATTATCCTTTATTTCGATTTTACAACCGAAATTAAAATCAGGGTCTTCACTTTTTATTTTCTCAACATTGACATTATTTTAGACAGAAATTTTTCTATGGAAGATTGGCACTGGTATGAAATTCGTAATCGGTAAGCTTTCAGACTTATACTAATAAAACATTTTTTGGGTCAAAAACAAATCCTGTCTTCTACAATAATTGATCATATTTCATTTTGACAGTTCATTCATCTTACAGTACAATATCTTCCAGAAAAATATTTCCGTTCGAAAAGAAAATAAATAAAATTAAATGTCTGGAAATAGCGTTTGAGGATCCCACAGTTCAGCGTTGCTTATTTCGATTACCACGGTCAAAATGTTACGGAACTTTATGTCCGACACGGACCATTATGCCCGACCAAGAAATTTTGTACCGTTATGATCGACCCATTGTGTCCGACAAACCTTTATGTCTGACCCATAATGTCCGACAAACCATTAGGTCCGGCCCACTATGGTCGTCGGGCACAATGGGTCAGACATAACGGTTCAAAGTTGGTGTCGGACATAATAGTCCTTGTCGGACATAATGGCGCATAACAAGCGTGCAAAGATCCCCGACTAAATATAAACTGTTTCTTGTTTGTATGGTGCGTTTATTGATAACTAAAGATGTGAATAAATTCACTCCAAAACTCCCAATCCCCCCCCCAAAAAAAAGGGGGGGGGTATGCCATCTCTTCCTTTAAGTATTTCTCCATTTTAACTTATATTGTAACACAGTGGGCCTACATAGTCTTACATGTATGATAAACGTATTCTCAGTTTGTTTAATATGAAAACCCCAACCAGTGCGATTGCTCACTATACTTTGTGAGCTATTTTGGTGCGAGTTTGTGGATATTTTTTCCGTGACATCTTTGGTGGTTGGGGGGGGGGGAGGTGAAGATGGCTAGAGGCATGATTGGTCATTTCATGCCTGATTTCCAATACATTCGTCTCTGTAAATCAGTGGGATAACGATAGTCAGGGAGTCTTCAGATATCAAATTAAACCGAAGTCACATCACGATATCAGTCTATGACCAGTAGCTAGAGAGCCAACGGACCGAGGGTAAAATGACCGCATCAGGGGACACTGTGGCCGCTACAGCGAGGTTTTTTGAAGGCATTTTTAGGGTAGAGAGAGACACACGATTTACCCAATTTCAAAGGTTGTTTTTTAACATCACAAAAAAAACTATCCACAAAGAAAAGGTTTTTCCATCAGCCAATCGGAATTAGAAGGACAATGATGAGCACATCAGAGCGATTGGTGTCTGACACGAGGCTTACCTGTCCGCATTGAGGGAAACTTTTGATGAAGATGACTTGATTGAGAGGAACAAACGAACGTAGGCTGTCGGGCTAAAGAGGAAACACTTGCTCGTAGTGGCCAGATTTTATTGTAGTATAAAACAACCGTTTTAGAAATATGTAAAGAAATATGCGAAGCCTAAATACAGAGAGTTGAAATGTTACACTAAAACGTTCTGCTGGATCTTGTCTTTTTTTTTTTTTCTTTTTTCTTTTTTGATAATGACGCTATTTCTGAGAATTCGCTTTCTAATTTCTAGTTACAGTGTGGAAGAAGAGTTTTGGATGACAATTTCAATCAAACTGCTTCAATTTTGGGAAAGCTCAGTGGTCTAGTGGAAAGACATCTGCTCTAGAATGGCAAAGGTCGTGGGTTCAAATGCCATCCGAGTAATACGCCTATTTGGTTTTTTTTCACAGGACTTGGGAAATCAATCCAAAAGTATGAATGAGAATGTCAGTCTTGATAATAAATTCTGTTTTTTATTCTTGATTTTTGCTAACTATTATTTTAATAAAACTACTGATCTTGCCAAGGCCCCGTAGCCAGTGTAAGCCAATGCTCCGTAACCAGTGTAAGCCAAGGATCCGTAGCCAGTGTAAGTCAATGCCCGGTAGCCAGTGTAAGCCAATGCCCCGTAGCCAGTGTAAGCCAAGGATCCGTAGCCAGTGTACGCCAAGGCTCTGTAGCCAGTGTAAGCCAATGCTCCGTAGCCAGTGTAAACCAATGCTCCGTAACCAGTGTAAGCCAAGGATCCGTAGCCAGTGTACGCCAAGGCTCTGTAGCCAGTGTAAGCCAAGGCCCCGTTAGCCAGTGCAATGGAAAACGAGCTTTTGTTTGTGTAAAATCAATCGTGTACGCTGATTGCAATCAAGGGGCCAGACGAAATTCTCTTCCAATGTCAGTTCTGTCATATGCATTTAAATGGGGAAAACAAGATGGATATGCGATGATGATAGTCTAGTACCAAGTATCAAGTTTGAAAAAAGTTGCAAAGAACACAATCTGCTAAGTTTCAGGGAAATCTTTGCTTATTATTTGACTATTTTTAATTGTCCCTGCTTAAAACAATATTCTGTTTTACATGCCACTGATGCATAAGCTCATGTCACAGAGCGGGAACACAGTGCTGGGGACCAAACACGAAGAGTAAACGCGTGCATTTCACTGCATTTTGGCTGCTAATCGGTTCTAAATACGTAACTTTTATGCACGTGTGCTCAGTGGTGTTGTCGTCTAATGAGGTCTGTAAAATGGCCAGGTGCTTCTCAATTTTTTCTCCCTTTCTCAGAGGCGTGACTACATGGTTACATAGTCTGAGTCGATGAAAAACACACGACGTGACATGACATTCAGCCTTGTCGTCTGTGCTGCCGCAACATTTCGTGCCCGTGCTGTAGACGCGATTGACGGGGGGGTTTTGGTGCTCGGCCGTTTGATACTCGCTGTGGCTTTTTTTTTTTTTTTTTTTTAACCCGGGTTCAGGCGCACAGCACGAAGCGGCCATCGGGCGGGGACGGAGGTGTGAGGAGGGCCGGGCCACCCCTCGTGTGTCCCCGGTGGTGGTGATGCCAATAGCCTGCCTAGCTCAGTCAGAAGTTAAATCAATGCATATGCAATCAATCAATTTTTTTACTTTTTTTACACACCAAGGTCATTTTGTACTCAATAGGTCTTACGCAATGTGTGTATATAACTAAGAATAATTTATACAAAATTTATTAAGTGAATTTGGGATCATGTTTCATTTTGAATTAGCTAAATAAAAATAAGTTGCAGGCACTGCATGATCATGATTGTTACAACTATTCTATATGTGTATGTAAAACCATGTTTATTGTTTTCTTCTTATTATTTTTTTTCGAAACAATAAGGTACATTTTTATTTTTTCCAAGTTACCTTCTCTGCTACATCCATATGCTAAAAAGCTCTTCACTGATTATAATTTCAATGCACAAAAATCTGTACAATATTGACAAAGCTTGAAATGCTGACTGAAAGCTATATATTTATGGACACCGATTTCGGCGGTCATTTCTCTGCAAGAATTGTGAGTAAATTCGTTCACAAAAAAAGGATTAAATATCCCATAGCCTTCGTCTCCTGTTGCACATTTTTATGTACTATGTTTATTAAAATGTACCCCCAGAGTGTCAGTTAGGGTCAACGTAACCCATAAATGAATCAACTTATTCATCATCTTGGTTTATTTCGCTTTAACACGTGTAGTTTGTTATTCTTAAACAAGACCGCTATGTAAGACGATCGTCGCCCCTTACCTATGAACACTCGACTTGCAGACAGTCGCTCATCTCAAATAAACCGCTTTAAAACACACACCGAATCTCGTTCATTTTTATTACCACACTGACGGCTCTCGATAGCATTGTCAATACAGTGGGTGTGTACACTCGCACACTGATCCCTATGGTCTGTATAAAAGTAAACTTCGTAATGTCTGGGAACCATCTGGTCCAGCTCATCACGTTGAGTATATTATCTTCCACTGTACACACGTGCCACGGAACTGTATTACAAACGCTGGTGTACATTTTGCTATCTTCAGTAGATAGCATCGCGTCAATGAAAGACTGTTCGCCGAAACAACTGGCATACATTGGAAGGAGATATCGAAGGGATCATGGGACTTGGGTTAAGAAATCCCCTTAAAATGCTTCAGCAAGAGTTGACAGTGAGGGGGGGGGGAAATAAGACGAAATACCATCGTCTTGGATTGTTTTAAATTGAGGATAACGTAATGTGTCCAGTGTTTATACCCTTGCGAGTCAAACATTGTGATGCAAAGGCGTTGTTGGTGGTCATTGGGGGAATCAATATAGCAATTTTGATGTGATGGTTTTCAGCAAATGAATATTTTAGGCGGCTCGACCGCATGGTCCATGTCAATCTATGAGGAATGTGTCCGAATTTAATGTTGTGTACAGTTTCTTGATCAGAGCCTTTTAATGAAATTTTACATTGGATTTTTAAGTACCCTTTTTGTTCATATTTATATTATCGTTTTTCACATTTTACTTCAAACGAAACATGCAAACAGATTCTCGTGGTTCCCTTTATTGGGCTTCCATCTTTATAAAATATGAAATATATATATAAGTATATAAATGTTTGTTTTATTCATTTTGGTGAAGAAATGATTACCGATGGTTTCACACGTTTTAGGGAAGTTTTTCTAAGCGTTGATTGATCAAAAATATAGCTTGGAACAAAATTTCTCAAAACTAAACCCGATAAAGGGTCTTAAAGTGACTGCTGTTATTCACATGCCGAGTTCACCCTGAGCACGATTTCCTTATGTCTCATTGCAGTCTGCGTTATTGCCACTGTTGTCATTTTCCTTTAAAGGTAAACTATTTTGTGTCTACTTTGACAATATTTCAGACAGAGATATTTCTGTGGAAGATTAGTACTGGTATGATCTTGATATACTCACTAATTTTCAGACTGATACTAACAAACTTTCTTTTGAGGAATGTCAATTCTGTTTTTTTTACCTTTTACCCCGGGAACTGACTCCCTTGTTACTTATTATTACCGCATACGGAGAGAACACACATGCCTAATGTGCAACATGCATGTTTTCAGCAGGCAAACATATCGCGGCATAAATTATTATTTGTTATCAACTTTGATCCCAAAAAGGAAAAACTTGCACTTTTAATCTTCGGTTTTCTCTATGGCCTTTCATTGTTCATGTCCCATATTTATCCACGGCGGCGGTTGCCAAGTCATGCGTACTATTTCCCGTGGTTTATTTTTATGACTTACCAAAGATGCAAAAAAAAAAAAAAAAAAAAAAAAATCGAGACAAGTTTTTTTTTTCAACAACATCGCCCCAACTCCGTGTTGCTGCAGGCTTGCGACAATAAAGAGTTGAAACCCATTGAGTGTATTGCAGAAGTGACGGATTTGTTAGGATTTTCTCAGCGTGGGAAAACAGCCCGAGTTTCCTCAATCGGCTTTGCGATCGGAAGGGATTTACCTCAGTTCTGTGGACTCAATTTCGTTTGGTAGACCACGGCCATGATCTTGGCCCTATGTTTTTTCTTCTTCGCCCCTGCCGTAGAGCGAGCGAGCCCTCCGGGTAAACTTTGTCGTTTCTGGTGCGGTAATCACAATTATTTTGCGGTTGATATTTTCATTGGGTTCGTAAACAGTTTTAAGCCGAGCAAAACATGTGTTCGTCAACGGATGAAGGAGAAAATGAGACTGAAAAAAAGACGGGTTTTGTGTCCGGCCTCCGTCAAAAGTCGATCTCAATTCTGTGTGAATTAAACAATAACAAAATTGAGGTCGATCATGACTAAAACGTAAAACGGAAATATCAATATGCTTTTGATATGGTTTAGGTTTCTGTAAAAATAATGAACCAACAATTGCGTGGATCTGTATAGCTTGTAATTGAATGGTTAAACATTCCTCTGCTATAATTGTTTTTGTTGTTTTGTGGCTTTACTCCTGGTTGTTTCTTCTTGTATTAAAATCTAACTGCAATCACTTTGTTGTTAACTTTGGAACATTTGCATGGACAGTTTTTTTTATTTATCAGTTCGCATTAATCAATGCACTAGTAAGAATCCAGACACTCACAAACCCAACCTGCTTTCTTAGATAAAATCCGACTGCTGTTACCTCAAGACGAAGTGTATCAACCCAAGTGCAAAAATGTCGGCCAAATGAAAACATTTCTCCAAAAGTACACAAAAGTGCAATAGTTGAACCCGGTGTTTACCCCCCAACGATCAACAAAAGTTACCCCGCAGACTTGACAAAACAATTTAATAAGGATTAAGATTTTTCCATTCTCAAAGAAAAAGATGATGCCCGAGGAGCAGTGGGGAAAAGAGTATATCAACTCAATAATAAGAAGTATTTTTTGGAAGTTCAGCCCCCGCCCCCCGAAAAAAAATAATAATAAGTCCCAGGCGTAGAGCCGTAGGTGAGGTCGCCTGAACTTGTTGCTGAAAACACCGACCCTGTTCTCCTTCCATCAGTCGGTCCCATCCAGGCTTGAAAACCCGGTGCAGGCTTACACCAGTGGAAAACCCCCAGTCTTGGCAGTAGATCTTATCTCTGCATCCGATCTACAGTGACAGAAGGTACCGGCTTTGAGCGGTCCTTTGATAGCCGGGATTTGGTGTTATTAGCCCCACCAAAGGACCCCGGCCCATCTCTGCTTGGTGTGCCGTGAAATGGGTCTTAATTCGACAAACGCGGCTACGCTACGAACCGTAATGGTCCTTTATTGTTATTATTTAGTCAACAAAAATTACGAGTGGTCTCGGGGTCAAAACAACAAGCAGTAATAATGATATGATTTTCTTTCTCTTTTTAAAATTAGCAACTGTCGGTTGGTTGAGTGGAGGGGAGAGATTCGAGGGCGAATCGATGACGCGCAGAAAATGTTCTCGTGTTCCTACCGCACTGGTGCAATGCGTCCGCCGTGGCTAATTCATGGTTAACTTACAAATTATACAACTTTTTGACATGATTTTGTTCCCCCAATGATCTTATGAATCGAAAGGAATTGGACCACCTCCCTCCGAAAATAAATGAAATAAAAAAATATTACATCAATCAAATAAGTAAAGTAAAATAGGCCCTATATATAAATAAGAAGAAAACAAATAATCTCCAATCATTCCCCCCCCCCTCTTATTTTTTTTTTATTTTTTTATTTATCTATCACCCAGTCTGTCGAGTGTAGTTAGCAACAAATCTTTTAGTTGTATTTTCCCCCCTTCTTTACGCATGCGTGATCTTGTATTCACTTCGGAAGATGCACCGGGCACATGGATTCTAACAATGCCAAAAATACAACAAGCTCATCCAAAAATTACATTGCGAATTATTTCGATTTCAATATCCTCCGTTTCACATAGCCCACAAAAACCGCCGGCTGAATCGAAACTAACTAATTCAACCTATAAGGAAATTAGTTACTCTGTACAAGACTTTGAATCCGCCACGTAATTAAATCGAGAAAGACCGGCATTGTTTCCTTTGCGTTGTATCCCATGTAATTCTCTTGTCCGGGTCTGCGATGGAACTGTACTTCCACCATTGACCGAGCATATCGACCGCCATCCTCATACTTTCGACTCACTCACTCACACACACACACACACACCGCTGTTTTTGTATACGATTACGATCGGATCTTTCCCCGTCCGCTCGCGGCAACTTTAATTCGAGCAATATTTTTTCACTTTCTTTTTGAGCCAGCAGAATTAATAAATTGCTAATTATGATGTTAATGTCTCCATTCAAGGCATCACGCCGGAGCTCCCCGCTTTCTTCTGCAATATCTTCCGCTAATTTCCAAGCGAGCGGCTGCTTTTCCCCCATTCTCCTATACCCCGTTATCTCATCCCCTACAGAACGGATTCAAAGAGTATAAAATCAGCGCGCGGGAACAGACAAAAAATAGATAGGGTTAAAATGGTTTTTTTTATGTATATATATATGACATGACTAGTCTTGCGCATTGAAGTAAAAGGGAACAGGAGATGTGGTGTACACAACTTCCGTTCTGTGCATCCCAATTACAGCAAGCGGTCGTGTTTGATGTCCGCCTGAAAACCATGATCTGTTTCATAAAAAAAAAAACACAAGGCCCGGTGAAAAGTTAGGATGAAATCTTCTGGAACGAAACGCTGATGACGGGTGTAAATTGGTTCATATATATCGTGTAAATGGCCACAGCGGTCGAACGGCCTGATGCACACGCACACCAGCCACGCATATAATATTATTTCTAGATATTACGGGAAACTTCGGTAATATTTCTGATTCGTCTACGGTCCACTGGGGAAAGCATTTATAGGGTTTCCTTGTGCCTCACCAAGTGTGTGATTCTCTGTATCTACAGCTTCGTGTGTCTGTGACGAAGGACAGGAGCAATTAACACAAGATCATCGAAGGTAGCTCACTGTATTAACATACAGTTTAGGTAGACTTAATGGATTTTGTTCAAATGTGTGTTAAGACGGAGCAGCTATTAGAGATTCTTCTTAATACAGGTATATAAAGAGATCGGTGTGCGGAGTGGCCTCTGAAATTATTTCACCTGCTTTGGAATCCAAGTACAGCTACCCATGTAGGTCTGGTCGATCACTCTAGCGGCGGGGATATGCAATATCTGGTATTTAATAATCGATATGCGATCGCATCAACTTTTTTTAGGCGAAAGCTAAATACAATGGCAATCGCGTCACATTTTTTTTTTTTTTTTTAATCTCTCTCTCTCTCTCTCTCTCTCTCTCTCTCTCTCTCTCTCTCTCTCTCTCTCTCTCTCTCTCTCTCTCTCTCTCTCTCTCTCCCTCTCTTTAGAGGAATGCATACCGAGAATTTTAGAACGGACCAAAGGAAGGGAATCCGTTAAGTCAATTATGATACATTTCGACCAGTGATTCGGTCTCAATAAATATTTTGGGCATTCAGGTTTATTCAGCGGTTTCTTTCCCTGCCTTTCACCTCTGTGGACCCCGGTTCGAATCCCGGACTGGATGGAGACTTGCATGTGGATTGAGTTTTCAGTCCCTACCTGACTGCGTGGGGTTTTCCCCTAGTTTCCTCCCACATCTAACACTGAACATTTCTTCATCATCTTCTCTACACAGATATCTTCAGGCCTTTGGCTTTTGGGGGGGGGGCCTTGGTTTCATCACCAGCTAGAAAGATACACTAATAATTTAAAAACAAATTTGACTTGGAGTCTCGTCTTTCGAAGCCCCGCGGCATACCTCAATGTAGTCTGCCTCCTTTTCTCCCAAATGTCAACCTACAATGTGGAAAGTGTATCTCAAGTCGAAATGAGATGCAGATAAACGAGCTGAACAAATTGGCTGTGTACGTTTTTGGTTCGTGGCTTTGCATAGAGATTTACTTTTCTTTGAAGATTCTCACAAACGGTAAAAGCCAATGTGGTCCTCAAGAATATTGTTATCGACTTCTTCTTTTTTTATTATTTCTCTTACAGAATCTAAAAGGCCTCGGTTGGAAATCATTCGAGCTCCGACTAGTCCGACAGCCAGCAACGCCTCGGCCTTGAGTCCACCCAATCCCATCTCCCCGAACCTCTCCGTAGAGCCACACCCAAGAGCAGACCCCGAGACGCTGACACAGAGACATATGGACGAGCGGGTATCCCCTACTATGAAGCTGACCTCACCCACGCCAAGCCCGCGGGGCGGGGACATGCCCCCGAGCCCCCGGTCGGAAGGCAGTGTTCGTATGCTCAGGGAGGACTACGACAGGGACGGCTACCGAGATCACAACGGCGGCGGCTTCATGGAGCAGCTTTCACCGGCGCAGCTCCTCAGCACCTACCACAGTAGGAAGGGACCCCAGCGCGCGCCGGTTGATGTCCTCTGCCGGTTGTTCCCAACGCAAAAACGCAGTGTGCTTCAGCTCGTCCTACAAGGGTGCAGTGGGGATATCACGCAAGCCATCGAGCAGATTCTAAACAACCAGAGGGAAGAAGCGTCGAGCGGGCCGGTCACGACGTCCATGCCGACGACTTGCTCTCCTGTCACGGCGTCGTTACCGGCGAGTTTCCCTCCCTCGGCCACCGTCACCACGGACTCTCACGGTGCTTACATTGCTCACAGACCGTACCTCCCGAATAGCCAGCATTTAAACCCGAGCGGGATGAAGTCGGCATTTTCCCCGCTGACCACCGCCATGCCGATGCCTAACATGGACAAAGCACCGTCTTCAGTTGTCGCGTCGAACATCCCCCAGATGCGGTTCGCCTACCCACCTTACCCCCGGGGACTAACCCTATGGAACCCCTATCCTCCCACTGTTATACCCACAGCGTTTGGGGTACGCCCAGCCACTGCCGCAGAATACACCTTCAGTGGTATCATGCGAGATCTAAGCAATGGACACGGAGGGAAAGACTGTAGACCTAATGGAGCTTTCGGTGTTGGTGCTACGTGTGACTAGAACAAGAATTTTCTTTCAAAAGTTAAACAGACCGTCACATTTTCCCATTCTTTGTAAAAATGAACAACCTTCACAGCAAAGACACTCATACTAGTTTAGTAAAGGATCTCAACTTTCTTAATCTATTTCAATTGGAAATCTCTCTCTTAAGTATTGAGAATTACCAACAGGTAAACATTTGGTGAAATGTTTTGAAAATGTACGACTCTTGCATGTGTGTTCATTTAAACATCCGAAGGCTTTCCAAACAACCGTTTCATCAACTTGTGTCACTATGTAAAATGTTAGCATGACAGTTTTTCCAATAGAAACTTGAACAAAACCCCTGTGTCACTTGAGGTCATGACCTTTGAACATGGGGTTAAACATGAAAACCAGTATATAATTGTAGACTCGGTACCAGTTCTTGTGAATGACGTACATTTGGGGAATTAAAACGTACAGTTGGTGTTTTTCTGGTGTCATTTCAATTTGTCGGTGTACAGTATGCACATTATTATGACTATAATCCGTATGGTACCCATATTTCACAAAACTTGTATAAAAAAAATGGTACAGATGTTGTTTACGTAAAGCACTCTTTATTCATCAGAATCGTTAAGGTGTTTATCCCCCGACAAAATCGGAACGAGGACTAGACAAAATAATTCACTCCACAATTTCATTTCAGTAAAAATAATGCATTTCTATTAGTCTGCGTGCAGGGTAGGTGCTAACTGGTAGGCTCAAGTGCACAAACTTGTCTCTTCTAGAATATGTGGTTTATTCTCAAAATGAAGCTGTAGTAACGTCAGACTATGTCAAGTATTCATAAAAGGTACACGTTGTCTCCTGTGGGCGAGATTGATTGACTTGATGCCGTGTCTGCAGTCAGTTAGCAACAGCCCAGCCATAGCGTGCCAAGCCGTGGCATTGGGCGAGACGATATCCCTTTTCGAGCCCAAATTGGCGCTCTGCACCTCTAACAGTAAGCATAGGCTGAGTCCGAATTGACGGCTTTGGCAGTGGCTTCGGTCGGAACGCTGAAAAGTCCTATTCTTCAACGTTGTCGTTGCAGCCAGCGGCCGTAGCCGTAGTCGCTCGATTCGGACACAGCCTTACATTTCCATGCTTGCCCTGTTTCACTCAAGAAATTAAAAAAAAAAAAATGAATAACGGCTTCATTCAGATTTTCCAAATGTTTTGCTGGTCATGTTCACGCAATCCAAGCACCAATCAATCTTGTTGACAGTTTCCGTTTGAATACTGTTTTTAACTTGGTATCAACCGTAACATTTTGTTAAATCCATCAAACATGTGCTTATATAAGACTTTATCAAATGAGTTTTGGATTTCCCAAAGTTCAGAGTTTTGAGTATGTTATAAAAATGAATGGATGGCAGTGGACAATATTTCTTATAGCTATGTACGTCACTGTAATGGCACTGCGTCGTATGTAGTCTTGTACAAGACGTTCTCCTGTACACTGTATGGCGACTCAGTGTGAGTGAAGTAAGGGCGGTGGTCGAGTAACAAGAAACCGCCTTGCACCGAGACTACATCGTAGGTTTCACTGTATTGCATTTCATGTACATCCATTGTGTCACTTGTTGCCTGGTTCCCTATATTCGACAATGCTAAATCTCATTATTGGGTCACCACACTATGAGCACCAGCAGCTCCAGTCTGTTCTATTATGTATAAATTTCATGTACTTTATGTGTATAAATCGGTCGCCATTTTGCTTCGGCGGTCATCAGAGATGACGAAATCAACGGGTGTTTTCCAAACTGCGATTTTGGCTCAGGCTTCGACTTTTTAGGCTGCTGGATCGGACATTCTGAGGCCGTGTGATTTTATCAGGGGCTTGAACAGAATGGTAGACGTAGTCCCAGAGCCGTAGCCTAATCCCAAGCCGTAGTATCAAGGCAAAGAGGGGAGGTACTGCCGACGATGGTTGGCATGCAGTGGACACTAAAATTCCCCTCTCACTATTTAATCATGTAAAATTACCGTTTACGTTTTATTACAATGATATTTCTAAAAACATGTTGAGTCCGTGTGGGTGTAGCAAATTACTGGCCGACTAACCAAGTGTTTTAGCGTAGAAAAATTGCAGTTGTATTTTCAAATATACAAAACAAACAATCTTCAAACTTGTCATCTAGGAAGACAAAACAAACTAAAATTTCGTTTTTCTGTATTATTTTCTTCTAACCAAGCCTTCTTTCTCAAGTTACATGCAAATCGCACTACGTTTGGTTGCCTTTGAGCCTTCATAATGTTTGCCAATTTCTGCATGATGACATTACTTGCATAAAAACTTCTTTTTTTTAATGTACATCAAGATTTGTTTGAACAAAGAAAACGAACACTGTTGGCGAGTTTTGTGAACCTGCTTTATTTCTGGTTTTAGTTATCTCTCTAAATGATAGGCTTATAGAAAAATGCCTGCAAACAAATTATCTTCTCGTTTCCTTTCTCTTGTTAGTTCACGATTCATCAAAAGTGAATAAGTGTTTAGGATGTTGACGAGTTTGGTAACTCCCAAAAAACAACACAACAACAACTTGCTGACAAAACTCGAACACTATAAAATATTAATCTGATGTGAATCTCCCGCCGATAATAATTTATCAATTAAACATAAAATCCATGTTCCGTTTATGAGTGATTAATTTGTGCACAGCTTTTCTATGGATGTATGATAATGTATGTAAATATTTAAGAATTAAAACAGATTTAATATCTCGGGCTCTTTTTCAGACGAAACGTCAACAGTGGACATTTCAAATTGCTCATAGCTTTATTTGGTGTACGGCGTCTCGTTTCATAGCTTTCTTTAAGAATGGATTGGAAATTGAGACTCATTCTTTATGATTGAAATGGATCCGGGAAAAAAATTGAAACATAATTTGTTTTTCGCTATTGTGTGTTATTTTGTTTTAGTGAAAATTGGCGATCTCACCAGAGCTATTGCCTGTGAAAAAAACAAGTCTTAAGTTATGATTGAAACGACCCCACTGTCTGGGAATTCAATGAAACTGGACTATCTTTGCAAGTCTATTATTTGTCGTCAATTAATCACAGTATAAATAATAAAACAGAAAGAAAGACAAATTTAAACAACCACTGTACACCTATGGTTTTGATTTTGTTTGACTGTTTGCTTGTAGGAGTGTTGTTTGTTGGTTTGTTGGTTTGTTTGCTTGTTTGTTTGTTTTTTCTCTCATCAAAAACGTTTTTAGTCCAATTCTGAATATTTTTCAACTCCCAATCACATGAATGGACATGAAAAAATACTGTAATGGAAAAAGTCCATAAATATTTTGTCTGTGGTTGAAACGTCTTCGACATAGTTCTAACAAAAGGTATTAATCAATTTCAAGAAAACAATGGACATAATTCAGTGTGCATTGTTATAATTGATTAAAAAATATAAATCATATTAACTCTTAAACGTTCTTGTAAACATTTTATTTGAAATACTGTGTAACATAATTATTTTTTAACAATTGTTGGAATCACTCTTTGAGCCGATTACTCAAACAACCTCCCGCCATTTTGAGTGGTTGATTATTTCAATTATACAAGAGAACTATTTACTTGTTTTATTTACCACCGATTTTATTTACATTACTCCGTAAAATTGTATGAAATGGTTTTCTCTTTTGTTGCGACTCTTCATAATGCTGTTGTGATAGTTGTCTTGTACTTTATGCGAAAATGGTTTTAGCCATTCTGGAATGAACCTGTCTGTGTTGTTTGGACAAATACCACGACTAAAAAATTCTCTGAAAATAATTGTATTATTTAATTCAGTCTGATTTTATTGCCTATGTCCAAATTGTTTCTTCATTTACTATCTATTTAGTTCGGTAATGGGAGGGAGATCTTTGAAGAATTCCCAATGCGCAGAAAGTGTTAATGATATGAAGAAATGTGAACTGATTTTGAAAAAAATGAAGCTATTTGCTCCTACAAAAAAAAACCTTAAACTCTATTATTTGTTTCCTGTTTGTTAAAGTTTGCTGCATTATTGGAACAAAACAGAAACATTTAACACAACACATGGGACAATCATGACACCAAGTACATGTTGAAAACTGAAGAGTGAAACCCTTAATGCTTCAGGGTATTAACTACACTGTGACTTAAATGAAATCTCTGAGAAGTGTCGAGGTTCGTGTTCTCCACCCAAGTGTTTTAAGCAGAATGCTGCCTTACCCAAATGCTTAGCTACAAATTGCCAGAGCACCAGTCGCAACAACGTAAAACTACATGCCATTTTGGCTGGTAATCTTTGCCTGACCCGGGAGGTTGTGTGGGTGTGTGTGAGTGGATTGTCGCCCATTAATAATTCTCATCCCTGCCGTTTGCCCCGTTAAATCACAAAGGCCTATTTTAATTACTTATGCAAATTAATTTGCAAACCTGTTACGTCATTGTTGTGAAATTTAAACTAATTATTATTGTTAAAGCTCAAAGACTACTGGAGTGGATGGCTGGTATTGGATATTTTAAATGTATAAGAATTCGAAGAAGTTTTGTGTAAATTTCCTAAATAAAATTCAGAGAAACAGGGAACTGTTTTTTGTTTGCTTTGTCTGTTCTTAAAATCCTGCTCCACAAAAAGGTCCGTAAGGTGTCCATTTGGGAGCCATGTTAGTGTTTCATGACGTGAAAATCTTCCCTTTAGCGTGTGTGGAAACGCTACTGGAAAATAATGGACCGACTCAAAGTTGGGAGGCAGATCCAAGATTATTAAAACTGGGGGTGGAGAAAGTTCTCATTATAAAGATGTTCAATATGTTAAATATTTACATCTATGCATATTTGTTTACATGTTAAAAATATGAATGTGAGAGAAGAGGTGTTACATCCTTGTAGTTACACTGCAAAAACTGGGATGTTAAATTGATTCGCTTGGTATCCATATGTGACAACACCGACATGGTGTTAGTTATCCCCATTGCTTTATCGTTGGTCAAATTAACACCATGTTGGTGTTGTCATATATAGATACCAAGATAATCAATTTAACACCCCAGTTTTTGCAGTGTACGCATGCGCCAGTTTGCACTCACCTTACGAAAGGGTTTGTTAACAGTTAACGATTCTACGGTAAAACACACCCCAGGCTGTCGTGTTTGTTCTCATTCTTTATTTAAATAAGTCACTCGAAAATATGTCAAACTAAACCTCTATAGATATCATCTACTCGATCATCATCACGGATAGTGAAATGCAAAACACCAAAGGTATATGGAACACTTTTTCCCACACAGTCTTTCTCCTTTCGTCCTGAATTAACACTCATGGTGCTGATTTCTTATGTCCCGCGCCCGAACAACTTTTTAACCCACCAGTTGTTCGAGTCCAAAGAACCAAGAGGGGATTTTGACGTCACATCATGCTATCCGTATCACCGGGGGAGGGAGAACTTGACATACTTCGGCCATGCTTCGACAGCTCTCTGATACATTAAAACTGACGCCCTTTTCAGCAGGAGAGGAGATACCGTAGTAACTCGGCATGACCCGTTGCTAAGACAGCCAATCAAGTCAAAAACCTATAGACTTCGTCAAGTCATCACCCATCAAAGTCCCCCCCCCCGTATTGTCCGGGGCATGAATGGCATTATGATGACTTCTCACCCCCGATTTGAGGATTGTTTACCCCCTCTCATTTCCCCCCCCCCCCCCACCCACCCCCACACACTAACACACACACACACACACTTCTGTCCAGTGACATGGGGTTGGCGCCGGTGGATGACGAGCCCGCGAGGCGCCCTTTCTACTCCCAAACAGAAAGCCACCTCTGCCGCCTTTAGAAAAAAAAACCACCCTTCATCTCCCTTTGAGATCCACCTTCTATAATTATCACTGGGTATCTATACACGAAGTCTTTGAAGTCATCCCGATTGTGGTAAAGTTGTTACCAATAGTGGATCAGGACTGCAGTTTTACAGGGTGGGCTCACAGATACGTGAGATCGTCTGATGAACTCGAAGTCAAACTCAAACACCTACTTTACCCTTTTAGATCAGAGTTGAAGCAGAGACACTTCCACGTGTCCCCCCCCCCCTCCCCCCGGAACGCACCCTCGCACATTTTGCTATTTTATTCATGTTGGCGAACATAAAATACCACCTTCTTTCATCGAGCCCAGGACGACTTGGTCCGCATCTGTGTAACATTTCGTAAGGCAGTGATGTACCTCTGTACTTTTTCATGGTTTTTTATATTCTGCCGCGAAGATGCTGATGTAATGTTCAACCTTTAATATCATCAACTCGAATAACACTCTTTAAAAACACAAGTCAGTTCCTGTCAACATGTTAATCTGTTTACGAGTACAAAACCAAAGTATCGGAAATAGATCAGGTTTTTTTTCTTCTTTTTCTCCAGACTAGCCGAGGGGTTGTCTTTTCACTGATTACTGCAAGTAATAACTGTACTCTATTTCTGTGTTCAACATTGCGGAAAACCCAATCACTGTGTATAGTGCTGCCAGTCGGACAGGAACTTCAGACGCGTGCTAAGTTTGGCTTGATTTGTCATTATGATTCACCGTAAGGCATCTATAAGCCAGCGAGACGCTGATTGGGGGCCGGTGTACTGTGTGATTCCACCGCTTGATCAAGGCTCGTTGTTCCGACTGATTGTTCTGGCCGGTCAGAGAACTTCGTGGGGAGACTGTCAGGGGCAAATTATATCCGCGGTTGTCCTTTGAGGCCGTTGTTCTAAGCGGAGATAACCAAAACGACTTTCCTATTCACTGTCGAAACAATAACCAATCTTTTTACCTTTCTTTATTGCCATCGATCTTTTTGTAAGAAAAAAAAAGGAAACAACCACTGGATAGAAAATAACGGAACTCAGTGATTGATTTTAAGTTGTCCCTTGGCTTAATTTCCGTGTTTTGAGGAATCTGCTTGTCGTCGGCTTTTTCATCCGTGGTTTTTTTTATTTGTATGCAACTGTAGCCGTCCATTTCAGAACCGAACACAATCCACAAGAAAATCAAGGTTTTTCTTTGTATAAATGACAGCCTTTGCCACTGTACGCCCCCACAGATTTTCCGATCTCCTCTTGATCCGTCATTTTGTTTTGGTGTATTAGTACTGAAAATGAGATTTTGAATTCTTTACAAGCCCCTTCCAATCAAGCACACACTCACAATCTGACCTAATACCGACCTAAATTGTTTCTGTTAGGAACTGCATAATGTTTGGCATTCATTGATTTGTTGAAAGGGGATTCGGACAAAAGAACAAGAGTTACTAGGAATGTGTAATCAATTGTCATTCTTCGCTTTGAATATGTACTTTTGTAAACGCACTTTGCATGTTTGATTAGTTTTTCTATCATGCTGTCGAAGGGATCCCCATGACATCATGGCGATATCAAATCTTTCCGTAGAAATCGCAATGGTTTACCTTTTTTCCCCCAGACTAATAAGGAAGTTGTGAAGGTACCAGTCTTCCCTAGGATTCATTAAGGAAGCCGAGCTGATATCAATATACTCTGAAGTATTGTAAAATCACATTGGAATCAAACTTCGTCAGGAAGTTATGACGGTATCATCTTCCTTGTGAATACTTAGGAGCTAGGAGGTCATGGAAAACTAAATATTCCCGAGAATAATTGTATAGGAAGTCTGTGGTTAGATTTTCCAGGAATGCTTCAGGAAGTCCAAACTTTACGGGATTACTCGTTCGTGAATTATGAAGTAAGTGACTGTGTTCTGTAGTTCTACCATTAATACATAAATCTAATTATCATAATGACCCCCAAAACTTCCCCAAAACGTCTTCAGAAAGTCGTGATCTCCACCTTCTCCCGATTAAAATTAAGTATCGCGTATAAATTAAATCTCCTCTTTTTCAAAGCTCTTCGTCTCCTGACTATATATCTGAACTTCTGCGTAACTCCTGTTAGACCTCTTCGATCTGCTGGCCAATCCTTTCTGACGCAATCTATTCTTCTTCAAAATTCTATGGTCAAAGAGCCTTCACCGTCATTGCAACTTCATTGTGGAATGACTTACCACTTCAGATTCGCCAAGCTGGCTCTGTTCTGATTTTAAAGACTCACTTGTTTGAATTTTCGTAACTGTACTTTATGCATTTAATTGTGTTGTGTTCTGTGTTTATAGCGTATAGAGGCTCCTGCATCATGCGCTACAGGGTATATTATTATTACTAGATGATGGTGATATTGGAAGCGTAGGATCAATTTTCCACAAAAAAAAAATGATAATAGAAATAATAACAATGAAGTCATCCCAACGTACTTTTTTGTGCTGTACTTTCCAGCACCAGAAGAAGAATGGTAACGATCTGGCGGCCATTTAACCTCTGACCCCGTACGGTGCCTGGGCTGTTTCTTTTCAATTGGCCACACAGTGGTGGCTCGCCGCGTCACCGTTGCGATAGGGGATGGGATGGCAAGCGGAGCTAATTTGTCAGCGCAGTAGGCGCTGTCTATTTTAACGGCCAGACGGGACACTTCGGTATTGAAATAGATATTAAAGGCGAGGTAAACATTTCAAAATGGAAAAAAAACAAATGTTGGCATTGGTATTTGTACTTTTTGTTCTAAGCTATTTCGATTTAATGAAGAGATTTCACCAATCATACAAAAGAAAAAAGAAAAAAAACACACAAACAAAATAGACTTTTCCAAGTCCCGCGCGTATTCTAACTCTTTTTGTTTAAACTCAGTTTACGTGAAACAAAATTGCGCACTTTAAAGGTTCCCATTGTTCAAATACTGGCTAGACTTGCTCAGTCGACTGCCAAACCCTTGCCTTCTGCGTAACTCTAAACAGATAGCTATGATTGGTTTGTACCGAACGACGACGTCGGTTTGGGACGTCACAATTATTATTATTATAATTGCTTGCTTGTTTGTTTATTTTACCATTCAGCGGTCGGCTAATTCACTCACAGTATAACGACACTAGAAAGTAATTAAGAAATCAATTCAGATGACGCCTTGAGGCGAGGTTACGGATTTGTTATTGATTGGGTACAGTGAAGACCAACCCCATACTGATCGAAACGTCGGGTAACTTGTTATCAAAAGACACAGCGCTGACCAAGAAAGCACTGGTCTCAGGATGTTAACACTTTTGCTCTCTTCCCTGGTGTCAAAGTCTCCACCCTCAACAAAGCATGATCAATATTATCACCCTTCTGAAAAATATTTCTGCGCGATTGCAACCAATATTCTTTATTTTTTAACTGGAGAAATAATTACCATGGAAGTTACTGTATTCTCACCCATCCTTTTACACCCAGTCCTGCGGTTCCGCCACATGACTGCCTTCTATAACTTGCACGAAATCCATCGCGAGTCTCGGCTGGAAATGTTATTCTTGCATATCGATCGAACGGCAAGAATGGTCCTGCATGTGGGGCAAACCACGGGGGCGATGGCCGGCTCTTCACTGCGCAAGCCCGGGAGAAGTTTTGAGTGACAGGGGAGTGGTGCGAGAAAACGCGTCATGTTGCGAGATGTCATCAATAAAAAAAAATATATAAAAAAAAGGGGCACGGCATGGGATGGGATGTGAAGTTGTGTAAAACAAGAGCATTTTAATAAATTTAGTGCGATTCCCTTGTCTTTGTGATGGCTGTTTTGAGTTTATTATTATTGTGGCAGCTTCTGAAGACGTTGTAAGTTCAGACGAGAAGGTGATTCTTTTGCTGATTCGCAATGAAATAGTACAGCTACCAAGCTAAGACATACATGTACATGTTTCATGTTTCATCCATGTTTATAGAAAATTCGCTTTCCTACACACTAAGATCCCCGGACGTAAAGTGTAGTGAATTGTTAGAAATGAATTGTGTGCAAAGACACTGTCAATGTTATACGCTGTTCTCACATTATACATAAACACAAAGCCCCTACTTTCATTATCGTATCCCCAGATTAGTTTATGATAATTTATTGACAGCAATAACAGTTGAAGCGAATGTGAGACAGTCTTCCAAAATATCAAGTTTAGGATTTGAAACTTCCCTTGGTGGGAAATCAATCTCGAGACTGAGGTTTGCGGTGACACGGTGTGATGAAATCCCTGTTAAGCTGAGGTGGTCCAATATCGTATCGTTAAAGGTAGAATTCAGGATTAGTATTCATCAAAAATTGTTTTTTGTTGGTATCAATCTGAAAGCTTACTGATTATGAAGTTCATACCAGTACCAATCTTCCATAGAAATATTTTTGTCTGAAATACTGTGAAAGTTAAGAGCAAAGAATTTGGAGACCCAGAATTTAACTTCAATTGCAACAATCGAAAATAAGGAGTGTTTACATGATTAAAAAAAAGTGTGCAGGGTTTTTCACTATTTTCCCCTGACTCGGACGACAGATTGAGCACAAATTTAACAGTTTTTTCATGTATATATTACATCACACAAAGTAAGAACACTGCACTATCAGCTTTACCAATCCTATATTTTACATTGGTAACTTTTTACGCCGTTGTATACCTCTATTATTTATGTTGCCATCTTGTTTTTTCTTCCATGTAAAAAAAAATGTAACCAAAACGAGGCTGAGGGTAACATAGTCTGATCCCTATTCGGATATAATGAGAATCGGCATACATTATTACCGTCGCAGGCAGGGAACCAGACGAGGACGGTGTTTATATTTTGCAATCGTTGTCTTGAGTTTTTCTGAGTTTGAGAGGACGGTGCACTTTGAATAAAATGACGCCTGACCGGTATCAGGGTTGTGGTACGTCTATCAAAATATAAACCAGCGTGTTGTGGGGGGACGGTCGCTCTTATATATTAAAACCATGTTTAAAATGTTATTATAGGGTGTTTATATTACACCTCAGTTTAGTGTTTGAATAACACTAGTAATGATCTCCATATTGGAGGCATTTAGCCATGGAGAGCTGACCTTTGATTTAACATGACGTACATCATCAACATGAACATGCGAGACCTAACAGGTATAGATGTTGACGAGTTACCGGATAGAGGAGACCAGTTGTACAGATGTCAAATCTGTCTTGAATAGCAATTACTCTTTGGGAGGACTTCCATCTGAAGTTATCGAATTTAAAGTTATACTTGGGCGTTTTTTTTTATTTATTTGTTTGTTTATTTGTTTGTTTGCCTGCCATTTAACATGAAAAAAATGCGTCTCTCACTGTTTGATGTGATGTCTTAAACACAGAAATGTTATTGGAAGAACAACCGTGACTTCATGGGGAATAATGTTAGTTGGTGAAGTAGTCAAAAAAAACTGATATACAATTAAATAGTTTTATCGCAAATCTCACAACTTCCTAGTTTTGAAGTCAAACAGTTATTGCAAAATTCAGGTTAGCTCAGTGGTGTCTTCCCTTCCTTCCACGGATTTGTTTCTGGTTCAAAACCCCCTCGGGCCCGGAGTCTTGCCAGTGGCGTAACTACGGGGGGGGGGGGGGGGTACGTGCCCCCATCTGATGTCCAAGCCCCCCTCCCCCCGGGTGCCACCCCATTTGAAATCTGGACTTTTGAGATTAGAAATTACCAGAATAAAATGTTACATTTTATAAGCATTTACGTAGTAATTTCAATGTTTTTAGAACTATTTTGAATTATTTACACACATAATGTATTCTGTTTTACGTCAACACCTCAGGAGGCTCAGAAAACACTGAAAAGGAGCTTGTTTAGGAAAAAAATACGAACGGGAACTCCAGTTTTAATTGGCCAAAGTGCCCCCCAGGAAAAATAGTGCATCCCCTTGTGCCTCCCTAAAATGTTACCCTAGTTACGGCGCTGAGTCTTGCATATATTCTGCACTGTGTTTTCCAGTCCCTGAAACTGTGGTGTCCCCTACTTCAGGGTTTTCCTCCCACATCTAAAAAAAAACTGAACATTTCTTCATCATCTTCCCTACACATTCAGGCCCAATATGTCAGGGTGTGTTGTCGCTCTTCTGGAGACCTATTGTGTTGTCATTACCAGAAATATTCAAATGATGACAATACAGATTATGCAGATTGCCTTTAAGTTGAAAGTTAGAAATAGTCACCCACATAAAACGCCAACGAAGTATGGTGTTTGTTGCTGGCCTCCTGTTTTGTTTGGTAAACCGTCGAAACGGCTTTCCTTCATGAAATCTAACCGACGTTTCTGTACATGTGGCCGCTAGAAAGAGTACACGATCATCGGTTGACACAGCATATACAAAAACGCATGTTATACCCCTAAAACGGGTGCACTTTAGCAATAAACGCTTTGGGGCAAAAACGAAAAAAAATATTAACTAGGCCATTACATAAGCATCAAGGTAACCCAAAACTATTTAAATGGAAAAATAAGAATGAGTTTTACACCACGTGTCAACGTAGAATGTCCCTGACAAGAGCTGTAAATTCTACACCACCTTTCAATTAACGAAACCTTGTACAGCCATGATTTAGAGGTGCAAAAATGGCAAGGGAAAGAATTTTTTTTTTTTTTTAAATAGTAGTTTCAGGTCACACTGACTTAAAATGGTTGTGAACTGGTGGTGGTCTTCGTGGCGGTTGCTTGGATTGGGCATCAGTGTCTGACATGGATTGTCTCCATTGTGAGGCCAGATCAAGTAGAGTTTTGCACGGTTTTAATACTATCACACGATCAGACAAAGACATATCTTGCATAGTCGTTGCACACAACTCTATGGGCTTTTTCGAAAGAACGGGCTTCGGCTTTGGGCTTCGGCTTTGGGCTCCGTCCACCTATTTGAAGCCCCATTAAGGAAGCGCACTTGTTATGTAACCAAACCAAATCTGAAAGGAAAAGTATGCTGGTGCCTTTTTATGAATTCAAAAATAGAGCTGTTACTGTTATATTTTGTGACGGTAACCTGACAAAAATGGCCGCGCTCTGAAAAAAAAGGTGTACAGCAGAAAGTTTGTAAGGCAATTGAGGTTCATCTTTCCTTTTTGTTGTCAGATGGTTCAGAAAATTGATTTTGTAAAATAAACGTGAAATCATTTCAAATTTTCAGTGATTGTTTAATTCTAATATATAACACCTTTTAATTGATTTAAATATCCGCCATTACACCGTGACGTAATCAGCACCGTATACTCAGTGATTTCCAGGGCCTGCTGGGAAAAATCCACCGATTACACTATATCTGTAACATACAAATCCCTACAAATCCTTATGTTGGTGATGGAATTAAAATGACAATAAATTCTTTTGGGGGAAAGTGGGCTGATGCCTACAGAACCCGGTCTAATCGTGGCCCAACCCTGTACCTAAATATACCTCGGGTCTAAACGTGGCCCAAACCTGTACACAAAAGTAACCTGGGTCTAAATGTGGTCCAGCCTATAGCCTACAAGTAGATGTAGCCCGATACAGGTCTGGGCTAGGTTCAGGCTACATTTAGGTACATGGATGGGGATGCATTTTGGTCCAGGCTATTTATAAAAAAACAAGTTTGGGGCTACATCTAAGTTCCGGACGACTAGGGGCCACACAGCTGCCTGTAAATCGCAGATCTTAACGAAAACACCAAGAAAAAGGTCTTCCAAGATAATTAATAACAAACGTCGGTTTTAATATTTCCCCCATAAAAGAACACTCAAGCAAAATTAAAAACTTGAATCTTTAAGTAAATCACAGTAAACGCAATGATAATCTTTTTTTCTTTCTTTCACACATGTATTCGTCAGTAAGTTGATTGAGAACAATTTTTATTTTCAAAAATACAATCATTTACCGCCAATGTAATTTATACCCAGTCATGAATTGTTGTTTGATCCATTGGTGTTTAATAAACGATTTAATCACATGGGCCAATGCACTCTTCGTTCTGATGAATTAAAACTTACCCAATAGATGCGTTTTCCTTTCTTTAATAGTTTGATGCAAATAGCCCTTCAGGTCTTTTGCCGATTCAATCAAAATTATATTTTGTTATAAACGTCTCGCAAAAAAAAAAAAAAAAAAATCTTTTTGTTCCCATTAATTTGTATTGTTAAAGTTAATGGCTGTGCTGATGAACAATTTCTGATGTTTGTTTAGTTCGTAGCTTTAAGGGTTTTCTCAATTTGTACTTTGATTCGAGAATAAATCTATTTGACCCATCCTGTAGACTCACTGGCAAAGACGTTTACAAAATAATGATGACCAAAGCTACTATTGACTTTTCATTTAGCTGGTGACAACGGGTCGGTTTGTGATTCATTACCGGCTAAAGGACATTTGGTATCAAAGAAAGAAGAAGAAAAACATTAAAGAAATATCACACACACACACACACACAGTATGGAAGATCTCCAACACTGTGTTTGCTGTTTTTTGTGAGGATAAATGTGGCCACCTACCACCGTCCATCCCCGGCAGGCATGGGAAACCGAACACCACTGGTGGAAACAATTAATTAGCAATGCTTAACTCGGGGCTAAAGTACGTCCACATATTTGTTTGTTTAAGATACCTTCCGACGTGTTATGATATGGATATTATATATTTTCACCCCCCCCCCCTTGTGTTGTGGAGGGATGATGGGTGCCCCGGCCGCTCAGGCAGGGGTGTACCATCATCACCTTGCTTGGTTTGGGGCCCTCAGGGGGGTGTTTGATGCACCGCGTCGGAGAGGGGAACAATAAACGGGACCCGTCATCGAATATGCCTAGGTATTTGAGAGAGCAATTAAGAATTAATACCTTAGAGGATGGCATGAATTCCAGGTGAAAAAAAGGAAGATTAAAGAGACCGGTAAACAACATTCTCAGTTACAATCAAGTTTGTTTTCTTCTTCTTTTTTTTCCTTTTCTTTTTAAGTTTGATCGCTCGATGAGAAATTGGTAAACGTGTTCATTTATTCATTGGACACGTTCATGAAACGACGGGATTGGACAATATTGTAACCCTATGGGCCTGACCATAAATGATCCTCGAAGCGAAACAATGAAGACATCTTCGGGTTTAGATGAGGGAGGAGAAATTTTAAAAAATGGAGTCGGGGAAACTCCCCAGGAAAACTTATTTATACATGGGCGGCTTCGCCGAGGCCTTTTGTTATTGATCAAAAGGGCGCGCGACAATCAACCAGTATGGACCGTTATCACTCCCCGTCAAGAACACAGCCTTCTGGTGGTTGACCCCCAGCATCCATTGTCATGCAGCCACATCTCGGTCATATTCCTTGTACCCAGTAACAGTAATGGAGGCTAATTTACACTGTACTAAAAGGAACCATATTATTTCTCCTTCCAGCCTCGGTTTGGTTACATTGATTCGAATGCAGCCTCGGTTTGGTTACATTGATTCGAATGGGAGAAAATCAAGATGGCCGCACCATGATGAAGGTCTATTGCAACACTTAGTCGAAATATTCATCTACTTAGGTGATTCTCGTATACATGTATATACATTTTTTTTCTGTTGTGGAATCGTTTATTTTTCCCTCAAAATCTAACAATTTTCTTGACCTGCTTTTTGCAGTGTATACCCAGGGAGGTCTACCTGGTTGTGGCACATGTAGAATTAGAAACACATTGTGCCTCTCCGCACAAGCGGGCATCGGAATGCTGCTTCCCGCAGCTCGAGACCGGGTCTAGCACCCCCTCCTTATCCCAGCTGAGTATACTGTGTGAGTATGACCAAGGATCACGACAGAGCATGGTGCTTTACTCTGTTTGGGTATAGGGACGAGGACTCGTGTCGCAAGAGTGAAAGACACGTAGTTTTCACTATTGAATAAGACAGGTAGGGTTACATTGTAAGGCGCTGTGGCAAAACTGTTTTGGATACAGCATTATAGCAATGTGGCATAACGCTGTTGTGTCTGATTATGCTTACTCTCTCTGAGTCAATAGAAGGTACAACATTTGTAACGTTGCATTAATGCAGCTTCTGGTGATTCTTAAAAATGAATATGAAGTACATTATTTGGCAGTACTGCAGCTCTGCTGTAATGTTTCACTCCCTTTGAATCAAGACATGGTACAAGGTGGTTATGTTTATGTGATTACTGACACGTGTACGACATATTTTAGCACAACTCCTGCTGGCTGGCATGTCTTTACCCTCCTGAATCAATATAATGTACATCATTGGTAATACTGACTACCTACAGCTCCTGGGTCTCGTGACAAAAGTGTAGTGCAACACATTTATCGGTCATTTCCACTTAGCCTCACTTTCTTTGAATCAATATAATGTACTTTTTACACAGCCCTGTAAGAATTTTGCAGGTTACAATTTAATTTACTTCTCAAAAATCTTTCAAATTTCCCCTGGAGTATTTGTTAATGCTCCTCTCTTGAAGTCCGTGTTTACTATCCGTAAAGTGTCTGTAAATGCTTCCATCTTTTCTCAAATCATGATACATAATAAAACCAACCTGTGAAAATTTCAGCTCGTTTCCTTGTTTCATTTGCGAGAAAAACGGTAAAAAATGCATTCAGCATTTCTGTAAGCATTCTTAGGCAGAGGTTTGGTCTCATGAGACGAAAATTAATTTTGGATCTTATTTCATGTCTCAATCAAAAGCGATAGCACTTCAGGTAGAAATATTTCAAGTTTTCTACCATAGTTATCTTTCTACCAATGTAAATATGTCAACGTTTTACGTATGTTTTTCTTTCGTATCATGTTGAGCTTGGGTTTTAAATTCAAAGTATCACTGTCATCCTCAGCTGTACACGACAGATCTCAGTTATTCTGAAACATCAGACTATTTACACTAGAGCCAAATTCTATTCTGTTTATTCCCTTTCAAGCTATCACTGATTGGATCAAGGGATCTACATTGTATAAAGACTGACAGTTTTACGGACAGTGTGAGCCCCGACGTGAGCAACATCACGTGTGACATAAGAAGAAGGGGAAACAACGATACCTACATGAATTGACTTCATGGTCAAGCGAACTATGAGATCCATTGCGCAATCCCCCTCCGTGATTCATTAAGGTTAAATGGTGCTTCTGTTAAAACCGGTATGGCGCCAAATTTGTACGCTGGCACCCCGCACGTGCACCAGCGTACCAGGGAGAGGACAGCTGCACATGTCTATATCTATATTTCTGAACTCTGGTTCGCGCGGAATGCGACGGCTGTTTGAAGTCGAGAGTCAGCTTTCACAAGAGATGTTTTGCATTAATTATGTTCACCACAATTAGTGTTTTTTTTTAAGATATAGTAATAGAAATAAAGCACAAAATGACACACTTGTGTCATCTGATTGTTTTATAGGTGTTTGATTTCGTAATCGACTGATGACTTGAGACAAGAGTTAATAATGAAACAGCCGTTGGAATGAAATGTACTTAAGTGCCAATGTAATTCACTTCATTGACGAAAAAAATGTAACGGTCTGCCATAAAGCAATGACGTGTGTTAACTGGTCCCCAGCATGCGTGCCTTTTCAGTGTGCATTTCTAACCCGGCTGTTGGTACCGTAGCGGGTACCGGCTCACATTCAATGAATACCCGGGGATAATGAAAACGACATTTGCTATCTGCCTGGTATCCCGCTGTTTTGAGTGGCGTTATCAAGATGGCAATCAGCACTGTAACGCAACACTAACTCTTCACTTTCTTCATTGTCGGATACCAGTGTCATGTCCGTGGGTATCATACTACTAATAAAAAGGCCGTCACAAGTTTGGGAAAGTTGCCAAAACGCATGAGAGGTATTTTAATGAGAATTTAATGTGTGTTTTGTTGTTTAATAGTACTACAGGTAGGTGATGGGATTGTGCATTTGATGATACTAGCATGGAATTTAGCACACAGTCCGGGTATAATATGTCATGTGAAAGATGTAGTCAGAATAACAAGCAATGACAGCCGGTTTAGAACAGTTTGAAAATTGCTTGTTATTCTACCTATATCTTTTCTTTTTTTTCAAAATTCAAATCTGCGATGGCCCGATACCCAAATGTTTTTTCTCATGACATGAGAAAGGCACAATTCCCCCAAACAATTCCCCTATGGACCCATTACGAGCACGTCACAGACGGCGACTGTGACACGCTCACCATTTTGGAAGTCAATCAGTGGACGTGCAAACGCCGAGCCGCCAGAAATGCGCACTACACTGTGTAACACACGGAGGCATTGAGTTCCAAAATGGCGCAACCAAGATTATTGTGATGATGACCTCACGTGAATTGGATCAATATGCCCCACTACAACCATGACGTCAATTGTGGCTTTTTTTGGTAACCGTTATGCAACAAGGCGCTACCATTAAGGACGTTGTAACCCGTAAACTAGGACCCCAAAAATCAGTATTAACCGTTCATGATGCCGCCATTTTGTACTTCTCACCATTCGAATCAGTATGACCAAATCGAGGCTCGGAAGACAAAAAGAGTCAGACTACCTTTTTTCGTTTAATGAGAATCAGTTTTGATTAATGTGCCTGGCGTACAGGGAACGTGACCAAGATGATGTGACGGCATGATGAAGGTCTACATCTTCTATTCTGTGTAAAGTCATGAAAACTGACGCGCGTTTTTAAAGGTCGCTACTTGGGTAGCGATCCCGTTTGCTGAAGTTCAAGCTTCGGCTTTTTTTTTTTTTTTTTTTTTTTTTTTTCCGGTGCTTTTGTGTGGAACAATTTTCATGCACCTGGTAAGGTCCACAGAGCATTTATATCGTTGGTTTACCAATATCCGTTTGCTCTCTAAATGTAAAAGAGTGACAAACCACTCGTTTAGTCCGTCATACCACTCTTGCAAAGAGCCGTATGGCGGACAACTCTTTTTAGAGTGAAAGATGGGTATTTTCAGCTTGAATCAGAGTGAAGTTCGCTCCAATTTCACTCAAAAAGGGTAATGCATATTGATTTTCACTCTCAAAAGAGCCCAAATTACACCACTCGGGAGAGAGAGAGTGAAATTTTCACTCTTTTACATATTATAGAGAGTAATTTAAAGGTTTTGTGTTTTTTTCTTTTCTACTGTTTTTTAACCACAGGACCTTCATGTAAAACAGCCTTTGAGTTGATGATATCCTGTATAAAGATGAAATAATAAATAAATAAATAAATAAACAAATAAATAAATAAATAAATAAATAATAAACAAACAAATATATAAACGGCTTTCATTCTTACATGTATGTATATTTAGTCTGAAATAATAAGTTTGTAACAAAATAACTAAAGAAATGAATGAAAAGATAAAATGCATTAATACAGAGCAATGCTCTCCCTTTCAGCCCTTTTTATCAGTTTGCTTTTTAGAGGAAACTTCACATTTACTGATATTGCTCTGATTGGGGTTGAAACAGAGAGACAGACACTGGTGCGACTGTGAGTTGGTGGTTGGTTTTGCCTACTTCATTCTTGACAGTAAAAGGACCGGCCTCATTATGTAAATAGTGTTCCTCATCATTTCGATTTGGCGAAAGCAAAAATGAAGGACGGTAAAAGTTTATTCAGTCTTGTTGGGGAAAAGGAGCAATCCACCGAGGTTAGGGAACGAAATGTCAATCTAACGAGCAACGTAACTTTATCTTGATTCAAAGAGAGTAAGCATCATTGGTGTTGCTTAGAAAGTATTAACATTGTTGTACCATTCAAATAAGCATAACAGTAGGAGCAATTGGGTCAACCTAACCGATGCTGTACCTTAACTTGATTCAAAGAGAGTATAATTAATAGCAGTAATGTTATTTGATATAAGTTACTACCAATGTTGTGCCGTAGCTTGATTCAAAATCAGCTTGAGGAGGAGCAATTTGGTCAAACCTAACCGATGCTGTACCTTAACTCGATTAACAGACAGTGGCAACAGATTTGTAAACATTACCCATTTGTGTCTAACTGTGTGTCCATTAGAAATAGAGTAAAGAAAACTAGACGGATCAGACAGTGAGCACCAGTAACAAGAACTGTATTTCGCAATTATTGCAAACCCACGCAATCATCTTGACGAATTGCTTGCTGTCTAGGTTGCCTTCGGAGAACAAAAATAAAATCATCATTCGACATCTCTTCATCAGAGGCCGTGGAAAAAAAGGCCGACGTGGACGGCTCTGTGTCCTTTACTTTGCAATGGGATTGGTGTGCACAAAGGCCTTTGTTTAAAAATAACAAAATTGTGTTTCTTCTTTTTCTAAAATCTCCCTGACTCATTCCCACTGTCCTACTTAATTTTTTGTTAAAAATTGATTGAAAAAGGGAGCCATGGCAAGCACATAATGAATCCTCAACTACCGTTTAAATTTGTTTCTGAGCAGTGCTATACAATAATCAAATAAAATCTGATAGCTCGGATATAAAGTTTCTAAATGTAGTGGTAGCAATCGTCGTCAGAATTGAAACTCCGGCTGTAATACTGTCTTAAATTTGCAAGCACTGAAATGCAATTTATTTCTCGCGGCCACCTTTTCACGGATAAAATCTTCATACTATGAGTGGACTTCTTGCCACTGGGATGAGTACATGTTTTTGTTTGCTCCTTTGTTGGGTTGTTTGTGTGTTTGTTTGTTTGTTTGTTTGTTTGTTTTTTCAGTGGTTTAACCCGACCTCTAATGATACTATGACCCTAAGATTGTTTATTTTTGAGCTTAATAATAAATAGATAAATAAAACACTCTGATATTAAAAACAAATGGGCTGCTTTATCATGGCTTGTCGGTTCTGGGACTTTTGAATTGCAAGAAGATTTTAGAATACAACTATTTCTATGATAAAGTTTTGGGGTTGTTTTTCGCAGCCCAAAGTACGTGTGTGAAGCTTGTGATATCTACCCAAAGACCCATATCACCGCGCTCCTTCCAGAGTTGGGTTCAATTTGCCACCATCCCAAGCTCTGTCCAACCATAATTTGAAATAATATTTTCCTCCCCCTTCGTACACCTTCCATAATTCTCTCTTCGATATCAGGCCCATACCTTATGTGTCATTCACTCAGTTTATCCAGTCGCCAAGTATAAACTGTATCACATGGTGGGTTATAGAGATAATACCGGCAAGTCGCTTGAGGCAAACTTCTAAGCTATGCTCGAGTTTTTCAAGTCATGAAGGGGAAGGCAGTAGCTTGCGATGGACCAGGTGCAGCCAGATCTCTGGGGAGCCATACTATATTGTGTTATGGAGTGTTTTGCTCTCTGCCAAGTCCAGGTGCGGGCTGCTGTAACATTTGCACATTCCAGTTTCGGGTTGAGGCTTTTTTTTTTCATTCTTTCTCCACTCATTCATTCATAGGTAGTTGGGGTCATCTTATAATGACCGTTGGAGTAAGTTTGAATGAGTGAAGCACAAAATGTCTTCCGTTGGCGTTCTCGTAGCATTGCAAAAAGACAGGGACAAGTTTTTCATCGGCCGGTGCACAGGCGAACAATTGACTACTGTCCTTATATCACACTGCCCATGCCAAAATCACACAGTCTTTAAACAAGAAAAGGGTTGAAATTGCATTAAGAATGGTGCTGATATTTGCAATGTGGTGTCTAAAACAATCTATATATATTGAGAAAAAATTATCTTACAGGCTAAAATAGGTGTTATTTCGAAGCTGTTGTTCTCATCTATTTGATGAGAAAGCACACCTGGATAATGAGTTTTGGCAGGAAGTGCCTGGTTTTGGTATGGAGCGTCAAATAGACAACAACTGAGTTGTCTGTTTTGCAGATGATATACCCCAATCATGGTTGTGAACATTTGCGACGATTGTGGTAAATTTGTTGTCCCAACTCTGGTACTTAAACACGACTGATGTCTCATTCAAACGTGGAAATAATACTGCCACTAAATATTTCGATTTGACATAGAACAACTACAAGATTGGTCTTTATAAAATGTACTAGTCTTAATTGCTAATCAAAGTGCGATGTCACAATACAAATCACCATGGCATCATTGACAACTCTATCTTTTAAAAGCTGAATCTGAAATCGACCCCAGGTCATGTAACTCCTGGGAGGCTGACGTCAACTCTGTCCAGGGGGACCTTGAATCGAGATCAATGCCCAGAATACGGTATCACGTGGTTAAACTGAACCCAAAGTGGGAGTGGCACGTTGGACCTTTATCACTTCCGGGTCAAGCTTCTGACCCCACGGCCTTAAATTAACTTGGATCGCGACATCTTTGTGCGACTTCGGCTGCTACGTTGCAGTGTTGAAGAATAAGGCATTTGCATCGACATAGCCGTAGCCGTAGCCGTTCTTAACCGTCAAATCGCAGCCGCCCTTAATAATTAAGGGCGGCTGCTAATTAGCCGTCCGTTTCGTCATCAACTCAGTTCTGTTTGTCTATTGTCAAAAAGAGAGGTCCTTGACACAATCTTGCACTTCTCATGCGGTAACATTGGACACAAAGTAGCCCATGTGCCCTCGCCGTCTAGCCTGCGAGCATGAAAAACGGGCCAAACATGTTTGCCGTGTGTCCCTCCGAGCCATGATACCTTACTGTGCCATCCCGGTGGTCTGTCCAGATCCTACGGTATCGTTTACACCCCCACCTATAATATCCAGGTTTTTCTATCCAGTTTTCCGGCTTCTTTGGTTTTTTTTTGTTCATATCCGAAAATTGTGACATTTCCATGTCTGAGAACCATTCTGACGGTTTCCATCGTCACTGTTGGATTTCCGGTAGGGGTACGGTGCGAACCCGCCCAACACGTGCTGTTCCCACCTTCACCGCCCTCTGTTTCCAACCGTTACAATATTGTTGTGGCATAGGGGAGGCGGTACAGACTGCCCAATTAACCCTGGAACTAATTGGTGACAGCAAGCCGGGGTAAACACCTTATGACTTGCTCTGTTCCTTAAAGGGGGTAATACTTCAGAAAACAATTTATTTATTTATTTATTTTTTAGGTGGATTTATTTCCATCCTCTAATTTTCATTTCAATTTCAAACCAACCTGGGCTTATAAACTGCCGTAGTCAAACCAAGCAACAGTGATTTTGGGCGTTTTCAAAAAAAAATTCTCCACTTCGACAGTATTTATTTGAAGGGCTGGTGCTGATATGAACTTTATGATCGACGAGAGACCAGATTTCCCCCCCCCCCCCCCGATAATTACCGATCCTATATTTTACCTTTAAACAAGAAGGGAAACCACTCCCCAGATAGTAACGGGCAGGTGACGAACGCCGCATGCCCGCGACACCGAACGTGACAAAGTGGCGGAATTCACGGAGTGTGAAAACAGGTTTTATGGTTTTGAAAGCTGGCAGCACATTCGGGGCAGGTGTGGAGGAGCGGAAGAAAACCATCCAGCTTCTTTTGAGGAGTGGCCTTCTGGGAATTTATCAAAACAAGACCGAGCCTGAAAACACTTTTGTAGAACATGAGTGATAGCCTAATCGAGCAAACGCCATTTAATAGATTCCAATCATGTTGAGCCTCAAATCTTTTCTAAAGTAAAAATTGGATGACTTGACTCATTGACTGATGATCGTCATAATTATCTACCAACTAACTTAACTATTCCTCCCTCGAACTTAACTGTAGGAAATGAACTAAATTTGTGTAGTTGTTATCGTTGTAAGCTTTGTTTTTTGTGTTTTTGTTTGTTTGGTTGTTTGTTTGTTTGGTTGTTTGTTTGTGTGTTAGCTTGCTTGTTTGTTATTTTCTTGGGGGTGATGGTGGGTGTTTGTTTGAAGATGCTAAATCAAATTTTTGGCCGATTTGATCCGATTGGTTTGATTTAAATCCCAAACAGCCATTTTTGTATAGACTCGAGAAAGTTATAATTTTTCATTTAAGGTATTTCACTAAAGCATCCGCCAATGTTAAGTGGTGGTTAATTAAAAACTCAAAATGCGTTATTGTCGGGATCCCCATATTGTCCCACGTTCATCAGCCATGTACAAGCGATATTGCATGTTACATGTATTTTGTGCGTTGTCAGTGGGATATGCGAAATGTGTATTTTTTTCGCAGGAACTGTATCATCTGTCAAATTCGTTCTGAGAAAAACATTCTCTAACAAAATCTGTCGGCGATCGACTCTATGGAGTGGTTAGAATTTATTTTATTTCATTTTTTGTATTTTTAGTTGTCATAACTTGTTTTTCGTTTGTTTGTTGGGTTGTTGGACTGTTTGTTTGTTTGTTTGTTTGTTTGTTTGTTTGTTTGTTTGTTTGTTTGTTGGGTTGTTTGTTTGTCTGTTTGTTTGTTTGTTTGTTTGTTTGTTGGTTTGTTGGTTGGTTTGTTTGTTTGTTTGTTTGTTTTTGGTTTGTTTTTCTTAGGGTGTTAGGGAATGTGTTTTCTTCTAGGATAAAAACCAATGACACACACAAAAATAATGTTTTTCCATCGTTACATTAAAACACCATATTTAGTTTCATTTACTGACATGAATCGAGCACAGCTAACCGATTTTCACATTATGGGAAAACAAATTACAAGAATAATTGAGAAAGTTCGAAGGTCGAATTAATCCCTTCTTATTGAAACATGGAAAGCCAGTGGAAGTAAACAAAGTTAATTACCACCACCTTGGGTTTGTTTTCCTAATACCCTGTTCTAATTAAGGATGCTTCTCAGTCATAATATACTGAATCAACAATTTATCAATTTATTATTATTGTTTATGTTCGTACTTGAAAATGTAATAATGCAAATTCCAACTGTTTCCTTGACGAAAATGGAAGTTCTCGGAAATTATGAACACGTCATCGAAAATAGTAATAAACGAAGGAATTTTTTTTCATTTTGGAATAAAACCTTAATAAAGCTACCTGAAAGAAAATAATTAAAGTAGTGACGAGGATAGTATTTGTGTGTTGTAATTGCCTCAACGGACACGAGGCTCTTTGAGAAAAAAAGGAGAAATTCTCCAAATCCAATTAATGTGCTTGGCTGTTGAAGAACAAGCTCGGTGTATTTTATGCGTATTATTTTGCGTAATATGACAATTTCTCTCTTTAATAGAGTATTGCTCAGACAATTATCAGTTGGTGATAGACAAAACAAAATTAATCAAAAAAATCTTAGTTTGTAGTGAGATTGTCACAATTGTCATGAAAGGTATTTCAGAAGATATGTCTCGTCTTCTGAAAAATCATGTTGTAATGCGATGTTTGTACTGTCTCTAAGTAATTTTTTTTAAATATATATGAAAAGGGGTGTTTTTGTCTCTCCTAAACGTAGGTTTTTATTTCAATGTTTAGTTCTAAGAATTGTTGACGAAAATTAAACATTTTTTAAGTATAAAAGGTATTTTTCTCGAAACCAATGTTAAGCTGTCTCAGAAGATGATAAGAAATACACGCGAGTATCGGAAAAGGTAACGCCAAATTGCAAGCACACTATACTGACAACAGTGACTGTTTCTCCAGGCAAAACTTGTATTTATTTTTTTCCCCTTCGGATCAGGAAAATTCCTCAGCACGAGATGGTTTTGTTGAACTTTTTTTTCTCCCCCTCAGTCCGGGAGCGAATAATCAGCAAATCATCTCACTCCATCGAAGTGTCAAACTTCGTCAGGGTTTTGACGGGTGAGTTGACAGGGGGAAGTCCGAGCTTGACAAGAGGGCACTCTTCGAGTCCACTTGGTGAAGCTTCGCGCCGACGGTGTGATGGTAGAGTCCTGCTGATTGGGTCATCCAATACAGTACAAGCCCGCTAATTTGCCCCTTGAGTTTTGCGGCACACTTTTTTTGGAGGGGGGGGGGTTTCCGGACCGACGGCCGTTGTGCGTCCGGTAAGCAGCGCTGAATGCCACTCCGATTGCGTTGGCTGAACTTTCGAACACATGAAAGATATTTCAGTATTGCCAGTTAAACGACTGTTTGATGTTCGCAGCTTCTTCTTTTTTCTTTTTTTTAATAATATTGATAATTCTCCCTGCACTGACCCCGAAGTTGTCAACAATGAATTACAGAACTATTTCTTCCGAATCATTTTAGTGGAATCTGTCTTCTTTCTTCATCAAACAGTCGCGTGCAGTTGGGATGGCCCTTCCCCTGCTATCCCGGGGTAATCCTGACCCCGCTGGGGTTCCCTAATCATCCAATACCTGGCCACACGGGCGGTCAGAACACCGTCATGCCGATCAGCACGGTAGACATGGATTTTAACATTATCATTTCAAATCCAAATTGACACAGCCAGTGGAAAAATCGCCAATCTGAGGAATGTCCGTGTGGAGGGAGTGACCGGGGAGATGCCGTGGTTGACACGTCTCTGACAGCGATTGGTTAGGGGTTTCATATTAGTCTTTTTATGATGGGTTTCGTGGTCCGACTTGTAGGGGTAAATATCGCCTGTTGCCCTCTATTTTCTTCGTTTGTTTTGCTAATTATGGAATTTGTCAAACGTCGTTATTGCTTTGGGTAACGGAGTCGAGTGGTTACCAGTTAACACGTGCTGACAGACCGGTGCATGTGTGTTTTAAATTAATCACATGTCTGTGTTGTGGTTCTTGGTACTCGGCAGTTTTAGAGGCTCCCATAGTTTTTTGTGTGAATTGCTGTTTGGTCTAGTTAAACAGCTGGCTTATTACTTTTTTCCTGTCACCACCAGCACCACAACTAACACAACCACGAACACCACAGCTATCACTACCTCAACACCACAACTAACACCAGCACAACACAACAATCAACACTACAACTAACACCAAAGCTAACACCATCACAACACTACAACTAACATCACTACTAAAACCATAACTAAAGCCACAACTAACACCAAAGCTAACACCATCACAATACTGCAACTAAAACCACAACTAAACAACATCTAACACCACCACAACACCACAACCCACATCAGCACAATACCACTACTAAAACCACAATTAAACACAGCTAACACCAAAGCTAACACATTACAACACTGCAACTAATACCACAAAAACACCGCAACTAAACAACTACTAACACTGCAGCTCACACCAACACAACACCAAAACTAACACCGACACACCACCACAAGAAACACCACGACTAAAACCTCAGCTAACACCACATCTAACACCATATTTAACACGACAGTTAACACCCAACTAACACTAGAAATAACACCACCTTAAGTAACACTAAAACTAACACGCCCCCATCACCACTATAACTAAACCAAATACAACACCACCACTGCGACCAACATCACGAGCACCAGCCTCACCACAACTAGTACACCGAACAAAAAAAAGTTAGAACAGCATCAACACAAAGACAAACAGCCACGCCCCATGCTCATCAAGTCCAATTTTATTATTAAGCCGTTTAGCAGGAAGAAAGGCCGTGTCCCAGTTCATGGGTTACGGCTGGAAATAACATGTGTGCCTGTGGACGTCGCTAGTTAGACGGGTGCAGTCAATTCCCATAGACTTGAGTGTTATTTACGGCCGGAGCCAAGTAATTTGGATACGGCCAAATGCTTAACCATTTTATTTGGTAAGCTTAAATTAGCATGGAACCAGTCCGGAGTTATATACATTCCATGGTATATTGGCTGGTAACCAATGTCAGCTAAGCAGGACTTTCTGTGCTTATCAAATCTGTGTTTAACAGCGTTCATCAATAACCACACCACCGTCGTAGACACTTTATGTATTTCTTTGTGTATTCATGTATTTGCCCTCTTCGTTCCCCACCCCTCCTACCATTCTTCCTCTATTCGATATCATTCTTAGCCCTCCCCCAATCTCTACCCTCATCCTAACACCTTCTTTCTCATCATCCTTAGCCCCACTCCATTTCCATTCCTCCTCCTCATCATCATCATCAACACATTACCATTCCTCCTCCTCATCATCATCATCAACACCATCATCATCAACACCATCATCATCATCATCATCAACACCATCATCATCAACACCATCATCATCAACACCATCATCATCAACACCATCATCATCAACACCATCATCATCAACACCATCATCACCATCATCACCACCACCACACTACCTAGTCCCCTTCCTCTCCCCAGGTTCCCATTCTCCTTCTCTCTTTGCCGTTCCCATCCTCTTCCAACTCACTCAATCTCCCTTTTCTGTTTCTTTCTTCTCTGTAATGTCTAAACCATTACGTCATGTCCAAGCACTCTTCAGATGCAACGACCCTATTTCCTGCTGGAACATTCGTGGAAGTTGCCACACGGGTCTCGAAATGAAGCATGACATCTTGAGCTACGGTAACCCGCGTCCACCAAGTACTGAACAGTGCGCTGGAAAGGTTAAACCAACAACCGTCATCGTGTTTCAATGTCACCTCCAAAAAAAAAAAGTTTTTATTTCTTCTTTCTTCCTCTTGAGAAAAAGACCGAAGACGGATGCCCCTGTGGAAACAGCGTGAGATGTCATATCCATCCAGTCACTCCGTGTTTACTGTACCCCTGGTACGAGGCTCGTAGGTGCCCGAGCCAGCGGGAGGCCGTGTTGTTCTTATTGGTGGCCCAGTGGGCTGTCCTCGGTGATGCTCAAGTTTTTCATCACTTTGTAATCATAAACCGTGTGTCAGTCTTCATAGCACTCAGGTTGACATCATAGTTAATAATAATGTGTGGTATAGCAATATAATGGCTAGCTGGTAATATTTGGTCATTCCGAACTCCGCTGGGGTTATCTCTGAACTAAAGACCGTTCACTGTTTCCTTTTGCATTTCATCAACCAATTATATCTAATCTGACAGTTCGATTACTTTCTCACTTTGGATCAGTTTGGGGAACTTTAAGTTTCTTTTTAAAGTTATCCCGGAATCGGTTTCCTCGTATCATTACCGTAAAATATTAACCGTAGACTGAAAATTGCATCATAAATAATGGCCGATGAATGACGCGCTTTGTAGTCTTGTTTGTGAGTGGGAGACGCCATTGTAACATCCTACCCACTCCCAAGTAGGATCCACGACAAGATTAAGTCATCGAATCCAGTTCCCACCTTCGTGCATCATCAACTTTCCACATCCACCTTAAGCAGCAAGCAGCATCAGAGTCCGGCATTCTCTTGAAGACGATCAGAGTATACTGATCGAAACGTCGAGTTGTTACACCATCGGTTCTTTTCAGAACCACACCAACTCATTAGAGATAATTACATGGTGTCAAAACTTACTAGAAGATTGTATTCCCACCATGCACATTTTCAAATTTTATTCATTTGTGTTGTTTGGATTTTTGTTTTTGCTTTGTATTGGGAGTGATTTTGTGTGTTTTAGCGGATTTGTTGGGCTGTCGATGTTTTTATTTTGTTTTCCAACTCTCACAGAAGTCTTCTGACGAATACATGAAGTCGTTGCCTGTCCGATTGTTACATAAAGACATTGTTTTCATCCAGCAACCAGAGAACCAAATCTAAATGAAGGATTCTATATACATGTTCTTTTATTTTGTATGTTTCCATTTAGACTCGCCCATTGGATATCCTTGAAGCCACCACAATGCATTCTGACCAAGATTTATTCGTCTGCATTGAACTACTTGTTTGGTTTTTATTTATTCATTGCCGCGTCCTCCTGCACACAGATAAGCTGATTTCGTTTCGAGGTGGCACATCACCATCGGAGATTTATGTCTTCTTCTCTTCAAAATTAACCTTCGGCGATCCATAGGACTTACAGTCGAAATGGATTCAGATCTATTTTTCATTTCATAAAAATGTGCGGTTGATTCAAAATCACTTGCGTGTACTCGGCCTTATCTTGTAAAGTTTTAAGCGAAAAAAACCCTCAGTGTTTGATGTTAACATTCTTGACTAGTTTTAAGCGAGCGCTATTTATCTTGATAGCATTAGACCCCTTCCCTTTTGCAAACTGTGAAATAACTTCTTTTTTTTCATTTCTGTGGTCGTTTTTACGACCACCTAATTTCTAGTTTATTGTTGCATTTCAACTGGTTGGAAATGGGAGGGCGCGACAAAATGGGGGCAATTTCTGGTCGTCAAAATGGTTTATGAACAACCTGTCAGTCACCCAGGAATGACCGTAATGCGAGGTGTGGTTTTTGTGCTGGCCCCTTTGTGGGGTGTAAATATTGACATAAGGACGGTAATCGTTCTACTCTGGGTGTGGTGTCTAGGGAGATGGGGGCTGGGATGTTGGAGGATCGGGCTGCCCGGCTTTGCGAGTTGTGGACGGTGTAACAACCCGTGTCACAACACTGGTATTTATTTATTTATATGATTTATTTATACAATAGTGTAAAGACTTGTGAAACAAACATGAAAAACAAACAAAGTTTAAGAGGTTATAGTTGATTGGTTAACGGAAGAGTAAATTAATTCCCATCCTTTATTTAATCAACCTCACAACACTGGGGTGTTAAATTGGTTCTCTTGGTTTCTATAAATGTGGCAACACCGACATGGTGTTAGTTATCCGCATTGCTTTATCGTTGGTAAAATTAACACCATGTAGGTGTTGTCACATATCGATGCAAAGAGAATCAATTTAACACCCCGGTTTTTGCAGTGATTTAACCTCTAATCAAGCTTGTTGATCACGTTTTATTGAAAACAACTGAACAACATTTTATATCTTGTCAGGGATTTTGTGTGCTTCATTTCAGGCTTATTTCTATTGCAGCTGCAATCAAAATAAGCAATAAAGATGGTAATTTAAGGAGCCTTGGAGAAGTATATTTTTCTCAACTTACAGAGTTTAATTATCAGTCGGAAAAGTTTTCTGAGGAAGACTGACACTGGTACGGCCATGGTTCTTAGTCAGAATGAAACAAATGCAAACAATGTTTGGAATAAATAACGATCATGTACTTTTCCCTTGAGAAGTACATCTTAAAATCAAAAATGGAAATTTGAATCCAGTGTGCTGGGAGAACAGAAAACCCCAAGTCGTCCCTTCCTCCAACTCGACCGGAATATCCAGCGGTTTTGGTCTCCAACCTCGATGTAACCAGCGCCTCCGTTGCTAAGGGGACGAACCGCGGCCATTTTCTCAGCTGTTGTGGATACGTTAACAACATAGTCTGTCATGTCTCAGTTCCACATCATATGGCCAGGCGACCCCCGGGCATCTTAAAGACGAGGTGTGTTATTTCTTAATTGTCCGGAAATTATTTGAAATCTCGTGTCGTACATGTCGTCAAATTGATTGTAGTACAAATCATTGTGTGGTGAAATGCTCTCTCCTCTGAGAACAATGCCTGAGTTTCAGATCCAAAATTGACTGACTTCGATCATTATGTGGTGTTTGTTAACGTGAAATGCTCTCTCCTACGAGAACAATGTCTGAGTTTCAGATCCAAAATTGGCTGAGCTCGATCGTATTTATCCAGCCCTGAACGGCAAGTGTTGTAGGATCACAAAACACACGTTTTTTTTGTGTGTTTCCCCGTTGCTAGTTTCGCATTCAAGACAGAACGCAAGACCAAAATCTAATTGTACACCAATTTTATTCACATTTATTTTTCTATACTTCCTTTAAAAAAATAACAAACATTACATCGTGTCAACTGGAAAATACAGTACACAATTTCTTCTTGACAACTTGATCACAATTTCAACGAAGTTTTCATTGATAAAAGTTAAGATAATAATTCATCCAAAAACCAATTACTATCTCTTTAAGAACGAATCAAGCTTTGTATCTCGTGGTGGAGTGACAACCGTTGCGGTGGCTCGCTTGGGGCGGGTATGGGGACTTAATGGCTGTCTACCTGTGACCCCTACCTTAGGGTGCAATGACCTCGGGTGACCTCTACGGCTATTACACTGGCTGGGACCTTACCTGTCCCCTGGTATAGTCAACTCTAGAATCGGACACAAGTTTGAAAACAAATTCTGTCAGGAGATTCTTTCAAGTGGGGCTTATTGAAGACGATGCGGAGATACTTTGAGATAACCTCTTCTTGTGAGATAGACACAACCCTCAGTCAGATGTTGCTTCGAGACACAAACTGTTCACATTGTTAAAAGGTCCCTCCTCCACATAGAAGGCATTTGATGGGTGATTACAGTCATTTATAAACTTTGATTGATTTCTGTTCTGATTAGAGTTCGAAACAGTGAGTTTGAAATGCATTAAACACGTATAGGCTGTCCTGGGAGAGTTATGTATAAAGCATTGACCTTGATCTTTGTTTCTTGTTTTACTTTTGTCCCTTCCTCAAAAAAGGGAGGGAACAAATTGAACAATTGGTTTCATTTCAAGTCCCTTGAAAAGACATTTGAGATGAGTTAACAAAGCATAGACCTGAAAAATATCTGGACAATTTGAGGTCGCCCAAGCACACTGCCATAACTTCATTCGATGTGTATATTTTTGTTATTTGACTACGCTCGACTTAATGCCAGTGAAAGACCTACTGGTTGGAGTGCCACCTTTTTTCGCTCTCTTTTATTCCCAATCAACACTGGGCTACGATGAAGCAGTACAGCAGTCTCAACCGTGGTGAATCGAACTAGAGAACACACAAAAGGAACTGTTTTTCCTACCCGGCTTTACCACCAAAGTTTATTTTTCCCATTAATGCATCTCCAAATTCAATACGGCGAGTGATTAAATTGCATCTCTTCAGCCCAGATTTTCTCTATTTTGGTTTCTTTCTTTCTTTTCTAATTCTTCGTATAGCTCGTATATGTATTAAGGTCCAACAAGGGGGGTGTTGGTAAGCCCAAAGTTGCCCATATTGCTACTCGCATCGAAGAGGAAGAAACGCTCAGCCCGAGGCGAGTAAATAAGGGACTTTGTAACAAACTACGCTGGACAAAGCCCCTCGCCAAACTCCCTACCATCAAAAAATAGGTTTCACAAGCCACGGTTTACTCTGCAAAACAAGCGAAACGCTGACACTATTGTATAAAACTATAGGTCCGTCATCTGCTACTGTTTTTCCTCCTTTCTTGTCCACCGTACAGTTCCCCCACCCATTGAAAACAGGGGCGAGATGGTCTCAGGAGGACCCCTCTTGTGCTCGGGGTAGGCCTGCCAAACGATTGGCCCCTCTCTGCCCCCTTTTGAATATGTGCCCCGCGGGATCGCTCCGCCGGAGTGATTGACAACCTCGACTGGTACGGAGACTTACCTCGGGGAAATGTTCCAGCACATTCTGGCTTTTGTCAGGGCGAGCTCTGGTGAGCGTAACGGGGCAGCTGCCGGCAGAGTTAGCGTGGAAAGCCCTCGCCATCTACCCGATAAAACCTTCCCATCTCCCGAGTGGGCTACGGCTACCATGCCTCTACCTCCCCCTATCTACCACCCTTTAACCCTGGCCACCAAACGACCAGAGCTCCCGTGAGTTTTGCTGGTTGTAAACGGCCAAGGAAAATGCAGACTAGCTTTTGTTCGGGACCAGACAAAATCGAAACATTACAATAAAGACAAATGAAGAGGAAAAAAAATAACAAGTCTTGCAGATGTTCAGGGGCTACAATTTCATGGGACATGTAACACCTGCTGTGTGGCGATCGACAAATCACAGGAATAACTGGTACCCGTGAGTCCTACATTCGTCCGATGTTCTTGCTTGGGTCATTGTGATTTTTACTTTTGTAGGCCGTGTACAATTCCTTTCAAGTCATTTCTGTAGAAGTCATGTAAACTTCATACGCAGCTATACTTCTCTCGAGCTCAAAGAATCTTTGAAACTGAAAAAAAAAATAATACAAAATAAAATAATAAAAAAAAACAATCATAATGTTTTTCTTTTCGAGTTACAACGTTTTTTCAGTACATTTTAAAATAACCGAATTATTGTGTGTGTTAACAGTGTTAACCGTGTTTCTCTTTTTCAGATAAAACTATGATTATCGAAATAACTGCGAAACGGAGATAACGTCCTGTTGTGAATTTAAAATTTGGATTAAGTCCGAAAATGAAGAATTTTTTTCACATTTCAAAACATGGTGTAGTTGGATTAGTAATTGCTGGGTTGACATTTCAACAATTTCATAGTTCGGGGAATTAAGGTGATAAACCAACCGCTATAACTCATACATAATACACAATTCATACACTCATAGATAATATATTTTCAAACATTTTACCTTCCCACCCAAACCTGTCATATTAACAAATATTTCAGATCACCTTCTGATCTTTACGTTCATATAGTCCTTGGGTACAACTGACCCAAGCAATCGCGGTCATTCTTGTGATCGATGTGTTTGACTCCGCTCGTCGCCATGCTGTTCAAAAGAAGACATTTTAGAACATGGTTTTGCAATCCAAAACAATAAGTATATAATCGTTCGCGCTGTCTCTAAATTTTTAATTTGTACTTGCCATTTTCTTTCTGTCTGTCTTTGATTTTCTGTCCTCATGGGTTTTTTCTTTCTTTGCTTTGTTTTCGTGAAACGAATGGCTGTGTTTTTCAGACAAGCCGTGTCCGAGTCAAGTGACTAGGGTTGTTGGCTGAAGCGACAACGAATGGGGCTGTTTTGTTTTATCGATGAAGGTACATGCACATTGCACAATACAGTATACGCAAGACAGTTTCAGACTGTGGTGTATGTTTTGATTTCCAATTCTACATTCAGTAACATTTTGCAAAACTTGATTTTTGTAATTTTATTCATTGATTTTTTTTTTTACGAATTCAGTTGTGACAGAGTAACTTTTTTTCACTTTTAGAATTCACATCAGGAAATTAGTTTTTTTTATCGAATGCGCAATGTACCATCCTCTTATAATTACAGCCTTTGAAACAAGATAGGGTACAGCGCTGAGCAGACTTTTGGTTACCGATGATAGGCTTACTCTCTTTGAATCATGATAAAGCACGGCTATCGAGTCTGTCAAAGTTTCTCAAGCTGTTTTCTTTCTCCTTGGAAAGATGTACTAAGCTTCAGCATTAAGACCCCGGTCGTCAAAACTAAAACCTTTAGATATTCAAATTAATCACTGATCTATGCATAAGTAAGGGGAAAATTTGTTAAAACCCGTGATTATTTTCAAATTAAGTTAACGCCATCCACTTTCGAGTGAAAAGTTTCTGGCTGTCCTGTAGGTGTTCTTCTAACTCGGGGTCATTTCAGCCTACTGATGGGTGGATGGCCACGCCCGTGCCTCCCCATGGCGTGAAAACCAGACCTTGTATCCACAGTATCCCTCGGTTGACCTGCCTTACATGGTGGCCTACCCGAGTCCGCTTCATTCTAGGCAAGACGTAACTTACCTTTCAGTCAAGTGAAATGCAGCAATCGTTTTTTTTACAACCTTGTTTATTAACCATTAGAGAATTTGGGACAGATTTATTTGATTAAAGATTGGAATATCTTACAGGGAGAGTCTCAAACATACCACATACCAGAGGCGTAACCAGAGGGAGGCCGGGGCGGGAGCCCCCCCCCCCCCGCAAGGACCCTTGGCCCCACCCCCACGCCACCCCCAAATGTGATCGAAAAATGCACAAATTAATGACTCGATACCGGTACATTACAAAGTCACCTCCGCCCCCTCCCCCCAAAAACAAAAAGTGTCTGGCCGCTGCCACCTACAAATACATCAGGACCAGTATTTTGTATTGCTTCATTTATTTTATCATTATTATTATTATTGTTAGTTTTTGTTGTTCTTTATTTTTATTTTTTTATTAAAACGTTGCAATTGTAGGCCCTGAGACTAAATTTCAGCAATGTTTACAGTTTCAAGATACCAATAAAAACAGAGCTGTACCAGAATTACTTTTCTTTTTGAAAATTAGAAAATTACAGTCTTATACATAATACGGGAGAATGTAAGGAACGTAACAATTTCTTTCTTTTCGAAAATATCTCATCTCCAAAGTACCCAAAGAGCATATCTTGAATTTCTAGACATGCTTGAACAATTCCTTTAAAAGATATCTTACAAAAGACACTAATCTTTTTGTGGTTTCAAGAATGCGGATGTATTAAGTTGGAAAGAAGCATGGAATCTTCTTGACGATTAAATCAAATACTGTTTTTGTCAAAAAAAAGGGGATCTTCGTTCAGTACAATAAAACACTTGTTCCCCTTCGTCAACTTTGGAGACATAACAGGTGAATTTGACGAGGGCTTGGATTCGAGAACAAAGCAGAGGAATTTGTATTGTACGTGCCAAAAAAAAAATTGAGGTTAAATTACTTTGAATTTTGTACGTGAGCTGTTGACTTTCAGGATTGTTTAATGGCGTCCAACATGCTCTGCACTGGAGGGATAAGCGACAAGATGTTGGACGTGAAACTTACATCAACAGACACAGTGGATTGCTGAGTGGATTTTCAGTTACTTTATTAAGGAAGTTTGGATCGAGTCCCAAAGGAAAATAACTAAAGACATCTAATGGGTGACCAGGAGACAAGAGTCACACGAGTCCGATGACGATCGACAGGCAGCTTAAGGACTCGAACCCACGACCTTGTGATTACAAGTCTTGCAGTGCTTCATCAAACCATTGGTTTGAACAAGAAACTGCAAGAACTCCTTCAACCGGAATAAATGTATCTTCCTACATGAATGAGAAACTGATTGGTTTTTACAGCCACCAAATGTCAGCAAACACATTGCATGTACGTTATGAGGGTCATGTAAAATTATAGCGAGTCATCTCCGACCGAGCGGGTGAGATCAAACAACCATACCGTAAATCGATGCGTGGTGACCGTCAGTCATGACATTAATTCATGGCGAATGAAAACCTTGATCGTCGTAGTTGGCGGTGTCCCGTAGACCAATCCACGGTGCTGGTACATCAAACGGAAGGTGTGTTGGGAATTTTTGTCTTCTTTTAATTATCATAGATTTACAAAAAAAGTACTTCTTCGTGGAATTATAACGGAACAAAGTTTGACAAGGATGTCTGTAGTTAAATTGTTGATATATGGCATCAGTTTTTTTTTCATGTGTCTGTCTAAAACATAGCAGTGTGAGAGGAATGATTGTCCTTGACACAATTATTTCGTTTATTGTCAACATAAATCAAATACAAAATCTCAACAAAAAGACCACAAATAGCTCTTTGATGTCTGCTCGAAATCGTGTCCATCACTTGACGCTTCACCGCTTGGTTGTGCGTTTGCGTTCAATGAACACAACAGGATGGGGAATGAATTCTCTAAATGTGAACAGTGAAATTTTCACTCGCTTGCCAGAGTGGTGTCAGTTTGGCTCTTTTGAGAGTGAAACTCACTCTTCACCACTCTATTTTGAAAGTGAAAGTGAAAGTCGAGTGAATTTCACGCTGAATCTAGTGAAAACACATGTTTTTCATTCTAAAAAGAGTTGTCCACCATATGGCTCCTTGCAATAGTGGTATGGCGGACAAAAAGAGTGGTTTTTCACTCTTACATTCAGAGAGAACAGTTTGTCCCCAAAAACAAACAATGAATATAGCATTTCTTTGAAGAGATTAAAAACGCATAAATCACCACGGAATTTACAAAACGAAATTGAGGGCTAATTTATCAGGAGATATTTACTATCTCGAAATACTCTCGTCTCTCGACAAAAAGACGAACTTGTCATAATTTCCCCTGTTGCAGGACAACTTCGACTGAAAACAAATAAGTTTCTCGTAATGAGCGCCCATCTGATGATTGATTTTTATGATATAGTTTTAGGATCTTATTTTTGATTGGGGGATTAGAATGAACTTCCCTCAAAATAATGATGTATCATCACTTTGTAGTTTCTTAAAACTATAGAGGATTGGAATGAATGTATACTCTCGAAAATCCAGCAACTCGCCATGATCTCTCCATCACAATTTTCTTTGATTTTTGTTTTGTTTTAATGTACCGTTCCAAAACCCAAACATCCTTTATTATTATTTCTTGGCAGTCAGGTTGGTTTTACATAATTGATTCCAGAGGTGTCTGAAAAGAGCATAGGCTGTTTGAATAATCTCACACTTAAAAAAAACCAGAAAAACAAGAACATTTGAATTGTATTTCGTTGACCGTTTCACTGACGTACGCCCTCTCGTGACACCTTGAATGAGGCCCGCTCGAGCTACTTGCCATACCGAGTTGAAGCTGTATCAAAGGCTTGTGGGTGCTCTACACTAAATAAGATTCACTGTCAACAAAAGGCCAAATATTAGAAAAAAAATGAAAACAAATGGTCATTTTAAAGTTTCTCAGTCTCTTGAAAACTGAATAGTTATATTTGCTGGCAACCATACTTACTGGAATTTTTTTCTTTCAATTTTCGGGAAGTTCAGTAGAGTTAACTACAAGTGGGCAGGGGTTGGCAACCCCACCCCCGGTTCAGAACCCTTCCCCTTAACCCCCTTCCCACCCCCAATCGAGATCGGGAAAATGCACAAAATGAATGGTTTGATGGTTTGATACATAGCCCCAAACGTATGTCTCTGCCCCCCTCCCCCGCTTCCCCCGCCCCTCCAAAAATGTTTGGTTACACCAATGGGGGGAGATGAGCCGATAAATATTCATTCAGCTGTGCCAATCTAAAATGAAAACACCATCGAACGACTCAACTGACCAGACTCCATCTTGGGGAAAATAGGCCTAAAATACGCTTGAGTGCAACATAGGGCCATTGTTCGAGTACTGTAGTGTACCCGTCACACCCCCATGTTAAAAGTAAACGACCCCCACGGGACAGTATTGGACCGTTTTCAAATAATCTCTAAAAACCACGACCTTCAACTCTTTGTTTTACAATAAAGGTTAATGGTTTTTGTACAACTTAATTTTTTTTTTTCGCATGATTTCTTTTCTCATGTTAACTAGTGCAGTGCGTCCCGCATGGGACAAGCCAGCACCGTCAGCTCGCCTCTTTCTTTTTTATTATAGAGGGCGCTATTACAGGATAATGGGAGGTGAGCCACTCTAAGTAGGCTTCCCATAGCAACCAATGCTACACGCTAAATATTCAATTATACTCAAAAATATTCAAAGGTCTCTCAGCCTCTACAAAACAAATTAGATATATTTTCTGACATCTAAACTTATTATTTAGTTTCAATTTTTATTAGGTTAGCCGTTGAGAATTTTTGGTAGGCTGATCCAAAATAAAAACACCCCTGTAAACTGGCCAGACTTCATCTTGGAAAAAATGACCCTACACATTTTTTTGCAAAATAGGGCAATTTTTAGAGGGCTAGTTTACCCTAAATGTTCCAGGTTGAAAGTCAACAACCACAGGGTCACAATGTTGGACCGTTTTCAACAATCCATAACAGCCATGACCTTCAAATTTGTGATTTACATAAAAAGGTGTGGTTTACATTTGATTAATGAGGCTCGGAGCATGGTTTTTCTCTCTATTTAGTGTGGTGCACCCGTGGAGTCTGAAAATCTGATCTCTTTTGTACTGTCAGTATAGATACCAGTCATGGTCTGAATACAAAAATGTCCAACCAAAGGATCTATAAAAAGTATTATAAAATACTCCAGGTTGGATTACACAAGTATATTCGAGAGTCGGGTGGAGGGGTTCCATGTTTCTCACATACCCTCCCCCATCCCGCCCCCTATTTGACTCAAGGTCCTCCCCGCTTTTTCACTCTTACCTTACTTTCCTCACACCAGCCCCGTTAAAGACAAGGCGAGGGCATACATTCTGACACTGAATTTCAAATTGTTCTCGTTTCTTTTTGCATTTGGTGCTTGATATGTGACAAGGTGTACCCCCCTCCTATTGTGTCTTCATTGTGTTCTGGAAATCTCTGGAATTCTCTTGAGGATTTTAAGGGGGGTGCTTCTGTACAAGCAAGGAAGAGTGTGTTAGAGAATGGGAACATTTGGGGGCCTCCCTCTGCCACATATCGGGCATGGTATATCTTTTTGAATACAGTTTTATTCTAAAGGTGATAAAAGGCCATGCCCGACTTCAGCTGCGGCGATGCCCGTTGGCTACAGCGATATGCGTTGAAGAAAATGTCTCCACCGCAATCTAGCCATTTCCGAAGCCGCTATCTCGGACAATTTCGTTGCATAGCGCCCTCATGTGATATTTAATTAAGGCAAAGTGTAAAAGATCGGTTTGGTGTCCTAAAACTAGTCAGGACGAACGAGCAGAGAACGACCGCAAAGTGACCGGAGTAACAGGCATTCCACAGTAGATGGATCCACACGAGTGATTCAGAGTCCACTTCATACTGACAATGTTTGTAAAAATTTACCACCAATCCCCCCCCCCCCTCCAAAAAAAGAAAAAAAAACATTAATAATAATAAATACATAAAAAAAAAAATCGGTCACTGAAGAAGGCTATTCCGTTTATAATCACTCCACTTGGTGGTTTGTTTGTTTGTTTGTTTGTTTGTTTGTTTTTTTGTTTGTTTGTTTGCCATAGGTTGTTTGTTTTGTTCGTTTGTTTGTTTTGTATTCTAGCCAAACTGAAAATCTATTTTATTCCTCTATGAATGAATAAAACGACGCTCGTCCCAAAACCAACGTTGTTCTAATAGACAACATTTTTAGATACATGTCTGGGACAGACGACAATGCAAACATATTTTGATACAAGAAACCCTCGACCATCCCTTCTCAAACACCACTCAATAAGAGAGGGAATTGCTAACTCGATATTTCTCTTTGTTCTTCAAATGCTTGGGCCGTCTTTGATTGCCTTGTGAAATTCCCCGGGGCGCCCGAGTATAAACAAGAAGATTTGTCCGTGGAGAATGGAGACACAAAAACGCCAAACTACTTCTCCATGTTGAGTCCACTTCTTTTATTAACGAAGAAGTTGTTCAATATTGACAAGGATCACTCGCTCCCTATAGTGGTCTGCTCTCATAAATCTGTTTTACAAATGAATTAAACTCGAAGTCAAAAGGCCCTCAGAACACAAAAACACACACGCAAACAATTTCAGTTTGGTGAGAAGTTCGGAGCCGCTTTTCTGGCGCACACTTTGATGTTCTGGATGTTTTGGCCCGTGGCTTTTAAAATCGATTGTTGAAGCTCGATTACGTTCCAAAATAAAACTATAATATAACCATTGTGTTCTTTGATCGGTGTTTTTAAAGGGAACGGTGCCGTGCTTAAGTCGTTTGCTGTTACCAAGGTATACCGCCCTCTATCGTGACCACACAAACAGGCTATTAGTAACCCGCCGATAAATTAAACGCTCCGCCAAGTACATTCAAACAACTTGTTTTTGATTGAATTATCTTTTAGACATTTTTATTTGTTTTCAGTATTTCACTGTTTTTAAAGTATGTCATCAAGCTACAATGCCCGCTGGTGACAATTTTTCTAAAACTGTATTAGAATTCTTTCAATTTAGTTGCTATTAGAAACTAGAAAAGACAAGTGATATGTTTAAAGCTTTGCATGCTGTGAATAATAAGCAATAACTTTAACTATTACATTTGCCGGTACAAGCACGTATAAATCTCTTTCGAGAGGAGTAATACAGCCCTGAAACCACAACGCCTCTTGTCAGAGCCACCACTCCCCCAAGAAAAATTGGTTGTAGGCCTACCCGCAAGTTTACTAGTCGTTGTTACTTCTGAGAAAAGACAAGCTTTCTGACGGAAATCTTAAAGATCCTCGCACTACATCACCGTGACGTCAAAATACTTCTACATTTCAAGACAAAGAAAATTTGAAGTTGTTGATTAAGTCACGGGCAAATGTTTCCTTTGCCTTCTCCACTCCCATCTCCGCCACCACCAACCCCTCCCAAAACAAACTTTAAAAAAAAAAATAAAGAACAAAGGGTGGACATTGTTACTTCAATAAGAGCATCACGATCGTCAGGGTCCTATCTATCCGATACCATACTCTGACGTAGTGTTGGAAGTAGCCAACTTGAAGTACTTGCCAGGGTTGGCGATCTTGGGCACGTCTGGGTTCCAACATTATCCAAAACCAACCATCTATGACACAGTAAACCACACAAAAGAAAATTTACAAAAGTTGTTACCATTACTTATGAGTTAATCAGACCATACCTCTGAAGAAAAAAATGCTTTATCATTCTAGGCGAACCTGCAATTAATTTATTTGCACTGCCTTCATTTGTATTTAAGATTTTAAGACAACAAACGCTGGGGGGAGAACTTTCAATTGTGTCCACTCAAGGGGGATATGCCAACCTGTGTTGCCAAACTGTATTAGGATTGAATGACGTGACTGGTGGTTGTGCTAAGAGGATTTCTAATCCTAGTCTAATATTTATTTTGTGTCTTCGTAATGTTATAACATAATATGGGTATAGCAAGTCAATGTTATCATAAACCATTAATGCCAGCCGCTCACAGCCAGACACGATAATGTAGCCTGTGTGTTTAGTTTTGAAGTACAACACTTTTGGTTACACTCCAGCGCGATTTACACGTGGTTGATTATTTTCTTTTTAGTAAGCACAGGTTTGTAAATTAATCATCAAACAAGGTTTGTTTCTATAATTATAAACGACTCTGCTCCGACAACGGGAAGCTTTAGGACTTTAAAAGCACACGGCTAACATTGGTAAAAATGTTAAAGACCAGCATCCGCACTTTGGGGTGACGCAACAAAAAAACATGAAATAACAAACCTGTGAAAGTTTAAGCTCAATCGGTCAGCAGAGTCACAAACAAATAGTCGGGAAAAAAACTTATATGTTTTCACAGTTTATCCAAAATCGGGTTTGTATGGTGGCCGTTGAGGGACACACAAGACCTAAATATTGACGTCAAATTTCATGGAAAATGTTCAGGAATTTCCCCAATTCGCAAAATGTGACGTCACATTTAATGGTCTGTGACCAACTTTTTCACCCACAGTCACAAAATTTGACGTCAAATTTCATGTCTGCGACATTACCCCAACGTCACTGAAGGAACACCAAAAAGTTAAACTTTGACGTCAATATTCATTAACAAAAGTTCAAGACTTTTCCCGAAGTCAATATTTAGGTCTTGTTTGTCCTTCAGGGCCACCATAGATTTTGACTCACGAGACCGGAACTAATTGTTTTACCCATTTCTCAAAAACTATCGCATTTCAGACAACTTTATTTCAAAGGAAGTTTTCCACCGTCAGCATTCTTATACCATGTGAGTTATGCACAGATCTGTGAACAATTATATTTTCAATCTGACCAATGTTGTGCAAACCCTATAAAAATGTACCATTACCAGGCTAGGGTTGTTTTATGACATGCAAACCGCTCGCCATAACACAATGCGCACTCTTTCCCGGCTGTAATTCACAATTGACGTTGCACGATGTAGGACATTAGTGTGCTATCAATGGAGATACATTTCCGCGTTGAAAATGTAATCGTTGACATTACAATGTTGGAACTATTTTGATGAGCCAAATTTTAAGGTCTGGACAAAAGTGTGTTCTATCAAAAGTTTAAAATTCGTGATTATGCCTACGGACTTCCGTTTGTACTGTATGCAGTCTTTACTTTACTTTATAAACTTGTTTCAAGCCTTGTTTATCGAATCAATGCTGTATTAAGCCTATAGAAACAAGTATCCTTTGCGTTTTGATTGACTTTCAGAGTTGGGTTGGAGACTCGGGTAGGAGGAAAAAGCAACGGGACGTAGAGTGCTCTTCATACCACATGATGTCTGGACAGAAAGCCCAAGTTGTGAACATGGATATCTTGAAGTGTGTTTACCGAGACCGTAAACCAGGAGGTTTAAACAGTAGAAGAGGGGACCGAGAACGCACTGTACGGGACCGAGGACTGTCTCAAGACGAACAGCATTGTTTTGCCCTCCTCCCCCCCCCCCCCATGCACGTCTTCCATCTGAAGGGATAATCTAAGACAACAAACAATAATCTCTGGATCATAATCTATAGGTAAGCAAGTACTATATTTTCTTATCTTTATTAACTCTTTCCATTAATCGAATCAGCCACACACAAAAAATATTCAGGTGATTTTTCTTGTAGAACAGTCGTCATCAGATTACACAGTTGCTTTGGTAGTAGCCATAACATCGCCAAAGCGGCTTATTGTATTAGACGAAGCTCCCTGACATCGTTACACCACCATCGGCATTCTTGTCTTGTATAAAAAAAAAACTTTTCAGCGGTAGAAAGTTGTGCAACTTGTTCTATTCCGCTTGAGTTCATAGTTACTGCTCGGCCACAGTAGCGGGGATGCACACACGGGCTGAAACGGCAGCCAGATACGGTCGGAACCCGGCAACGACTCGCGCCGAGTGGCATTTTAGATTCAGTTAACCTTCTTCAAAGAACTCTTTGTGTTATTGTATTATTGTTGACACTTAAACAATGTGGAAAAGAATAAGCCCTTGCTAAGTATAGGGCCGTGGGGAGCATATGATATAACAAAGCCCCCACCGTTATAGGCGTACAGGCCGGGAGGCAGGGGGCAGTTGCCCCCCAAAAAAAATAAAAATAAAAAAATTAAAAAAAAAATTGGCAAAACAGTGGGGAGCATTCGGGCAAAGCAAGAAGAAAAATTAAGACAAGACGTTTTATTAATAATTACCCAGTCACTTTTTATCCTTCGGAGAAGGCGCTCTTTAAATACGATTTATTTATTTATTTATTTTTTAAATATTATTTGCAAAGATATTTGCGAATTTTCAGAATGGAGTTTGCAAGGGGATTGTAAGGTTTAAGCAAATCATCAATATATGCAGGGGCACTGTTAGTGAGGGATTTAAAACACAAAGAGCAATAGTTTGTACTTAATCCTGCTATGCACTGGTAACCAGTGCAACAATTGTAAAATAGGTGTAATATGGGAGGACGTTTTCGACAATGTAAAACGAGCAGCAGTTTTAAGATAATGTTGTTAAAAATGTTTACGAACAAAACAAAAAGTGAAATATTTTAAACTAAGCCTTCTTTCAAATACTGGCTTCATAAATCAAAGTAAGAAATTTCAATGTAATCCCCGTTGACCGCATAAATTATACCCAGCTGTTTATACTTTCAAAGTGCATGCTGTATACACAAACACCGAGAGAGTAAACAACGCCCTCATTCGCCGTTCATACGTCAGTCATTGTTCAGGTCTTTATAATCAGGGAGGAATTAGGACATTCGAATTCCTGCCTCCATGGTCAAATGGTTTTACCTGCTCTTCAGTCATTTAGGTACGTTAATTACACCAAACAATAAAGCGGGAACCAGTAACTTGTAATGTATAACATTTTAAGTAGCGGTTTGGCTAGAAACTTTTTGTTTTGTTTCTATTAAACTAGGCAATTTGAATAATAGAACTAACGCAACTTTCTCTAACAATTTGAAATCAATATTATACTCAGTCAGTTTCCATTGTGGTTTATTACTTGATATTTGAAGTAATAAATTGCATTCCCTTAAGGTGATCCCTGTTCTGCCGCTTCCAAGGTTGTATCGTGAACTTGGGTGTGATCCCTGGTTTATACGTCAGTTTCAGGTGGAATAGCTTCTGACTGGCACCCTCAAACAAAGATATTGACAAAATGGGGAGACCGCCAACATTAGGGCTGGATAGCTCAGTTGGTAGAGCGTTGGTACGTATAATCCGGACGCGCAGATTCCAATCTCGTTCAATTTGTTCACCCCCAAAAAATATTATTTGAAATTACCCAGTCAGTTTCCCTTGTGGTTTATATTACTTGAAATTTAGAATCTCTATTCTCGAAAATTATTTTCCGGACACGGCGATTGGTTGTAGCACCATCTTAAAGGGTCATTGTTTTAGGTGTAAATTTATTCTCCATTGTCTGCAATTTAATGAACACACCAATCCAACAGCCTGCTGTGAAAATTTTAACCAATTCAGCGGTCAGGTTTTTAAGTGATAACAACGAACATGCAACGGTTCATGATTTGGTTGTTTTGGGGTTTTTTTTGTGTGTGTTTTTATCCGGGCTTGTTTCAGTTGTGGCAATCCAAATAAGCAACGGTACGAGGTCTTTAGAGCTATTTCCCCGACTTTGACAGTATTTCAGACGCAAATATTTCTCCGGAAAATTACTACCGGTGTGAGTTTTGTAATCGGTGAGCTTCCAGATTGCACGTATTCAAATTTGTCTCTTCCGTAGTTATTCCTGCATATGTTTTTGCGTGAACATTTGACAATAAGGCCAGTCGCTTTCTTTGATATATTACATTGGGTGCATTTTTATCAATATTTTCTAGATCCAAAACGACTTGAAACTCTTTCAACATTGAGCGAAGTTTAAACAAAGGCGTGAAAACTTGCTGAACACTCTTTCGCGTTTAATAGCAAACGTAAGCAAACAGGTTTAGCGTAGGCCTTTTTCCCCCGGTGGTTTTTTTTACAACAGACGTTTTTAGGTTTTATCGAAGTGCTGTCAATCAGAATTTCGCGGCTTACCGCAAACCTGTTAAATGGCCAAAACCGAACAATAAAACTCGAGAATTACAAACTTTGTCGTTTGGTCGAGGGTATGATTAAATTGGTCTTCTTGAAGACAAAGTGTGATCTGAAGAGCTTGACCCAGATTTCACACTCCGTGCGGTTTCCCAAAGAAAGACCGTCCCAAATGACCCGGCATTTTAGTTTTAAACCGAAGCATCTGCCTGCAAGTCAAAAAATCATGACAGCTTCTCCAAAAATTAGTGCGTTAACGTTGGTGGCGCTGTCCGCAGTGGCCATCTTTTTTTGTCTAAAGGAGTATGGAATTGTGAGCGATGTTTCAATTTGTGGTTCTTCTACTTTATCAGTAACTCATTAGATATTATAAACGAAGAAATTAGAAAAGGGCATAATTTCACAGATTTCACTACGGTCATCATAACATTATAATATTTTTCCCGTCTCAATCTAAACAACTATTTCTAAAAAAAAAAAAAAGGAAAAAAAGATACATAATTTTTTCTTTTTTAAATTCCGCAAGGTTAGGAAAATATGCTCACTTTTCCAACGTTTTGTACTTTTTAACTTGTTTACAGTGATATATATTACAAACAAAATCACAGACGGGTGGCTACATCGTTGTCCGACGCCGGTAGTGCATAACTAAAAATACACCTCTTTTGTAGCAGATTACTGGTAGTCTATGAAACAGTAATGTGATTAAAATCAATGTCACAACATACAACTTTAAATAAAAGGGCTAATAGTGGCCGTGTTATTATTACCAAAAGCCGACTGTCGGTGTGACTCTTCTCGGTCACATCATGTATTTGCATGTCTTTGCCATCAGCTGAGATGACGTAGTCACGTGATGACATGTAAACATTGGTCAGTTTCATTTTCCATTCTGCGGTCAATGCTGACCCATTCCCAAGATGACCGCGACCACGCAGTCTATAAACCGGACCGTGGGCTCAGCTGCATGGCCATGTGTGGGGCGATGACACGCTCTCCCCGTCAGGGGCCCCAACTCGGACACGAGGCACAATTCAAGCTACCACAGCTATTAAAAGCCCATAGGTAACATTGGTTGTTGTCAAAGACCAGCAGGGGTGGGTTTCACAAAACTAGTCCGAACTTAGGACCAGTCCTAACTTATGACTAGTCCTATAAGTTAGGACTAGTTACTCGTCCTCACTCGAGATAAGACTAGTCCTAGTGCTTCGTGAAATCCACACCAGTATCCCACTAATAGTGAACCATTGCGGAAGGAAGTTGTCTGAACCAACATATACTTGAAAATAACAAAGTGAAAGTTTAATCTCAATTGGTCATTGGAGTCACGAGTAAATGGTGAAAACATATCCTGTAGTATTTTCACCATTTTCAAACATCGAGTTTTGGACTTGCGCGGTCAAAACTAATTGTTTTAATCATTTCTCATAAACTGCAGCATTTCAAGCAACAACTATTTCAAAGGAATTAGTTTCCACCAAATCTTTGAACATTTATACTTTTACTCTTACCAATTTTAAAAGTTAAGTCGAATGGTTGTACTTGTGGCCTTGCACGCATTTTACACTTAAAAACTGTCAATTTTTTTGTTTAACTAACTCAAATAACTGTAGTACACAAACCACATTTTATGGAACTGTTTTGAAGACAGATGTTTACTTTTTACCCTTTTGCTACAGCTTCGAGACCTGCCCACTAATATTGTCTTTCAGTGAGTTTATCTAAGCGGTCGCGAAATTCTTGTACCTTGTACATAGTCTCCGGATAATATCAACACTGCACATTAGTTTCATTTTCAAATACATTGTGGAGAGTTTAAAAAGCCCGAAGCTGTTGCATTACTCTAACAATGGGGCAATTAAGGAGAAAAAAGCAACATCATTTACGATCGGAACAAACCCACAAACTTTTGGGTGCGATTTTGCTGTGACCCACAAGGTCGTGTCCCCCGAAGGTACACATACTCCCAACAGAGTTTCAAGTGACAACATGCTCTAGCCTGGCACTGCCCTCGGCGTAATGCCGGCTTGTGGTTTCTGGCTAAACGGACCCATTGTCCTGGGCTAGATCGGTCTTGGGTTTTTTGTTGGTAAACGTTAAAAACATGAAACCTAGAATTTTGTCGTCGTGTATCTTTCTGTCTATTTGCACAAAAGACCTACATTGAGTGACAGGTGCCGGTATGCTGTGGGATTTAGAGATGTGAATATTATCAATATCAAATTAATTTCCATCGATATCTAAAAAAAAAAAAGTCACAAACGACAGCGCTGGCAGGGCGAACAATTTTGTAACTAAAGATAGAAAATGCCGCCCTCCTCCGCCACCAAAAAGAGAAAGGCCCCCGACACAGACAGCACACGCTGCTCAACAACACCTTACCATGTGTGTCGTCCCCACCTCCCGCACACCCAACCTCCCCCAACATCAAAGCCACCACCACTCTAAACTTTGCAAACTGATTGCCAATAACCAAGAAAATCAATATTTTTATTAAGTTTAGCCCGACGACAATAATTTAATCTAACTCCACCAAGCAAGGCCTATTCACCACCCCCATTATACCCCCTTCATAACTTGAACTTGTTTCCGTCGTAACAATACGTATAGTCTACCTTTTTAATAATTATTTCAATCATAAATCAGTTTTTATTAACCCTTGTGTATCAATATTAAAAAGTAACTCAATGAGTACGCAAAAGAGAAACTTCTCTTTAAAGGTAGAATACAGGATTGGTATTCATCAAACATTTTTTTTTAGTAATATCAGTCTGAAAGCTTACCGGTGAAGCTCACACCATAGACCTTATGCATTGACTTCATCACGCCGCCATCTTAGAGGTAAATCGATGATGTAACAATGGAAACGCAGAGATTTGTATGCACGGTGCACAGGATTGGCCAATGAACAACCTCATTTTGATCTCTAGACGAGGGCGCCGTACTCAAATGACGTCATGTGCATAAGGTCTATTACCAATCCTCCATGGAAATTTGTCTGTCCGAAATACTGTCAAAGTCGAGAAATATAGAAATTGAAGACCCCGGTTTTAATTTCGGTTGTAGCAATCGGCATCAAGGACAATGTGTTTACATTCTGAAAAGTGTGCGAGTCGGTTTTCATTATTTTTCTTCTTACTCGGACGCCGCATTGAGCCCAAATTTTCACATGTTTTTTTTTAATTGTATTTATGAAATCACACAAAGTAAGAACACTGCACTATCAGCTATAGTAATCGCATATTTTACCTTTAATTCTAAAAAAAAATATTAATACAGAATATTAGCTACGTGTTATATGGCTAGTAGTAATGACAACCTTTCTGATAACTTCATTAATTCGAGGTTCAATCTAAAACAATACTGCTTAATGAGCACCAACAGTTGCATACAATTCGGATTGCGTTTTAGTGTCTTTAGTAATTGGACCTTTAGTCTCGGATCAAATTAAGTGGCCTAGCGATATTTAATTGATATGACCAACCTACGTCTATCCACAACGCGCGACCCACTTCAACAAAGCTACAAGTTTTCACACGAATAACTCGTTGATTATTTGTCGAGTCCCCCCTCGACAAGCTTATTCCGTGCTTGTCCATATCGCTTAAGTCAAGTTGACACGCCAATTCGAAACCACACGAAAATATGTACCAAGTTTTTTTCTATTTGCATAAAATATAATTGATGGGTAGAATATGTTGGGTTTATGGACACTTAAGAGGAAGTGGAATTGATAAAAAAAAATGTGGCTTTGCAATTCGTCAGATTGATCGTTGAATGGAAATTAAAAAAGTTTCAGTTGTTGACAATAAATAATGTATAATAATGTGTAACGGCTTATGAAACAAAAGATTCTTCACAATGTTGATAAGCGTTGAAGAGGCCCCTTGGCCTGAAGAAACATGTCTATAAAGACGACATAGGTTAGATATTGAAGGGAATCCCTGTGGGGGAAAACCCACTTGGTTCAAGGAGGGGACTTGAAACTCGTATTGGGCGGCTCCGGTCCAGTGTGGGATTTGAACCGACGTCTGTTACGCACCGTTATGTCCGACATGGGCTATTTACCGGTACGTCAGATGACAATATTGAACCATTATGTCCGACCCATTGTGTCCGGCGGACATAATGGGTCGGACATAACGGTTTGTCGGCAAAATGGGTCGGACATGATGGTTTGTCGGACACAATGGGTCAGACATGATGGTTTGTCGGGCACAATGGGTCGGACATAATGATAGTGTCGTGGCTGAAGAGTCTAGTCTGCCGAACTTAAGTTCTGTAGTTTACAGAAACCTGGGTTCGAATCCCGGCCTGGCCAGTCGCGACACTTGTGTCCTTGAGCAAGATACTTTACCATGATTGCTTTGTCCTTCGGATGGGACATTAATCTGCAGGTCCCGTGTACTAGGATAGGTAGTGCACTTAAAATAACCCAGAACACTTCTCGTGAAAGAGTAGGGGCTTACCCCGGTGTTTCTGGTTTAGATAGCAAGCATCCTTTTCTACAGGTTTCCTCAGGCTTCCGAGTTACAGTGAATAAGTTTGCTTTTGAGGCATCCTTGGTTTCATTACTAGAAATTAATAATGGTAATAATAATAATAGTATGTCGGACACAATGAGTCGGACATGGGTTCAAAATCTTCTCGTCAGAAATAATAGTTCATGTCGGACATAATGGTTCACGTCAGACATAATGGTTCATGTCAGACACAATGGTGTGTCTAACAGACGTCCACGGAATTATCAGTCATCACTCATTATGTTCACCAATAATGTTCTATGCCGGTATCGCCATAATTGTAACAGTTTTCGAATTTTTCAAACAATGAAAACACAAAAACATTGAAACCTGAATAATTTTGGATAGCTAATAAATTTACTGGTCTTTAAGAAAATCAAATCGCCTCTTGGTACTTTTACAACCCCCCCCCAAAAAAAAAAACTGCTGCAACTGCAACTGAAGTATTATCGTGAGCAAACTTCAGCTGTGCATACAGCGTGGTGGAATAACTTTCTGGGAAAATACTGCAATCGTCTTGGACGAGGCTATAGCACTAAGCTGGCTGAAATTACCAGCGCCTGTTTAAAGTGTTCTCGTATTGAATAACATTGACGTGGGATGTTTTTAATTTTATCCACGGGGCCCCACTGCCTTCCCTATAGTTATAATCGAATCCAGTAAGTCTTTCACCTAGACTATTATCAAAACACATCCATTCATTTTAAATCAATGAAACCAAACCGAGGCTGAAAGGAGTAGGCTGGTCCTTTTTAGAGAATGTTGAAATACACTTGAAATGGTCAGTTCGCAACTTCAGCTTCTCTTCTTTTCTAATTTGATATGTTAATTGCGTATATCAATACTTCCTCTCCTCAATACTTCCCCATGCCCCCATGCCCCCATGCCCCCATGCCCCCATGCCCCCATGCCCCTCCCCATGCCCCTCCCCATGCCCCCATGCCCCCATGCCCCCATGCCCCCGTGCCCCCATGCCCCTCCCCATGCCCCTCCCCATGCCCCCATGCCCCCATGCCCCTCCCCATTCCCCCATGCCCCCATGCCCCCATGCCCCTCCCCATTCCCCCATGCCCCCATGCCCCCATGCCCCCATACCCCCATGCCCCCATGCCCCCATGCCCCTCCCCATGCCCCCATGCCCCCATGCCCCCATACCCCCATGCCCCCATGCCCCCATGCCCCTCCCCATGCCCCCATGCCCCCATACCCCCATGCCCCCATGCCCCCATGCCCCCATGCCCCCATGCCCCCATGCCCCCGTGCCCCCATGCCCCTCCCCATGCCCCCATGCCCCCATGCCCCTCCCCATTCCCCCATGCCCCCATGCCCCCATGCCCCTCCCCATTCCCCCATGCCCCCATGCCCCCATGCCCCTCCCCATGCCCCCATGCCCCCATGCCCCCATACCCCCATGCCCCCATGCCCCCATGCCCCTCCCCATGCCCCCATGCCCCCATACCCCCATGCCCCCATGCCCCCATGCCCCCATGCCCCCTCCCCAATGAGATCTGAAAAAATCAACAAATGAATGGCTCAATACATCCCCTCAAATTATTTCTTTTCCCCCTTGCCCCTTGCGCCTCCCCCCCCCCCCATAAAAATTGTTAGTTTGACTGGTTCGGGCACTCATTCAATAGCACATTATACTGATTCTCATCATATCAAATAAAAGGGGGACAGACTAGTGTTCCTCCATCCTCGTTTTGAATTTCATTGGTTCACGCGGGGCTACAAGATGGCCGCACCGTCGTACAGGTTCGTGTACCGTCTGACGTCACGCATTTAATTACAAGGTTAGCTGCCAATTACACTATAATGATCCATGTAGTTAGTATGCCCCATCTCGTCAAACCGTACGGCATCATCGGCCAAGATCACACTTTTCTGTTCTCCGTGGATACGGAGTCATTTAACGGGTCTTGTTACGCCACCGACACCCCGGGCCGTCCCAAGCGTACGGGGCAACGATAGCAGCCTGATCACGGTGCCCATTATACCGGGCACGGACGCGTATTATCCGGTCATTGTGTGCCGTCGAACGGTCAAGAAGTATACCGGGGTTCAGCTGTATGCCATATTGTTACACGGCCTCGTCACCTATGTGTTTGACAAGTTCGTATTGTCACTAATTACTGTGTTTAAAATCAGTTCCCCCCGTACGCATATTCCCTAACGTGTAGAGTAGCTACAAAGTTGAAGAAGGGATCACCACTTATGCCTGTTGTGATGTGTGTGTCGTACACACGGAGATCGAGTTTGAATTGGGACTGAATACTGAATGGTCAATATTTATGCACGGTACCCGCTGAAAAGCCCTTTGTGCAAAGTAGTAATTTTATGTGAAATACTTACGAGTCGAATGTAACTGCTTTTATTGTGTGATATGTAAAGCCGGCATGATTGATCGCTACTACACATTAAAAAAAAAAGAACCAGAAATTAACGTGCGTTTCTGGCAACCAGCCTTTTCATACAAGCGCGTGTTTCCAGCAACATGCGAGTTCGCAAGAAAGTTTTTTTCTGTGTCAACAACTGACCGTTGGTGGCGCTCGTTCCCGTTCTCCATCACCAGCTTGTTTTTGTTTTTTGTTTTTTTGCGCGAACCCGTTGAATTAAACTTTACCAATTATGTCAAGCCATCTTGTTTATTCTCCGATCAGTGTAAACCAAATGGAGGCCTGGTGGGCAAACTAGTTTGACCCCCCCCCCCGATGGTATGGTGAGAACTAGCACTCATTATTGTTATCGAACGCAAGGAACAAGACACAGACCTGGCAAGCAGGATTAAAGGTGTATTGTCGACAACCATTGCCGTCAAATGATGCAACTATTGATTAAGTGCATTACCTTTAATTCTTATTGTAAATTTTCCAGCCATTTTTAAAGCCAGTTTTATAAGCGACCGAGCACGGAGTTTCGGGAATGAAATTTTACAGATCCATGACGCACTGAAGAAAACAAAAATCCCCAACCAACCTAATAAACTTAAATCAACGTTAAAATTATATCGATTTGAACAGTAACTGTTAGCACGACCCAGACCCCCTCCACCACAGTCCCCACCCCCACCAACCACCACTCGTCCACCATTTTGTCATTACCACACTCTCTCCTTAAATGATATCCTAAATGCAGTTCACAATACCGCATCACACAAACACGCTAAAACACAACACGCAGCCAGCACGGACTTCAAGTTCAAGGGACGATATTATCAAGGCTCGAAGAATTTATTTCCTCCAAGATGTATAATTTTGTATCGTGAAGATATTCTTATAAAAATGCAGTAGGCATTTATAAGAACACCGCAAATATTGTCTTTCTTTTTTTTCTCTCATTTTTTTACCGTTAAAAGGCTAATTGTTGTGTGTTATGATTATCTGATATAATGTGGAACACATTGATTTAACCCCCAACCTAACAGCTCAAAATCCCTGGATAATCTGTTACAATATACACGGATTAACGTTTAACTGTTCCAAAAGGCAAGTGGAAATAACGAACCCGAAAAAATGTGTTCGTTACTTGATTTAAATTAACACAACACCAAATTAATGCTCTGTTATTCAAATTATGTAAACTCTGTGTACATAATAGTTTGAAGACTGAAAACTGAATTATTTATTCACCCCCAACCCTCATAAATATATTCTTAGGGTGGATTCGCTGTAAGTAAAATCTAACATCTGAACTCGTGTTTTAAATAAGTGTTAATGAAATCAAGTAAGTCAATTATGCCATTATTAAAATGTACGCGGCTGTTGAACTGGGAGGTTACTAATTAACATTGAATGTGCTCGACGTGTGTTATCAAGTCTCCTCAAAAGATACTCGAGTGGCTGATTGTTATTGTTGTTTTCTTGTCAAGTTGTGGTTTGTAGAAATGGTGAAGTGTGTCCATGAACGACAACACGAATTGCTTGTTTGGTTCGTGTGTGGTACACGAGGAGGCCAAGAACCTACCATTGATTCAGCAGTATTCAAAACTCCAACTATCAATCAACGTGTTTAGTTCCGTACGGTTTATGCAGTTGTGTGTCCCCATTTGGCTGCGTGTTCACAGCTGAAAACCAAAGTTGTTACATTTTTTCCCCGTCTACCACTCGGCTCTGTCAACATGTCCCTGAGGGGGGACGGTGACGTCACAATAAAGATACCACGTGTTCGAAAGGTATGGGCCAATGGGAGGGTTGGATTTAGATGGGGGGAAACACGTGTGTCAATCACCACGCGTCAATCACCAGACCTCCATTAGACGCCGTTCATTCCTGACAAATTAGTCCATGTGTGCTAACAAAGTTACAACCCGGGTGATAAACCGTGAAAAGCTAAGTGAGAAAAGCTTTCTCGCACGCGGGGGGGTTCCTTGACAGCAAGAACGAGCTGTTGCATCGCTGCGAAACCGGAGAGGCGAAGATTTCCGTTTGACCCAAGCTGTAGCTGACGAAAAGCACTGTCAGGTTTCAAGTCTCGCTGGCTGGGATTACGTCTACTCGTCCGGGGCTAAGTGTGTGCATTAACGGTATATTCTTGCCCGTCCGGGCATCGAATGTACGGCAGCGGGCGAAGTCGTCGGTGGTAACACTAGCAACTGACTAACGAGCACTGTATTAGACAACGGTTCTAATTGGTTAATCACCTCGACCAATCAGCGGCAGCTTCTCTTGCTCATCATCAAGTTTTGGTTTTTTTTTTCCTTCTGAGGAGAGGGGTTGTTCTGTCATAACTGTGTATTGACTGTAATGATTCCGTAAGCGCTGACAGGACAAAACAGGCAAACTGTATGGGTGGACGCAGATGCACTTGTGGTGTCTTTTGGTGCGCAATCACTTCGTTGTATATACTGTCTCTCTACAAAGATATATATTTCTTTCAACTCGGACGAAAGTCAAGATTTGACGAGTTGGCATCGGACGGTATTCAGCACATACCTCTCCAGTCAGTTGTCAGATTGAGTCGGCCGGTGGTGTGTTTCTACTAGCTCTTCACCGCCACAACTCCTCATCAAGTATCTCTCGGGGTAATTTAAAGTCTTTAACACTTTAACCTAATCATGATGGAGCGACCAGTGATTGACTTGCAGACCTTGTCTCTACTCAGGGGCCCACTGACGGAGAAGGGGGCCAGAAAGCCCAAGTGCGCCCGGTGTCGCAATCACGGTGTCATCTCGTGGCTGAAGGGACATAAACGCCACTGTCGTTTCAGGGACTGTCGCTGTCCCAAGTGCAACCTGATAGCCGAGCGGCAGCGTGTCATGGCCGCCCAGGTGGCCCTGAAGAGGCAGCAGGCTGCCGAGGACGCCATAGCCATGGGGCTGAGAGCCTGCTCCCCAGGCTCCGGTGGGGGGTTCGGTATGATGTCTGCTAACGGACCGATGTTCGGCTCGTCGGACTCTGGGGAAGAAATGTCGCCCAGACCCATGGATATTGCTGATGAGGATGCTGACCAACACGAAATCCCTGGTAAGTCACTCTACTCCAGTCACACAAACGATTATACGATTATTCTTTCTTTTAAGTTCGACAATTACATAAATCAGGAAGGTCTAAGAACAATTATTTAACTGACCCGTTAATTCAATTAGTGTTCTTGAGATTAGTATAAAACAGATTATAGGCCTAGTTTGATTGGCCTATAACTCATCGTTTAATTATTTTATCTGATTATACTGACTCATATTTTATATGGCATTTGTTTATGTTTATGACACACTATGGTATATTGGTCAATAGTGTCACAGGCCAGAGCAAAACTCCTTCAATGTTTAACTGTATAACAAAAGGTTGAAATCCTACCACTAAAAATCAAGAACTCCACACTTACATTTTAGTTTAACTTCGCTGTTTTCTCATCTGTGTCCATTCGGTGGGAATTCCGTGGGAACACTTCAGGTCTACTCTGAATTTGGTTTCAGAAACAATTTATAATATCGCAGAGGACAATGTTTTATTTAGGATTGGTTAAAAATGTATCTTAAGTTGATTTTAGTTTCATGTTCGAGTAGTTTTTAAATCGTGTGATTTCATGCTGATAATTTTTATGGGGCCTCGGTTAATTAATAACTCATCGGTCAAACGAAAGTAATCACCGCTTTTTCTAAACAAAATCATATTGTGGAGTGTCGTGGCCGAGCGGTCTAGATCACCGGACTCAAGTTCTGGTGTTGTCGGCAGCAGAGTGTGGACTCGAACCCCGGTCGCGGCACTTGTGTCCTTGAGAAGTGTACTATGCCTTCCATTTGCTTTGTCTTTTGGATGGGTCGTTAAGCCGTAGGTCACGTTTACTAGGATGGGCATAGTGCCCGTAAAAGAGCCCAGAACACTTATCGTGAAAGAGTAGGGGAATTACCCCGGTGTTTCTGGTTCACAAAGCAAGCACCCATGTTTACAGGTTTCCTCGGGCTTGAGAGATACAGTAATTAAGTATTAGGCAAACCTTGGTTTCATTACCAGAAATGTATAAAAATACTAATATTAATAATGGTAATAATATAAAATCAAAAGGGCAAATGTATAAGGCCTAATTGTACAAAGTTAAAGAATACGGGTTGGTGCAATATCGTGATTGTAAGTATGAGCCAATAACTTTTCTGCAGTTACTTATTGCGCGTCATTTCGAATTGAAAGCAGGTTTAATATCTAACTGTTAAAACGTCTATAACCATAAAACAAAGCACGCTGTTATTACAAATTCTCCTCATTCCTTGTGACCGTAACGATACATTCACACGTATCAGGGCGGACAGATATTGTAAGCCGATGACATGGGAAAATCATTGGGGGTGTAAGGTAGCTGGGAGACCCCTGCCGTGCCCGCCCCATGTCGCGCTATTAGCTGTGTCAATCTCCGCCACAGTTAGCGCAACTAAATGCGTCTTTGATGGTGTTTTAATGGCCTCCCAATTAGACTTTCACAATGAGAGCGGGGTGAGGGCTCGTTTTACCGGGGCTTGTAGCCGCGTTCGACCCGGCCGAAGCCACGGCTCTGCGTGGCCAAACAAGCACTCACTATGATGTTTACACAACTCACAGCTGCGCGAACTAAGGAGATCCAATACTCCAGAAATTCCACTAAACCTTGTTTCTAATGCAAAGAATGAAGAACAAACTGCTGATATTTTTTTCTCGAAAAAACAAAATGAGTTAATTTTGTCCCAAAGGTTTCCATTTTTGGTTTTTTGTTTTCAAATGAGAAAGAAGCGGTAGGAAGATTTTTGCTATTTGCGTGGCTTTCGACCTGTTAGTTTGTTTCGATGATGTTTTTCTTCAAATGGTAAAAATAAAATCTAACTTTCACATCAGTTCGAAGTATAGTTTATTGTTGTTTTTATCTTTAGAAACGACTAAGTTGCATCAAGATATTTGTCAAATTATGGGATGAAGTTTTCAAAACTCTTCATTTCGAAACGATTTATTTTTTGCACAAATACCTTTAAAGTTTTCATGGCGACAATGAACATTGTGACAATAATCATGTTGTTTCGATTTCAAATAAAAGTTTTAAATTAAAGAAATTTGTTGCAAAATGTTGACCGCGCAGAAAAAAAAGTACAGGGTCATGCCACTGTTGAACAAAATGTACCTTTCGCCTTGAGAGGAAATTCAGGTATATTTCCTAAGGTTGCGATTTTCGCCTTAATGATTTTTTTTCTCAAAAAAGTTGTGACAGATGATGACGTTTCAAAACGAAAAACACAAAAACTTTCGACATATGCCACGGACAATGCACACACTACATGTAACATGCAAAATTGTTTGTACTTGGCTGATGGACGTGATTTAATGTCGGGAACCTGACAATAATTCATTTCTAGTTTTTAATTAACTACCACGTATTGTTGGCGGATGTTAGTGCAATTATGGTAGCTCGTGACATTCTGGAATCTATATTAAACAAATATCAGTTTATAATTTAAATCTAAAAACTACAGGTCAAATTGGCCAGAAATCGGACTTAGCATCTAATTGTTTTGGAAAAGGCGTTCGGATCCCTTTTGGATTTGTTTTACTTCTATAAAGACTTTGTCTGAAAGTGAGAACGATTAGGGCAAACAAACCAAAAGTTTGTGGGATACAAATAATACAGGTCTTAAGAACGTTGACAGATGCGTTGATTGCTATGACGTTAACACAGAGAGGTACTACCGTCTGAAATCCTAGAATCTTATTGTTTTATGAAGCATTTCTCGTTTCTTTTTCAAGTGGAGTTTAAAATAGTGCAATCGTCTATTGCAGTTATGTGTATTGCAAAGTTAGTGGGCTGTGTGTTATTGTGCAGTCGGTCGTTTCCCATGGGACCTATCTACTAATTGAAAAACAAAAAGGTATTAATAACGCTCGATCTTGACACATAGATAATCGAGAGTCTCACAAAAATCTAAATTACTGAGATGTTAGAGTTTCTTACAATGCAAACATACTGGTTGAAATGAAACAAAACATCACATTTTTTTTTTTTAATAAGTTAAGTTGCTGTTATTTATTAAATGATGGTTTATGGTCGCGCATGTTAGAAGCGTGGCGGGTGCGGTCGGTACGTCGGATCTAACGGGGGTGGGGGGGGGCACCAATAGGCATTTGCAAATCACACGTGTTGGTATTTGTCCGGTGACTGTTGATAATTATTTTGTGGGAGAGATTAATGTTAAGAAAAATCGAATTCATGACGAGAGAAAAGAGAAAGAGGTCACGAACAAGAGGTGATTTTAGAATCCACAGATACAAAAGACTTACAGCTGCTGTCATAAAATTACAGGCAATTTTTCAGTAGGTAGGGTTCATTCCAATCCTCGAACTTTCAAGAAACACATTTTTAAGGGATGGAACATTATTGGATTTGGGAAAATATACATTTATTCAAAATCATCTCGTATTCAAGAAACATGTTATACGGAAGGATGTAACGTCATTAGTGTTTGGACATTTCTTTTGTTTAAAAAAAAACCAAACATTTTTAAAGACACCATTGGATTTCTTAACAGTAAGCCCATCGTACATTAATTCCTACACAAGAGTTCAAGATAATGATAACGGGATAATTGAGGCAACTTCGCTTAAACTTATGAACTTTCAAAGTACAAATGGTATTTCAGTTTTTACACAATTGTATTTTTATGTATTCACTTATTTTTTATATTGTATTGTTGTTATTTTTCTGGCTCTCAGCAACTGCAACAAATTTCCACAAAAGGCCTGTTTGTTTAATAGTGTTCTTACCAATAGCTTAGGCAGTCCTATTAACTGTTCGATGTCACTGTACTAGCTCATAACTTCTGTAATTGTGAACCCACAAAACAAAAATAATTTTAAAAAAGACACAGCCACGCCCATCAGGGGTGCTTTGTTAATTATCGCCGGTGGTGGCGCTCTCCTGGTGACATAGTTCCTGATTGAGCCACCGTGGCATCAACCAATGCGATGCTTTACATTAATTGTCAATGATAAAACTGAAATCGAAAGTTTCAAATAAATGAAACATTTTTATGTCCACCTGTTCATTTCAGAAATCACACCTGGTACGGAGAAAGCTGCTTTTACTTTCAGTTTATGTGACATCACCCTGGTTGCAATTTGTTTATATTTATGATATTAATATTGATTTTTTTTTCTTTGTTTGATGAGAGTCAAAGGGGGATTTTTTCCCTGCTGATTCAATATTCGATGGTTTTCCACTTCTTAATCTCGAGTATAATTAGAATAATGGATTATTTTCAAATCATGTCGACGGACACATCACACTAGTATCAACGTTGAGAATAAACAACCAGTTCTTTTTATACCCAACCCCTTTTGAATTTCTAAATCGTGTTTTTTTTTCTTCACTTGGCCCACTCAAACGAATACTCAATGACATGTCATGTTCATTTTGTGAAAAATAGTTATAGCAACTTTAGCAATGACTGTTGCCCTTTTCCAACTGTGTAGAGAGGGAACGTCCGGTAAAAACTCCGTCAACTCGATAATTTCTTCTGCTACATTCACCCAAACTGTACCCATGTATTTGCCAAAGCATTGTGTATGAGTGTACCATCACTGCGTATACATGTACATGGATATGCATGTACCGTGGTAGAAAGATGAAACTGTTTTGTTACAACGCACAGGCTGTTGCATTTTTGTGTACACGCGTTGTTTGACTATACGGTATGCCTTCGTGTGAAGGATTGAAGATTACAAGACGACAGCAAAATTACCACGGCGAACTCGAGTGGCAAAACGAGACTACACAAGCCCTAATGGCGTGTGTTTAGTTGGACATCTAAGATGATACATTGCCGATGCCCATCCTAATCTCTAAGATGACAAAGTGCTAAATTACCTGCTGCTGCTAAAAGCTTAGAGAGATAGTACATCGGAGGTAACAACCCAGTTCCGAATCCAGTACGCAGAAATCTTCATTGGACCTACTTTTTCGCGTTAAAATATCTTGAATAATTAATTGTACCACCATTTCCCTACATCGGTGGAGATATAAAGCCATAATACAGTCTGCATGCCGTGAAAACAATCTACATTCAGTATCATAGGCCTACTTAAACGTCTAGGCACTTTTGTTTCTTCTTTTTTGTTCTTATAAGAAATTTAAAAAAAACAGGTGTACAATAAGACCTCTTTGGAATGAAATTGACTCGGAACCGATTCGGTTTATGACGTCACTGAAGACGTCAACTGGTGAGATGACTAAATGTAAATTTATCAGAATTCCTAAGGAACATCACCCATCACCCCACCCACCCACCCCCCCCCCCCAGCACTGCGGCGAAATTTAAAGAACTTTCGGAACTCATTCTTGTTATAGCACTCTTCCTTTTTTCTTCAGAAACATTTGTCATGCTGTCACCGTTTTTGTCATGTTCCCAAGGTAGTGTGTAAACAAATGGATACTGATTCGCAGTACACAAAAAGGTGACCAGACTATTTGTCCTTCTAATGAATATGTGATACACAAAAGGATTGACCAAGATTTAAAACAATTCTTCTTGTAAGGAACAATTAAAACCTTTATTACGAATTAAATTGCATTTGTTTGTCAAGTTTCAAATTACTTTATTCCGGACGTGTACATTTTTCAACAAAGTGGATGAGTTGAGTTTTGTTTTGGGTTTTTTTATATATTTTTTTGTGATTGAATAAATTAAGAAAGATCAGCAGCTGCTATTTGTTGATATGATGTCATACAATTATAGTATAGAAAAATCAAAGAACTTTATAAATAGATATATATAAATATATATACAATTATATATATATATTTATATATATAGGCCTATATAAAGTCTTTATGATTAATTAAATTTATTATTTCACATCCAATAAACAAACTTGAATGTTATGTTTATCGGTTATTAATCTACAGACATACAAGCTTCTATTAAATTTATAACAATAAAAAGCATAATTCCCAATGTCATAGATATTACCTGTGATTTTATTCAATTTAATTAGAGCGGTTAACACGTCACTACGTGGTGTGTTTTTCTATCTCTCTTCTTTCTTTCTACAAACCTCCCGCAGACAACGTATATGAGAGATTCCCATTTTGATTTGCGACCATCGTCAGTCGAGTATACGTAATCGCATCTCGTCCGAATTTAATTTTATTGAGGTAGGGTTTTAATCGCGGTGCTTAATCAAATAAAGGCACGAGTGTGTGAGCAAATCCTCACTTGTGCCAATTATGACATGACATTATTACTGTCGTCTGAAATTCAATTTATTCTAGAGTGAGAGAGTGTGTGGGGGGGGGGGGGAGAGGGAAGAGCTGCAGCGAAGAACCGAAGGTAAAAAGTGCAATGATGATGTTGATCGTTGAGCCCGTTCTCGCAAGGAGAGCGGGTTAATGCAGCGCGGTCTACCCCCTCAGTCTCGGCCCGTTCTTTCCGCTTCAATCACCCAGATTTTCTGGTCCATCGCCGGCCGTAGTTCGGTGCGCTAACTGAGCGTAAAAGCAACTACCGGTTGGAAATACGCGGTTCTTTTCTTTCATTTTTTTCTTCTTTTGCTCTCTCCATCTCTCTCCCCTCTCTCTTTCTCTCTCGAGATGGAGATTGAGAGAGCGACAGAGAGAGAAAAAAGAAGTGGTATTTGGTCCGTTCTGTTGATGATTGATCTCGGTTCTGATTCGGTTGGGTTTAGCGCCCAGAGGAGTTAACCCATTTTAGGACTTGGTTAAAATAGAGTTCAGGACATGATACGTGAGTTGTTCTGACTCGAGTCTTACTGACAAGATGGATGGTGACTTGTTGGTCGAGAAAAAAAAAATGGGAGTAAAACCCCGCGCTTCGTGATGGGGGTGGCGATTGTTTGACGGTGACGGTTTATTAAAGCCTATCATAAAACTGTACTTTGCCGTTAGTTATGGATAACTTCGGCCGGGGTTTTCGGTCACTAAAGACTCATCAGTCTGCAATCATAATATGATTCTTTCGCGGGGGTTAGTGATATCAGAGCGGGTCATCAATCACGAGGTTGCCGGGGCCGTGAAGCCGGTGCTGCGGTGACTGTTTCCCAGCGGTTCGGGTCGAGGGGAAACACGTCTGTGATAAAATGAACAGCACACACATGGTAACCCCCTTTGTAGTGTTCCAAAAATCAATTCCTAAGAGGGACACATTTGTCATTTTGTAAACCTAAAAACAACTAGAATTCAATGTGCGTTTAGTATCAATTCAAAATAATACATTAACAGAATAAAATGATGTCAGAAGGCAGCGCATGGCGACCATTACGGAAATGTCGTTTAAAATGAGCATATAGCGCATGTCCCAGTAATCTGTTTAGATTTTGTTTTGTATTCGAATGTTTTTGGTTAGATATTGCACCCACGTGCAGCTACTCCACGCAGCCATTTTCCCCTTCGATTTGAGGCTATTATGAGTTTCTGCATTTTTATTTATTATTTTTTTTATGATTATTACTATTATTATTTAAGTTTTTTTTCGGAAAAGGAGGATAGTCAAACGTTTTTTGTTATTTTTTTTTTTGCCGAGACCTTTATAGTTGCACGTGCGCATATCTTAAAGAGAGCGGCCCCGGGGAGATGGGCTTGTACGAGGCGGCGGGGAGCCTTTGTTCGCGGGCAGTCTGTGCAACAGGTCTTGGTGGCTTTAAAACTGCGCGGGGACCGCGCTCCATTGTGTTGGGCAAGCGCACGCCGGGGATGGGACCGTAATGGACTGTAACGCGTGCACGTCACTAACAGTTTCTCCTGCTTTGTATCAATCTTTATATCTACATCACTGAATTATAGATTCTCTTGGATTTGTTTTTCCTCCTCTCAAGTACAATTTCAGCCGACAATTGAATTTAAAATACGAGTCAATAAATAGATACTGATGCGCGTTGGTTAAAGCTTCATCCGGCCTGCATCAGTTAATAAATGAAAGAAAATATTGAAATTCTTGACTGTACATTAGCATAAACATTCCAGTAACCAAAAGGGGACTTCACCCCAAGTGTCTGCCTCATAAGTTTCAGTTAAGTCCATTTGCCCAAAAACATGGACAAAAATATGTAAATATGTGTAATTTAGTCATCGCATAGTATGAGCTCGCCTGTTTATTTTACATTTGTTTGGCATAAATTTGCATATAAGTTAATCATGCGCTGGCCTGTCTCGCCCCCCCCCCCTTGTTCAGTCTCCTTCATTTATAACTTGAAGCGAACGTTGATCTTTGGCTCCGGCATTTTTGAAACGATAACAAAATTATTTCATAAACATTTGTAGTTTTCTTCATTTCTTGTGCCCTCCCATCAAAAGATCATTTCACATTTTTTTTAGAGATTCAAGTTTTAGATGTTTTATTTTTTTGTATTATTATTTTGTTTTATGTATATAAATATTCTACGCCTGTAATGTGGGTTCGCGTGAAATTCTTGCATATGTACAGATTTAAAATAGCAAATTTCAAAATTATGGGAATAACTTTCCCTCTTCTGTTTTAGAGAAAAAAGTACCGAGGATGACTCAGCTCTGATACGGGGCCATCTCGACTACCTCGCGGTGCTAATCCACCTCCATTCTCCCCGCTCTGCATTGTCACCCCGGACAACCTCACAATAGATTTAGGCGTTTTATCCCCCAGTTGCTCTCTCCTCTTTTAACACACCCCCTTCCCTTTTTACCATTCCAACAAGGGGAGAGAGAGAACCTCTCGGCCAACAAAATGGAACAAGTACCCAACCCGTGCTCGCCTGACATTTCCAAGGCGGGATATGGTTTGTTTTTCCCCCTGAAGTCACCAACTCCCTGCAGACTAAAAGCCATTAAAAAGCTGTTCAGCCTACCACACAAGAATCGCTGCTTCATTAAAAGCTAAAACCACAACAAAAGGATTCGGAGATATATAGTTTCCCCATGGCAAACGAGTCGATCAATATTTTCTGAGCCAAATTTTGACTGTTCCTTTCAAGAAAGTGACTTCCCGGGTTTTTAGTCTTGTTTTTTTTTTATCATCTCAGTACAAAGCATTTCGTCGTAGCTCGCATTCATTCGCCTCTGGTTCTATTACGTATCTACATTACACGGTTGTTATTTGGGCGGTAATGACAGCCTTAATTAATTCCTCTGCACTTTTTTTTTTACAAAGGCGGTCTTTAGTTTACTTTCTTCTTTCATTTTCTTCTTCTTTGTTGAAGTGGCCTATGGTGTGAGTTTGTGATCAATCTGAGCACCACCTTGTTCTTCATTTTTGTTTGTTCGAAACAAATCAAAGTTAAAGTCATGAAATATCCGTTTCAAAGTGCAAAGTAGTTGTTAATGTGTTGCCTCATGTTCCGAACCTAGCCGAGTTTTCCTCAAAGGAAATGAAGATGACGATTATGCAAACATGCACAAATAGGAGTTTAGATGCAGTCCAATTAGCCCATTCCAAATCGCAATATAGGACAACAAGTTCAAAATGATTGAAACAAACAAATAGATATTGCGTCACAATTTGAACGTTCAATACTGCTTTCGGTAATCACTTTCAAGGCAATTGTTTCCAAAAATCCGGTGACAATTTCATGTCCTAAAGGAATACAAAGGGGTATTTTTTCTCAAAGCAATTACAACCGGGATAAATCATCAAATAAGGCGCGGGTTTTTTTTTCCTTTCTTTGCAAGTCACCAGTTTTTTTAAACCCTTTTCAGCTTGTCAAATAATTGTTATAACTTACGGCGCATGAATGATTACTGAAAAATAAATCTCATTATTGTCTCAGAAGAAAAAAAAACGAGAATCAATTTTGTCACTTTGTTTTTCTCCTTCAAGTTAACCAATTGGTTTGTGCGCATTAATTACGAGGTACTCAACAAGTTGTATACAATAACGATTTACCATCAGACAGGCAAACACGGGACGGGGCGATCGGCGCGTGTGGACGGCGGCCGGGGGGAGAGACTAGCGCTTAGGCACACCTGTTGTACTGTCCGCGGCAAACAATCAAGACCGACAGAACAAATTGAAACAGGTCTCGCTTTTTTTTCTCTTTTTTTTCACTTTCACATTTCGATTAGGTTCAAGGGAAAAAAGGGGGGTATGACTGCCAAAAAGTGCGGTAAATTACATGCCCAGGGTTCCAACTGATGAGAGAGCGAGGTTTGCTTCTGGGGAGACGTGTGTTCTTCATATTGTTAACACTGGGTTTGGTCGGCCCACCTCGCAAAGATCACCAGAATATATTACTATTGAATGCATTATTGGATTGAAACAATCTTGCGAAAACTGTTGTTGATTTATTTATTTTATTATTATCTATTTTTTTCCCATCAGCTCATTTAGAAAGTTGAATGGTTATTTATGATCATTAGAACCCTGATATGATGACGATGCGAGTAACATATCATTTCTGCTTGTCAAGTTTTGTAACTTGTGGCGTACTGTCCCCCCCCCCCCCCCCGCCCCGTCTCAACTCAGCTGCTAGCCTGGGCCCTTTACTGCTAGTTGGTTCTCACATTCTGCCCAATCTATAACCCACAAGAAGTGTGTTTATACTGGACCATGAAAAGTATTCTGCGTTACGCGTGTTACTACAACGATATTTACACGCCATATGTGTCTGTAGATACAGATCTTACACCAAACTACAGTTACAGTGTTGTTACTCAAACCCCTCAAGGTGTGACTGTAACTGTTTGGGCCATTGGAAGTGTTGGTGTTGCGGTATTTATACGTCACAAGTGTGACTGTTACGTTTCGTGCGTCTTAAAGTTTCCGTCTACTTAACGATTTCAAGTTTTCACACATTTTGATACAACTCTCTCCAGTCCAAACCGGGCATTCAACCACCTCATCGGTTTCAGCAGTCACACGTTACACCATGTAACAAGAACATCAATCCACACGTCACATGACATGTGACTGTAACAGTACTCACAAAAACACCTGTCGTGTTGGTTTACAACTCAGATCTAGGCCTGAGAAGTAGAACATTGACCTATATATAAATAAAACATGCGCATCAAAAATGTGGATAAGTATTGACGATGTGACAACGCCTGTCACTTGTGAGCTTACAGTTTTCTTTATAACGTGGAAACATCGCAAAAACACCGCTGTAAAAAAGGAGCAAATACTTCCCGTTTGCTGGAGTAGTCACGGATATCTCTCGCCTCTCGCGATGACTGTCCGTGCCTTCGCTTTCTATTTCGCTTTCGGAATCTACGAGAATATATTCCGTTGCACAAAATGCTATCGATATAGAGTTATCACAATATTGTTTGCTGTTGTAGTTGACCCGGCCCAAGTCTGAGTGAAAGTTTATACAATGCGTCACCATCTCTCGCCTGGGTGCTTCAAAACACCTGTTTGATAAAAGCTGCAGTCAACTCAAAATTGATATTTCGTTAATAATGTCTCACGCGTCACTCTATTGCTAAACCACTGTATATATTTTTTTATATATACATACATATATATATATATTTTTTAAATATCAACACCAGGCGTATGAAAATTTATTTGAACCAATTGAACAAACGATACTTTTTTAAAAAAACCAGGAGTGCAACGTGATCTTGAGAGGTTCTCTGGTTGTGAAATTGTCTCGTTTTGGGGTAACCTCGTAAAATCTAGCGCAGTTTGTTTCTTTTCATTTCAATAGTTCAGTTCAATTGTATATTTACTTCAGTGCTATCAATCACAATGAAACAAGCAAAATAGTCAAACTAATTAAGTCAGTTTGCATAGACCAAAGCTTGTATCAGCCCGTCGACACACAAACAGCAAACGACAGAAATAAAACATGTAAAAATGTTGAGGGAAAAAGAAAACAAAAACTATATATTAAAATGATGAAAAAAGTAGTTTTTACAATGGAATCCGTCAATAATTTGAAAGATTATTTGATGTCATGCTTTATATAATATGAGCTTCAAGTAGGTCTATTCAATTTAGTGTTTATAGTTTGGGGTTGATTGTTTTTTTAAACTAGACCAAGAGAAGTTACAATTATATTCATAATTGAATTAGCTTATAGCATAGCTTGGGCCCAACTTCATTGAACTGCTTCAGCAGAACATTTTGCTTAACAATTTCCTGCTATGAAACAAAAGCAGGGAACCAGTTAAAGACAGTGTATATGTCATGGTAACCTTATTCTGGTAACAGAAAAATTGTTTGGTGCTCAGCTACTCTTTGTGCTTAAGCAGCTCTGCATGGAATGCTGTCCTTGTTAAAAAAATTAAACGAAGCTCAAGTCAAGTGTCATGTTGCTCGCTAAGTACAGAGACAAAAAGCAGGTTAGCAAAAGACTGCTGCGTATTCCTACACGTCTCGGTGTAATCTTTGCTTACCAATAAATGTGTCATTAGCATTATTCTCATTTAAGCAACTCTATTAAATTTGACCTTGTGTAGATTTGTTTTGTTTGGTATACACATTCAAACCGAAGACCTATAACAAAAGGGACAATAGGGTCCCCGGTTGGGTAAAGGTTTCCAGTTGGAGAGTCAAGTATAAAACCAATCAGAGCTGTAAGTTGCCGAAAAGTTTGTGTACAAACAAAAGAGGGACAGTAAGAGGTCCCGATTGCAGATGAATGCCCATGTGTGGGTGTGCATGTGTATGTTGACAAACACGGTTCTGGGGATTCTTTTTCTTCTGCTTCATTTTTGTGTGCAAAGCCACGAATACATCATACATTTTCAACTCACCGATGTGTGATTCCTCGTGATCGCGAATTCACCAATGCACCGCATTGTATTTCCGGTGTGAAGACAAATCAACCTTCAACTCGGAAGGACCGAGTATAAAGTGCTTATGCAAGTATACACCTTTCGGTGTAAGGGTCAAACAAACAAACAAACACAAATCTGTATTTATCCCCGATAACATTATTGCATCATTTAAACTTAGTTCAATTTAATTTGTTATATTCAGTTTGCCGTTAAGACGGATGTATCGTATTATATTTAATAGAACAATTTAGAACTAGATAATGTATTTATTAAGTGTTTATTAATTTTTGTTTTTGTACTGATGGCTGCCCATCGATTGGGAGTGACGCAAGAAAAGAATGCGATAATGTTTGTGTTAGGGATAGGGTGAGCAGGTAGATATCCATGTCCGTGCCCGTGAACTTGGGAACCAGACCTTAACATTTAAATAACCCTTCCTTAACTTGTTTATATTATTGTGTGAGTTAAGAACCGGCTTCAAGCCTGTAACGCTATGATTGGTTACATTAATTTTTTTGTTGACGTCTTACTTATTGTTTTGTTATCACATTTGTCTTACAGAGAAACTCGTGAAGAATGAATCGGCAAATGAGAAGGAAAATGGCCACCGAACTACCCCTAGCAGCAAACCAGAGCACAATAATAACAACAGCAACTCGTCCAGCAAGAACAAGCCCGACTCACTGGACACCTTCAACGGTTTCGCCGCCAGTTTTGTGTCGAACTTCCGCCCGGGACGGCTCACCCCAATCGAGATCCTCACGAGACTTTTCCCAACCCAGAGGAAGGCCGTCTTGGAGCTCGTCCTACAAGGGTGCAGTGGAGATCTTGTCAAAGCCATCGAACATTTTCTATCCGCCAGTGAGTCCCAGCATTCTCCCACCGCCGCCAGCATACCGTCGAGTATCCCCCGCGCGGGGGAGAGGCCAAGCATCGGTCACCACGAGAGCTTTGGAATGTCAGGGGTTCATGGACTCCAAACGGCGTTCCGATCGTCCCTGAGTAGCGAGAAACATCCGGTGGGCAGCATGAAGTCGGCGTTCACCCCTCTCCCCCCGTCGAGCGCATCTGCAGCCTCCTCAGTGCCGTTGTTATTCGCCCCGAGACCGCCCCACCCGTTCCACGCCGAGGCCCTCTTAGGGCGCACGCCTCTGTTCGCACCAACATCAGTCGCCGAATTGACCTCAAGCATGCCCAGCCCGGCCATGGGATCCCCACGGTTTGCGTTCCCCGCCCTACACCCATTTCACCTGTCAGGGAAGTTCCCCAGCGCTGGGGAGGGGTATCCACGTCTCATCTTCGCCCCTTACGCAACTTGTCCCCCAGACTGCGTGCAGTGCCCCGGAAGCAGAACCGGCATCCATAGCGAGCCTGAGAAGTCCCCGTCTGGTACCACTGACGGCTCTGTGGCAAACAGCGCGGTGGATTCCGAATAGAAGATGGATATTAATATACAGAAGGAACACTGACTATTGTGTAAATAAATGCAGGAGTTGTTTTAAACTGTAATGTTAATATTTTCGAATGTTTGGAGATGAATTTGAAATATTTAGATTAATCATTTGAATATCTCACCTGTGCAACTGTCAATTTCATGTCTGTTTGTTGTCTCTTTCGATGTGATCACTCTTTGAAGAAAACCATTGTTTGTCAAACTTATTTGTATAAAACAAAACTTGAACAAAATGGCCTCGAAATTAGTTTTTTATTTCACTTGAAGGGAGACGTAAACCTCAACCATGTCAGTTTTTCATACTTGTGAAAATCTGACATGTGGCTTTGACTTGTTCCAATATTTAACCTAGTTATCGCCAGCCATGTATATTTCACACTCCCAGTATTTAGGCGTGACGTGTGTGTTTTTTTTTTTTTACACTGCTCTTTCCAGCGGCCCACGTACATTACACGCAACATCCGTCTGCCTCCACTTCAACAAAATGTCAAACTGAGCACAACTGTGTAGTATTGAGTGTGTATTTTATGAGTAGTCCAATATGGGGGGATTTGCGAACAAAACAAAACAAAAACAAAAAAACAATAGTTGATGTAAAGTTCCCAGGTCACAAAGGGGGAAAAGTGAAGGGTGTCGAGACGGATTACGGGACGACCAAAATGTTTATGGATCTCATTCTGAAGTGTTTGCTCGGGATGTTCGGCATAAAAAAACTGTGGCAATCCCCTGGTGGCTCGTACTAAAACGGCACAAGCAGGTACCCCGTGAGAGCGATTAGCGTTGTTTTACCCAATTTGCTGCGAAATCGAAGTGAAAAAAAACGCTTGGAAGAGTGGTTCCGGCCAGGCCTGACCAGGATAAAAAAAAAATCGACCCCCTCGTGTGTTGCTTCGGCGTGGTGGGTTTAATATGCATGCCAGACTCAAGAGGTTGTTTGGGCCGTTTATCGCATAGTGCGTCTTGCGACGTGCCCTTTTTAAATGCCATGCCTCGCATAATTCTAAACTAGGACTTGGGTTGAAAATGCGTTGCACGCATACTTTTTTTTTCGCTGTTGTTTAAGGCTTGATGCTACTTTAACTTTTAAATGTTGATGTACTTTTTTTCAGCAGCCATCCTCACGTCTGTTGATAAGATTTCACGATATGAGATTGGTGTGTACCCTGAGACCGCTGAAGGAGAGGGGGGGGGGAAATAGAAATGAAAGGAATTTATATTACCGTTAGTCTGTAGTTTGTTCACAGATAAGCGTGTTCGCAGTCGTATCCCAAACTTAAAATGAACATCATCGTTGAGACGAGCAGCCCACAATGTTCCAAACACGAGAATTCTTACTTTTTCCCACACAATTTAGTGTTGTTTGTTTATTTGGATAGATACGGTACCTTTGTCAAATCTACTTACTAATTGATAGAAGAGGCACAATCATGCCACATAACAAAAAGGCAAAGTCTTCAAATACCTGATTTGATAAGACAACATCGCTGCAGTATTGAAGCAACTCAGTCCGGCTCTGTTTAAAAGCTTAATACCGTACCCTACAATGTACCAAGACTCGAATAGCAATCGCCAACCGCACACACGTTGGTCGACCCCGTAGATCGAGGACTTCTCTTTGTTATCTCATTGTTTGGTTTTTTAAGCGACGTTCCCATTGGTTTCATACATGAAATCAAAGCGATGACGTCCACACTCGGCTCCCTTTTGTTAAAGTCTTCAACTTAGAGGGGAAACACCCCATGGGGTCATATACATAAACAAAGATCGATGTTTACTTTCAATGTAAATTTTGTGAGTTTTACTTTGTAGTTGTTGTTTTTTTCTATATTTTTCCAATTCGTGCTTATCGACATGGTTGCAATATTAAGTGAGTGAACTTCGCTATACTTTTCTCATCATTTTTTTTAAGGCTCTTTGTCAATGCCCAATTTCTTTTTAGAGCTGCTAGGGACACCAAATGTACTTAGCAACTCTGCTTAGCAAAATGAGGGTCACCAATGAAAATACCATAAAGCAAAACAAAATAGCCAGATTCACAGAAGTACTTTGCAAATATTTGCTGAGCGAAAATGACCGGGGGGGACAACAGTTACCAAATATTTCACATTTCATAGCATTTGGTCTGAAAACGTGATTCTGCTAATAATCAAAATATATAAAACTAATTTAAGTATTAATCGTATTTATTGGTTTAAGTTTGGAGAAGATTTTTTTTTTTGCTTTTTGTTTTTTTATTAAGATGAACATAAATGGTACGTGCGGCACCCAAATGTAGATTGGAACTGTATCCCCAACATTTATCTTAAACGTACCCAGGGCTTTATTTAGATATAAATATGTGGTTACATTTAGGTTCAGGTTATGTTTAGGTACACCATTTGGGCTACATTTAGATCTCTGGCTATGTCCGCATTAATGGCTTCGGCAGTGGCTACGGCCGGAAAGTCCCATTCTCCAAAGTTGTCGTTGCAGCCAACGGCCGTAGCCGTAGCCGTAGCCAAAGTCGCTGGATTCGGACACGGCACAGGTTACAGTGTTGGGGTTATATTAATTGGGCAATTTAGGGCCCTTTTCGAAACCACGACTAAGGCTTGGGCTCCGGCTTTGACTGCGTCTGCCTGTTTGAAGGTCCCATACCGAAAGTGTACGTTTACAAAATGACTGACGGAGCCCAAGCCGGAGCCTAAGCCGGAAGCCGTGATTTCGAAAAGGGCCTTGGTCACGGGCTACATGTAAGGAGCCGCATATTGGTACCATTCGTTTGGATGGCTATAAAAACAAACTATGTAACCGGTTAATACTGCACCACCAAAGGGCGTGCAGATTGTTGGTGATTGACATTTTCAAGTCTCATTGAAATTTTCAAATCTCACGCGGATCAATAAAGACAGAGTAGCAATCATGCTGAGTTGCTTTTGCAGTATGACATGTTTAAAATTGATAAAAATAGCAGAACCTGACTGTAATCCATTTAACCATTAGACAACAATATTAGTGTACAAACTTGTTTGCGGTTTTCACCCAAAACGGCAGAAGAAGTTGAAGCTATTATTAGTTTGGTTTTGTTTGTCTTTTTCTAGGGAGTATTTACATACTTTACCAAAATGTTGCAATTCTTAAGGCAGTTTTGTACCATGAGTGGAGATTTTCGTTTCTTATGTCGTAGGTTCTTGATTCACAAACTTGTACATAGGCTAAATGAAGCCACAGTGTTATTTCTTCGCCGTGTCATGAATGAGGTAGACCAACTCGACCCATGCATAGAGATACCATGTCACTTTTCCTTTCCTAGGACCTATGTAATGATATGCGGTATGTTATATATATTTTATGTACATAGATACACACTTGAAATTCCCCCATCAGTTCGATGGGCACCAGTTATGGCTGTTTCTATGGAAGAGGGCCAATTAAATGTTGCTATTTCAGGCAATGAGTGGTTGTGTTACCAGTGTGTTATGTTGTAGTATGGCCAGTAATTGGCAAAGGCGTGGAATGCTGAGGGTGGTTCGCTTGTAACTTGCGCCAACCCGTTGGTCCGCTGCGAAACGTGGGAAGCGAGGCTGAGTAAACCGAGAAGGGATTAGGGTGGCGAAGGTATGGGATCGAACATTTAAGAAGAAAAAAAAATGATACTTGAAATGTAAAATAGACATGGCAGTAAACGTAACTGAAATTTGCAATACTTCCGTATTTGGCAAAGCTGACGTCATGTTGGTACTCAATCCTTCGCTGGTTCACGTGATGCCTTCAGCTGTGAAAACGTTATCAAGATTCTTCTTTCCACCCAAACCCCATCACTAAACTAGTTAAAGCAATGGAGGGGTGTATTTTGTTGTTACGGAACCGCAGGTAAACCTCAACCAATGAGTATATTAATATGGATATGAAACAAGCAACACACAGTTTTAATATTGCATTTTTCCCTCTAAAAATTATTTCGATGTTCCTGCATTTTCGAAAAACACCTGGCTCAATCGGGTTTTTTTTTTTTTTTTAAGCAGGGGTCGTCTCTGTTTATGTCTCCCGATTGGGGCCATTTTTGTTCTTATTTAGAGGGAGAGGTCCTCGTTGGGGTGAAAGAAAAGGCAATGGATCTATATCATAGTGATTTCAATCCATGCAAACTCGTCACTCAAAACCGAGACTAGAGGGATAATTATAGTCTGGCTCCTTGTCTGTATCAAGGCTAAAGCAGGTCATACGAACTACCCCAATTGGCGTATGACTTTACCCTGATCGATATACAAACAACCCCAATTGGCGTATGACTTTACCCTGATCGATATACAAACAACCCCAATTGGCGTATGACTTTACTCTGATCGGTCATACAAACTACCCCAATTGGCGTATGACTTTACCCTGATCGATGTACAAACTACCCCAATCGACGTATGACTTTACACTCTGATCAGTCTTAACAAACTACCCCAATTGGCGTTTGACTTTACCCTAATTCTCCCGATGAAGATAATTAATGTTCACCAATCGAGGAACCCTATAGCAATTATGACTCTGCTCCAGCCAGTGGAACGTTGAGTATTTCCTTCGGTATGTTTTTGTACGTTTAATCAGCTGGTCAAAAAGTTTGTTAAAAGTTCCCCCACTTTAAATTTTCAACAACAGAAAAAGGGGGAATGAAAGAAATAGAGAAGTGTGGTTAACCAAACGTCATCGATTGAATATTTACCGAAAAACAGTAGAGGAGTTTTTTCATTTAACAAAAGCCGTCCAATGTTTTTGTTTTTACAACCAATGTCCGGCCTCCTTGCACAATCTTGTTTTGTTTGGGGTTTAGTTTTAATAAATCACGAGGCCAGTTCAATCTTCGCAAAAGCCCGAACCTTAAACAAAGTTTCAATAAATCTCTTCTCCGATTCCCCATCTCCTAAAAGGAAAACAAAAATGTCCCTTTTTTTTTCAATTTCGGGAAGGCGAAGCACTCACAAACTGTCAGCCGGTTGGTATAGTTGTCGCGTTGTTTGCAAGAGACGCAATATTCCGATCGCCGGATAACAATGATTTGATAGCTAAATTCACGGCTGTCTTTTATTGTTATTTTATTTTCCTATTCCTTGTGTTCCTCAAGCCTTGATTGACAGGTGCTGAGCAAGTGGGACTTAGTCTCCCGGGCTACGTGCTGCTCTAACTCTCGGCAAGCTCAAACCCTCCAGATACGCTGGCCATTTCTTTTTTTCCCCCCTTCTTGTTCTTCTTCTTTTCCCCCTTGCCGTTCTACGCCACCAGTGCCGTCATGTTTATTGGCGAAGTAACCAAAGACAAACGGCGGTGTACAGTTTCTGGGATTGGGGATGCAATGCCATCAATGCCTAGCCTTCTCACACGAGGGGAAATCTAAATAGATAGAAGATTAGCAACATTTGATTAAAAAAAAAGTGGAAGGGGGAAACGATGGAGAGGCTGTCGTGCTAATAAAAACAGAGCGTGTGCATCGTTTCGGCGAGTAAAAATGAGTTTCTGGCCAATAGTTATCTTAAGCTACCGCTTGCAGTCATTTCCTATGAGATCAGAAAGCGTGAGAGGCTTTAGCTTTATTTATATACAAAATACACTTGAATCTACTTGTTGATCACTCAAGCAGAAAGGAAGGCGCGAAAAGTCAAAAAGACAACACATGGAAGAAAAATATATAATATGATTGCAGCCCGTGGCGCACAGTGGCCGGGTACAGACAGCAAATAATAAACGGAGCAGGAAATCGCATTGCTAGCTTAGAAATGGCCGCGTCTCAGGAGCAACACGAGCTGAAGGAGTCCAGCCCAAACAAGCTCGGGGAAATTGGAAAGGGAAAAGTGAGAGGCTGCAACATTGTTAAATTAAATAGCAACGAAGTTAATGAATAGTACTGTTGGGAGGCTCTTCTTCTCTTTCTCCAATCGCGGTGGGTTTAAGGCTCGGGCCGGGTATTGAAATGACCGGCTTGGATGCGTTCTCCATCTCGGCGTGTTAACTCGCCTCAGGAGTGCTTGGTTAAAAATCAGCCTCCCTCCCCCCCCCCCCCCCCCACTACCCCCCCCCCCCCAACTTCCCCTTCAACTAACACCCCCAACTTCATAACATCCGCCTCGGGAAAAGAAAAGGGGTAAAAATGTTCCTTCGCGATAGATGAAAACAAAACAAAGTAGTTGTGCGCAAATGTCGATAGTCATCATTGATAACTGGACGATAATATATATTTTGTAAAAGATTTTAGATTTCAACTAGTTTTTATACCGACGTTTGGGAATATAGGAAAAAAAATAAGAAATTGTTGAAAAAGCTTGTTGCTGTTGTCTTCCCGTTGGTCAAGACATTTTTTTTAATCACCCATGCAAGTCAATGTAACAAAAACGAGACTGTATGGGGGAAACAGTCTGGACCCTTTTTTATGTATGATGATAATCCGTATTTAATTTTCATTATTATGAAAAGTGTAACAAGACTCAGAGGAAATTGGCTTTCATCGTACTGTTGCCATCTTTGTTGTATTCCCTGTTCAACAATTGATGATCATAGTGCCAACTCGTATATGGCTAAAAGGAACCAGTCTTTTTAATGTCTAGCCTCTTTCGGGTTACATTTCTAGGAGCATTTTCCAAACCACGGCTTAGGCTTGGGCTTCTTCTTAGGCTCGTTCCGCCTGTTTGAAACCCCGTGAGGAAAGCACACGTTTTAAACATAGCTGACGGAGCCTAAGCCGGAGCCCAAGCCGAAGACGTGGTTTCGAAAAGGGCCTACAAAAGGCAGCGAGACGACTATAAAGAGTCAATCAAATTTATTTATTTGCTTAATTTTATTTATTAAAATATTATCATTATTTTATTGTATTTATTTTTTATTTGTTAAGCCACAAGTGTCCATGTGTTTTCATCCGTAGATGGCACTCTTTCTTCAAATCAAATCTTGAAGAAAACAAAAGACTTCTTAGTAGTTCAAATCACCTCGGCAACATGATTCCACTGTGAAAGCGAGAAAGGGAGGGATGGAGATAACACACAAAAAATACCTGAAGCATTGTCCGCGGTCGCATCGTGAAGTCCCCCCGGTTAACTCCCCCTTTCGCGCCCGTCAAAAGTGCAACGAGAGAGGCCACTTCTTCTCGCTTGAATCTCGGACCGTGGCACGGGTTATACAGGGGCGAATTAATGAGTTTAAGTCGTGTTTGATTATGGAGGTAAATCCTACACGAATCGCAAGAGGAAATTGGCCTCTTCTTTATAACCCCCCCCCCCTTCTCCATAAAGGGGAAAGAGAAAAAAAGTCCGAGGGAAGGATTTAATTTTAATAGAAAATATGATTTGGTCTTGTCTCATAGTATCTAACGTTGCGTTTCCTTTGCGAGTCAGCAACGGCGGTGTTCGCTTTCCTTGCTTGGTGAGCAAGTGGAGGAAGAGCGGGATCGTATGACCGCGCGCGCCGCTCTCTCTCCGCCAAGCAGCACATCCGACGTCTTGTTTGTCGCTCTTTCTCTATCTCCCATCCTGAAAATAATGGCAATCATGTTGCCGAGGTGATTTGGACTACTAAGAAGTCGGGTTTTTTTTTCTTTCTTCTTCTTCTTCTCTTTCTCCCATCACCACCCAATGAAAAGAAACAATCCATGCAGCTCGCGTGTAAAGTCTCCCGACCGGGTGTTGTCTTTTTATTCAAACCATGTTTGAACCGTGTCTTTTCATCGCCAGAGAAAAAAAGACATAAACCGAATCTCCTGGGCTATAAACTCCCACAACAAAAACTCCGCTCATATTATAACACAAAAATCGATGGCAGTATTAAATTTTCGGTTATTTGGTGTTCTGAAAAAAAGGCAAGAAGTGGACTTATCAAGGAAACTAATTGATTGAGTATGTTAGAGATGTTTTTTTTTTTTTTGAGGACGATTCATACGGGACATGACTGTAAAGTCAACTCCGCCAGCTGTATCGCTTTTAATTATCACTTTACTACGGGGATATAATTTCAGCCCGTGCGGCCGGCTCTCGACCGCCAATCTGTGAGAGCCCGTTTCTGGTTGTGGTGTTTTTTTGTCCGTCTCGCGATATTGGGCCGTGGTGTGCTGGCTGGAGAGGCTTCCAATCGATGACACGAGTGTCTTTACTCATGTAGGATCAACACAAGGGGTAGGGGCTGCACCGAGCCAAGATCCCACTGAAGAGGCACCCGGGCCGTACCCCCTAATTGAAAAAAATGAAGTAGGTATTAAAAAAAGGAACGTGCCAAATTGAGTTGATGATTCAAGGGTAGAGGAGTGGAGAAAGGAAGAAAAAAAACACGGTGTTGCGCTGGTTAAGTTTGCCGGGCCGCCCCTCGGTATTGTTTAGCGCACGATCCGTTTCTGTCGTTGTCAAGTAGTTCTCTTTCATCTCTAATGACAACTTCCAACCCCTACGACGAAAAAAAGGCAGCTAGAGATGGCTGGACGAGATCAGACTGTCAGGCCAAGTGCGAGAATCCGTACTGTGTGTGTATAAACGCCTCCCTCGCGAAACACAAGGAAATGGGCTGACAAGCTGATTGCCAGCTTACTCTTTCAAATTCCTTTTTCTCCTCTTCACGTGTGGAGGTAGCGTTCGCTGAGTGCGATTCATTTATCTCACCATTACCTGGGTGACATAAAACAAACTCGGAATAAATCTGTAATAATTTTGACCGGCAAGCGGCTGCATACGGCAACCGGGGCGTTGCGAAGCGCAGGACGGTGGACTAAGTGGGGCTCTGCCCGGTCCAGCGTATTGGGGGATTAGGTCTTCGATTTCTAGTGTTAGCCATCCATCACCTTGTAATGCGCGTCCACAGCTCTCCTCGGTTGATATTAAATCGCAGATATCTTGTTTCTCACTAATTGCCGGCCGTGTTTTCATTGTTCGTGAGGCGGTGAATTCAAATTTGACACTAGTGCTCAATTTAGGAGAAATTATTACTTCTTTTTCTCGAGCGCGCAAACATTGATCCGAAGGGAATCGATGACTGTGCTTAGTCGGCGTGTGGCTTTTGCCATACATCAAAACCCCCCGGCTTGGGGGCCCTGTGGTTGACAAGTTCCGAACGGCGCTCATGTAAAATGCAACAGTTTTTTTTCTCCCACGATATTTTGTCTCGATTTTCATAAGTAGGCCTTTACGTGCGAGAGAGTTAGCTTTCAGTCGATTCCATTGATTCATCACTGTCTTCCATAATTCGTCACTCTATGGAAAATATGGAAATGTCAACCGCATTATTTTTAGAATCAGTGGCGGTTGTATAGACTTTTGAGGATGCGGATTTTTTTTATGAATAAGCTAGCGCCCGCTCTCTTAGGAATTTTATATTTTTATTGATCCGATTCTGACTTACGCCCAAATTGAGTTCAAGTAAAGATGTACTGCATCATTGGAAATAATTCATATTTGCCAAGAATTTATTAAGTTGTCTTGGTGTAAATAAATCACAGTGCCAAAAATAACAATGACGAGTGTTTTTATCGAAAATCGTCTCATCTTTTGCTAAAATAAATGGTATAATAAAATGCCAAATACAAATTATTCATTTATTAAAAGCATAGAGCAAAAAAAAAAAATATGTAACCGTCGTGTGTAATTTTTTTACGCAAATCACACTTAGGAGACATTAACCGGTTAATCTCATCGGTCATGTTCCCCGTATACAATACCAATCATCAATGGTAATTCTGGTTTTACAAAAGCACCAGACTATTTTTCTTTCTGGCCTCGGTTTGGTTGCATTTGTTTGAATGATAGGAGAGGGGGAAAAAACAAGATGGCTGTACTTGGGCCATTCAGGTTTGATGAGTGATTTCTTCCCTGCACTTTCACCTCTGTGGACCCTGGTTGTTGGAATCCCAGACCGGAGCTTTGCATGTGGATTGGGTTTTTTCAGTCCCTGCCTGATTGCGTGGATTTTCCCTACTTGGTGTTGTCCTTCCAAATCTAAGACTGACATCTCTTCATCATCTTCTCTGCACATGTATCATCAGGCCTATGGGTCACAGTGCTTATTAAGGATCCCATGGTTTCATTTATAACAGAAAGATATTTTAAAAAATTAGATGTTTTAAAATATAGCTGCAGGGTTAATATTGTTAAATGCCTTAACATTTATAACAGTTAATGATTTCCTTACAAAACAAAAAAAACATTGAAAAGCTTTAGTTCCATTTCGTTGCTGTTTGTTATTCGATCAGCAAAACTCCTACAAGACCCTTGGGAGGCTTGGGAGGCGATTGACGGTAGGGGCGAGCACGATTTTCACGGTGATGCGTCAGGCGCCTCCTCTACACTGCCTACACTATTTGCGGCAATTAAGCCATTTTTGCCAACACAAAAAAAGACAACTCCGCCGGGATTAGCTCGCAAAAGTCTGTCCTAAAATTATCAATAAAAAAATCTTTTTCAGCATCTTGAATGAGTGCAGTGAAATTTGTCTTCACGTATTTTATAAACAGAGTCCCTATTGATTTATGATTAAATTATTTGAAAGCAGCCCCTAAAGCGTACGGCAAAACAGTCCAGCATATGTTCGCGGATATAATCCCAAATCCCGTGAGATTACACGAGGGTTCGTTATTGTTACGGCACTGAACGAGCTGCAGTACTAACAACTGTTGTGTATTATTTTTTTTGTGTGCGATAAACTTAGCGCAGTGTTTACTTGCGTCATTTAGCCGCTGACCACATTCTGTTATTAAATGAAACCGTTCACAGGCATTTGGGTCAATTTTATTATGTTTTGAAGGAAAACAATTTGGTATTCAACCCAAGAAGTATGTTTGAATTGGGAGTTTGTTTAAATTTTCAGATATCGTATTGTCAGAAGTCACACCTCAAAATGCTTTTATGCCGGGCAGTGTTATTGGGGCCACACGATCGCTCCCTGTGGAGCAGAAAGGACCGCTGTTTTTCAGAGCAAGAAAACAGCCGTCGCTTGCTGACTTTCTGCCTTCAAAAACAAATCCATCAGGAGTATTATTGATTCAGAAATTCGATATTTACAAACCGTTCTGAAAAATCTGCCTTTTCTTTTGAAACATTCTTCCAAAAATATGTTTTTCATATCTTTAAAAATGCAATTGTGACAGGGGAAAACTGACATCCTAGAAAAATAACACCGCTCCTGTAGAATTAACATTTTGTATGGATAGGTTGAAAAACATCCACACGCCATTTGTATGGATAGGTTGAAAAATACCTTCATTCCCAGCACTCGTTATTTATGTGATCTCGTTCTAGAGCAGATCAAAGTTTAATGATTCAATCCACGAAATGATTCGATGTGATGGAATTTTTTTAGTGATTGAAAGTCAGTGTTGCAGCGAAGAGGGAAGGGGGCTGCCATTTTTAAGACAGCGTACAGATTGGCATTGATTCGTTTCATTCTGAAGGCTCGCTGACCTTTAACAGTACCAGCCCTCTAGAGAACTATTTCCTTCTGAAATAATGTCAGCGTCATACAGAATATCTGAAGACCTCTCTAATCATCGAAGCTGATTATTTTGATTGTAGCAATTGAAATAAGCACGAATATGACCAGGTAACAAATCCCCGTTGTCACCAAATTGTGACCCCCTTTTTTGATGAATTTGTCTTAGATTGGTTGTTTATGGTTTGTTTCTTGAGAACCAGGGAGGGGGAATTAGTTTACTCTTCCGAACTCCAAAGATGACTTTGTCCCTTTAAGGTCAAATACCAACACCTTGCTTCCTCCCTGAGAGAGTCATGACCCTCGCCAGTGCGTACTTTTATTATCCCAGTGATCTCAATTCTTTCACACTTTGACTGATTCGTCAACAATTACATCCTGCTTCGTTGCCTCCTCCCTCACAACGCCAGCTATTAAACAATCTTTCGGCTTTTTTTCATTCAATCAAAACAAAACAAAAATATGATATGAATTGTCCGAGACTGTTATGTTCCGCGTGGATGGGTCTCAAGCGGGACCGGATGATGCGGGTTCTAACTCACCCCCTTAGGCTACACAGTCTTGCCGTTGAGACTTGTTGGGTTAAATTGGTCCGAGGACGACTCTGTTCCGTTGACGGGGGGGAGCAACTAATGAAGTATGGGGCTTTAAATGATTACGGGAATTGTTATAGGAATCGAGACTGTGATCTTTCCATTTTTTTATCCTTGGAAAGATAGTTTTCTGGATACGTTGTCAGGAAAAAAGGGGTTATTATTTGCAACGAGCTGGGACTCGTATTCTCAATGCTAAATTTTTAAACAATTTAGTATTTAGGCTTCTCAATTCTCAAGACTTTTGCGGATCTTTTGGTGTGCCGTTGTCACAAATTGAGTCTGCAGTCGTACAAATATTCAATAAGATTATTATTATTATTATTATTTTAATCGCTACTGCATTAAGGAACACATATATATTTACAAGACTGTCTTCATCCATATAACGAGATCTTTCAAATACGCTATCGGGGATAACAGAGCCACGCCCACACCTCATGACGTGACTATGAATAATTCATCAAGGCTATCATGTGACCGACACCCCCTGAAGAAACTTGTGCCCTCCAAAAAAAATAAAAAATGGCGCTCCACCACAATTTTCACAGGTTGTGGTCAAGTGCCAAAATGTGAAATCGGAGTGGCCGATTCCTGTTAATGATTTTATAATCAACCGGAGGATCATTCCCGCCAAAAAACATATATATGATACTGACTCACCCCTGATTAGCCAGTCACGAGACGTGAACAAATTACAAATGAAGTGGCCCTCAGGCAACGCGGGAAAACAGAAGCCGGGGTCGGCTCAGCTTCTCTCGGCATAATCTTGAGCTTTGATTTAGGATTTGATCTCTGGAAATAAATCGAGTCGTGATTGACCTTTTGGGTGACTTTGGGATTGGTGGGTGGGGGTAGGGTGTCTCCGGTCAAGATAAGTTGATGGTTTCGTTGTGTTTGTGTTGAGTCGATAAGGACAATGTTTTGAAAACAACATAATTTTTAAGTTTAATATTGGTTTTTCAAAGTTTGACTTTGGTTTCCTTCAATTACTTGTCCAATACCGTAAAAAAAGGCGAATCAGAAACGTCACTGAACTCTCCAACACATCATAATGTGTAGTCCCATTTATTAGAGGTTAAATATAGAATTGGTAAAGCTGATAGTGCAGTGTTCTTTTCGTTTGAAAAACAAATAAGGCACTATATTCTCTGATACTTACACAAACATATTGGCGAGAACATAAATATAATTGATTATTTTAATTGATTATAATTACTTAGTGTGACTCAATATTATACATGATAAACAGTTCTGTGAATATTTTGTCTCCATCCGTCGTCTGAGTCAGGAGAAAATAGTGACAAAACGTGCACACTTTTCAGCATGTAAAACACATTGTCCTTAATTTCGATTGTCACAACCGAAATTAAGGACATCGAGGTCTTCAAAATTCTATTTTCTTGACTTTGACAGTATTTCAGTCAGGAATATTTCTATGGAAGATTGGTACTGGTAGGAACATCATAACCAGTAAGCTTTCAGACTGATACTGACAAAAAAGATATTTTGGATGAATTCCAATCCTGAATTCTACCTTTAAACGCTGAATACAAAGAAACGCAAGAAATCAATGAGCATACTGACATTCCTTGACGATTCTTTACAATCATGGTGAATTCATGTTATTGAGTTTCAGACCCGCCAGAAGAACATGAATCGTTTACTTCTTATTTCCAAACGCAAAGAATGGGCAGAGTGATTTTAAGGGATATCAACATACTACAATTACGATCACTGAACTCGCGGGTGAATGGACACGATCACATTGGGGGAGAAAATTCCTTCGCAGCAGCTTATTCTTTGCGTCGATATTTCAGGCAATTTCAGTGATGGAGAGTTCTATCCAAAACGGTGCGATGCGTCAGCTGCAACGGGGGTAGAATCTGCCGGTCGACCTGGGGGAATCGATCGAGGTGTCCTGTCTTTAATTTCGCTTCGTTTCAATTCACCACCAACTTTGTGGTTTGAAATGAACGCCGTCTCATCACGTCACGCAAGGTGTGAAACCTTTCTGTCTTCAAAATAAACACACTGTGTGGTTAGTATGGGTACCTTAATTTAGCCCAATACCTAAATGTAGCCTGAGACCTAAATGTAGCCCCAAACCAAAATGTAGCCCCAGACGTAAATGTAGCCCATGCCCTAAATGTAGCCTTATTCCTAAATGTAGCCCAAGACCTAAATGTAGCCCAAAATCCAAATGTAGCCCAAGATCTAAATGGTAGCACCAGACCTAAATGTTGCACCAGCCCTAAATGTAGCCAAGACCCAGAGAACATAGTTTAAATCGCACAGAGTTTAATACTTTTAAAACTAGATGATTGGAATGAAATCACTCTTGCAAAATCCAACGATGTATCATCACTATCTACCGTTGGTAAGTGATTATGTTTTGGAGCCGGAAGTGCTATGTAAACGAATGGTATACATACATGTACATGAACATTCGTTACACTGCACTTCCGGCTCCAAAACGTCATCACTGACCAACAGGATAATGTGGGTTTTTTTTCTTAACGCAAAGCAGGCTTTGCAAACTATGCCTTTGACGCTTTGGTTTGCTTTTCAGTCAGCAGGTATAGAACAAAGTGCACGACCGTCCAATTTACCCCAAGGTTTAATGTTATGCATTAGTAGAGTGAGTCAGTTAACACCACGAGCAATGCATGAAATTACCTCAAGAACAAATTATGTACACAAGAGGGCGTCTACGTTACACCATTAAACAGTTGAGCTGTAAAGACAAAGCTGACGGGGAGGGGGTGATTTATAACAATCTCAAAGCTCGCTAATGAGGCCGAGGTCCCATTTCATAAAACTCCTTAATAAGCACAACAAGTAGCTCAGCAAAAACAATGTGTTACCAGAACAAGGTTACCAGCCAAAACATCATGTCATATGTACAGTTTGTGACTGGTATCCTGCTCATTTTCGCTTAGCAGGAAATTGTTAAGCAATATTTTCATTTTCTGCTTAAGCAGCTCTATGAAATTGGACACGGGGCCCAATGTCATAAAGCTAAGGGTTGGTTGTATGGTGTGTTTATTGGAAACTAGAATAGGAATTAATTTACTCGTCTCAAAAACAAATGATGTGCTTTCCCTTTAAATACACGGGAATGTTGTCTTTAAGAAAGTCTTAAACGTGACTTGGTTCGTCCCGAATTTAAGGGGTGGTGATGACACTTAACTGTGAAGACTTTGTGATTTGGGCGCTAAAAATTAAGTTGAGAAAAGTATGATAATTTTCTTTCATTTCTGCCTGAAGTAGCGTTCTGCCTGATTCTAAATTCCGTCACAGAGGCGTATTTTTTGTATGAGTTTGTCTGAAGGAGGGTTTTATTGAGGTGTGCTCAGGAAGAAGGGCGAAACGAAAGTGAAAACCGGAAAAGGGGGCGTAAATAATATGTGCGCAAATTGTGTTTCAAGAAAACTGTGAACAATTTATTGATGGGTTTACTGCCATTATAGGACCATAAAGGAAGGCTAAATTCTGCATGGGAGTGGGAAAACATGGCGTTGGGGTAATTCAATTTTCTAAGAAGCCACTTTGTTGCTTTACGACCTTCTGTTGCTCGGCTTGTGTTCCCGGAAGAAAGGTCGAGAGCCGTACGCTCTTCTGCCGGCACCAGGCGAAGTATACAAACGTGTTTAAAGACAATTTGCAGGAACTATAATTTCACAGGCCAAAATGTCACCGTGACGGATCACGTGGGTTTGGGGGGTACAAACAGAGAGAAAGTATTCAGTTGCAAATTGTCACGTGCAGGTTTCCAAGTCGATAACACGTCTAAACCGTCCCCAAGTCTTCTACAATACCCTCAAATTCAATTACGGCTTGAAATGTTATAACGGGCTGGCCCAGCCCGGAAAATTGCGGTGGAGAAAAAAAAATGTCATCGAACTCTGAATCAAAGTTTGTTATTTGCAGCGATTTCCCGAAGACTCTTCCGCCTATAATAATGTACTGTTTTTTGAGTGGTCCAGTCGGTCCGCAACGGGGCCCCAAGAACACACAAACGAAGAAATCGAACTGCTCCGTGCCGGCTTCAGTCAATAGTGTCTACGGGAAAGTAATAAGCTTTAGTGTCCCCCCCCCTTTTTTTTTCTAATGGCCGCTTTAAAACACAGGCAGCTTTGGACACTTCTCCGTTGGGTGTATTTTCCCCCTCCGCTCTTCGCAGGCAATGTGTTTGTGTGCGATAGAATTTACCCGCTCGATAAGGCACGGCGTAAACTAAATCCCATATCATAGCGCGGGAATATACCAAGCAACAGCTGTGGACACTTATGGAGACTATCCATGCCAAATAGCGGCTTCTGTAAAATGAGGGTTTTCAAGACCAATGGTGATAGCTCCCTCCCTATAGATCTCAAGGGCTTCCTTGGTAACCTAATCGTAGTCCACATCCTAGGTTAAGGAAGAAAATGTACATCTTATTAAAAAACGAAGCGCGGGATATCCATTGCCGCACCACAGTCCAAGAAAGTACAGAGAAATGCCTCCGTGACTGAAAAAAAACGGCTATTGCAGGCTGAGTCGAAGACTATAGCTTATTGGCCAATCCCCACACCGTAGCAGCTGAGTAAAGAATACCGCCTGATCAGCAGGAAGAATTTGGCCTAATTCCCGCCATTTTTTTTTCTTTTTCTTCGTCATCTCCCCTAGCATTCTGTCAACTTGTTTAACTGCAATTCAAAAGCACGACGATAGCCATACAATACTCGCCGAGTCTCTGTTCGGGCCGTGGATGATCATTGAGTAGTTGTGCGCAAATTGTCCTGGATCTCCCTTCCTATTCAACGCATTGATGACTTAGCCTAGTTTTGTATAAATGGCGGGAAACGCGAGCTGTAAGATGATGAGTATTTTTCTATTGACAGAACCCGCCAAATCAGCGCGGCCGCCATCCAGACTTTTGAATCAATTTCAGCTGCGAAAACAAATTAGATTATTACAATAACAACTCCATGTTATTTAAGATGGTTATACGCTCGTACGCTGTCCAACCTTTTATCTTGTGATTGGGATTTAGGTGGAATTTAAGAGACGAAATTGTTGCCAGTCTCGAACCAGACTCACCGTTTCGATAATGTGTATTACGATTTGTAGTAAAAACATTTTAGTGCTGTTGTCAATGGCATACGTGTTTACGCACAATCGTGCAATCATTTAATTGAACAGTAACGCCTATAAAATAGTTTTTTTTTTTTTTTTTTTTTTTTTTCTTTAACGTAACATTTCAATTAAGTATCCAAATGCAGTTAACATGGAAGTACATGAAAACTGTTGAAGAAAATTAAGTGATAAATTCAGCTTTGTTTGCCTTTTTATGTTAAAGGAAAGACCTCTTTAAAATTTGGATGATAACGCCACTGTTTTGTAATAGCGTGTCTATTTCAAGTCCTTAAAGAAGAAGGTGCTATCGTAAATTGTCCAGTGAGATTTTGGTGTATTGTTGTTACAAATTATTTAAATTGCTGTGGATGGAGCTATATTATTTTTTGTTTATTTTTTGATTGATTGATATATTTATTAATCTATTTATTTTGACCAAAGATGGAATTATTGCAATACTAAATCTCTCGAAGGGTGATTAGTAATCGTTCCAAGATAAAATGATATATTTTACTGGTATGAACTTCAGAATCAGTGAGCTTTCAGATGGAAATATTTCTCTGGATGATTGGTACTGGTATGAACTTCAGAATCAGTGAGCTTTCAGATGGAAACATTTCTCTGGATGATTGGTATTGGTATGAACTTTAAAATCAGTGAGCTTTCAGATGGATTTATTTCTCTGGAGGATTGGTATTGGTATGAAATTCACAATGAGTGACAATTCAAATTTAAACTTCTTATTTTGTCATATTTATTTATTTATTTTTTATTATTTTAATTTTATTTTTAAATTTGCTTAAGGGTGTGCATAGCATTTGATAAAAAAAATTAAACTTTAAATTTTCACAGATTTTGGTATAAAGATGGTCAGGATGGAAAACTTCCCTGGAAATATTTTGGCTTGAAATGCAATAGTTTTCTAATGAGTAAAACAATTAGTTTTGAACTCGCGAGTGTAAACCCGTTGTTTAAAAACAGTGATATTTTTTCCATTATTTTCTCTTGACTCCAATGCCAAATTGAGCTTAAATTTTCACAGGTTTGTTATGTTATGTTGGGTCACGTAAAGTACGGATACTGGTCTTCGACAATTACCAATGTTGTCCGTGTGCTTTAAAAGTTGTTGCAATGATGTACCAAAGTTATCTTTATGACCGGCACCATCCCTACCCTTCAAAATCCAACTGCAAGTTCTGTTTGATTCCGTTGGACTGAGGACTGCACTAGTAATGCTTTGCCTATATAGGATCAAACACCACCATAATCAGAGTCCAACAGTTTGGCTGTTGGTTTACCATATGATGTTGGATCGTACGAGGAAGAGTCTGTCTGCAGTAAACCACCCTAGGGAGTCAGGGTTAAGACATGCACTCTTAATTGATTAATTAACCGAGACAAATGCTCGGAAGCATTAGGTCTCGGGTACGAATCCCACCTGAGGTGCCTGAGATCTTTTAAGGAAGGACTTGGAAAATATCGAGTACTCAGTTGCTGATTTACGGAGCAACAGAAGGGCCACTAACCACTTGTCCAGACACAGGAGACAATTAGCTATCTCGGCAAGAAGATAGGTCATGAAAACTAAGATGTTGATTTGCAGTGATCATTCATCTCGCCGGGACGACTCTACCGAAACTAAGATGGCTAATCGTCTTCGTTTCAGAAAGTCGGCTTGGCATTATCTGGATGTCACTCACGGAGCACCGTACTTCTGAAGTCGGTGCAGTGCGAATCTAAATCACATACGCTCCGTCGGGTCCCAGCCTACACGGGTTTGTGAGATGTAATTTCATCTGATGTATTTATATATTTTAGAATATGATAAAGAACAATCATCTAGTTAAGCAATCCTGTAATATTCTAGTGGTTCTAAGCAGAGCCAATTATAGTACCTCGGTCCCTCTTCTTGATTCTCTCAAATACCAGCAGAGCACTGATCGAAACGTCGAGACTTATCTTACCTCTGACTCTTATCGTCTTAGAAAGCATAAACTCCTCCCAAGATAAAAAAAAAAAAAAAAAAATAACAAAAAAATTACATTATTATAAAATGAAAGATCTCAAGATCTCAAGTCATTACAGGCTAACTACTTTACTGTTCTTTGTTGTTATTAAACAACAGGTAAAGCTTAACATCTTACTTGGAACGTGATAATTAGACCTACGTGAACATTTCGATGGTTCGTTGATCCATTTCGTCATTAAAGTATTAGACAATGCGCGAATTCAAGTAAATATTCAAGAAACTGCACTTCTCTAGTAGGGTGGGGCTTTCTACGATCCTGTTTCGGATACTTTTTGTGAATAAAAATTATGGATGAGACATTGACTAAAATGTTACCCTTTGCCGTCTCCTGTTGGTAAGAGATGACGTTTTGGGAGCCGGAAGTTCAGTGCAACGAATGTTCATGCACCTGGACTGTATGTATACCATTCGTTTCCATTGCACTTCCGGCTCCAAAACGTCATCACTTACCAACAGGATCGAAGTCGGCGCGAGGGTTCAATTTCCGGCCAGTGGTGCTCGTGAGTGTTTGTCCATCGTACTCTATAAAAGATAGTGCGTGGAGATGAACCCAGAACACTTCTTATTTGAGATCAGGTTGTTCACCCTGGTGTCACCATGGAGTCAACAACATTCCCGATTTGAGCTCAGCTTTCTACTTGTAATAGCTTTTTAAGGTTCCATTTTATTTGAATTAGCTTGGTTCGGATTGTTCTTTTTGAATAAAGGAAAAAAAATATTTCCTCCTCAGCCTTGCCATCTCCAATTTCCCCTTTGTCCTTTTTTTCTTTTTTTATCCTGTTTAATGAACATAGTTTTGTATTTTCTCGGTTTAAATATTTGTGAAGTCGAGCAAAATAAATAATATAACAATAGGTTGACAAATCAAGCACCATTCTTCGGGCTTGCTATATTACAAACATGAAATCCATTCTGACGGGACTCATTTTGTAACCGTTTCTGTTAAAATAGCAGGCCAGGGCAGTTACATTCAACTCAAAAAGGAGGAACATGAAAAGTTGTCAGATAGGCTGCTGCTCAACTTCATGAACCCACAACTGTTCTTGCTCTGCTAAGTTACTTGCGGTCTTCATTATTGAAGAGGCAATACTAATCATTTGATACCCAGCCATCAGTCTTCGCCTGTAATACGAATCCGTGAGCTTTTTTTTCTGCGCACTTCGGGTTTTATTTGAAGTAAAAGTCCTCAAAATGGTTTGTCAGGAACTCCATTATTAGATTCCATTTCTAAACGATACACCGAGATAACCTTTTTCCTTTTGTAGTTTTCTTCCCTCTCTTGATTAGTACCTGGTAAAATAAAGCCAACTACCCATCATAATAGCTACAAAAGCGATCCATACTAAATCCATAATCCGTCCAAAAAGAACATTAAATTGTGTGATTTCGTCTCCGAACGACCCACTCGAGGGATCAGAAGAGCCAGGCTCGGGGTGAGAGCGGACCCTCGAATCACTTACGCGGGCGTTCACCCGGCCAGCACGGTCCCTACGGCCTCGCGCCCTGCCCTACGCAAAGAACCGTCTTCACAAGAGCTAACAAGGAGACTGGAAAATCTACTCAATTGCTGCGATTTTCTATCCACTCTGGATAGGTCCGGATTGTTTTGCTAGGCGCTCGTTGAACGGTAAGCGGAGAAACAATTTCAAAATTTGGTTTTCATAGCGAACGGGGGCCCGGCGCCGTGAAGTGTTTATGTACAGTGAGGGAAGACTTCGAACCAAAGTACAGGTGAACGAGAAAAAGGGGGACTGTGAAGATTGCTTCATAAGATGAAATTTACATGACTCATCATCTTTATATTGTTTCGAAATGTCTTGAAAAGTTACAATGATGAACGGTCGTATACTAAGTTGAACGTTTGATAGATTCACTTTATAGTGAATTTATTCATTCGGCGGTGATCCATGTAAATGGTCGTTCACCTTGGTGCCGCCATTTTGTCTGTCTTCCATTCACTTCAATGTAAACCCAACAGAGACCCGAAGAGAAAAATAGTCTGGCACCATTTTCGTATACCAACAACCCGTATTCGTCAGTTCTGTCGCACACGGGAAACCTGACAACTATGGCGGCAGCAGACGGTCTATATAGCGAGTACTTGTTTGTCTTAATCCTTTTTTTTCCCCCAAATTCTTTTTTTTTAACTCAACTCCTTCTTGTTCTGTTTGTTATTTCATTGTTCATATGTCTTTCTGGCTAACATTTCTTTCCGTTAATAAATAGCATATTTATCCTTCGCTTCCATTTTCATTTCCTTCCATTTTTTTAGATTGATAGAATAGTGGTTCCCCACACCGGCTCATATTTGCTACTTTAGTGTGTGCGGATGGTCTTTTCATGACAGACAAACGATGTAGGTAAACAATGCTTTATAATCCTCAATAGTCCATAAATCATTTCCGAAAAAAAGAATTGTCTACACATATTGATATATTTTATGAAGCGACCCTTTAACTTCACAATGTGTTTCTGTTATTTTGTTCAGTTTTGGGCGAGGGTTTTTCCTTTACAAAAGAGGACAAGACAAGATTTAACCACACCTTCGGTTTGATTACACGTACCGGGAGAGATACACAAGATGGCTTCCCCATTATGAAAAGTCAATAATAAGTTAGGATGTTAGGCTTAAACCGATATACGGTGACCCCGATCGACCTCGGCAAATCACTGCCCTTATAATAATTGCCTACGTGTGTTTTGGGGACAAAATATTTACCTTTCATGAGCATTATGGAATACTTTGGGATAACTTGTATGGTGGAAGAAAGAGACATATATTTATGATCAAACACACTAACGTGACACCTCTGTTGTTTATCACAGCTTCGGCAAGTCCTACTACAAAACAGCCGACAACTAACGGCATCTGACTACAACTAATGGGAACTACCGGTAACTACCGTCAACCGACGACAGCTCAATCACGGTACCTATGTTGGGTTTCTGAAAGGTAAACTGTTCTATCTTTTAAAGCTCGATACCGATTCTAGAACTGTGTGATTTATATATACAATGTAACCATCAAAGTATCGGGCAGTCTCCCAATTGACAATAGTTTGTGACAGCAGACGAGATGTTGAGAATTTGGCGCGAGATTTTTTTTTAGATCGAAACAATTTGCAAGTTTCCGGCTAGTGACCTCCCGATTAAAGACGCAGCGGTTGTTTGCCCACTCCCTCAAACCCTGCCTCCTTGCCATGTCTTCACAACCAATAGTCATGTCATACACGGCTGTGACATTCTGTGGCAACCGTTTAAGAATGGCGAACAAGGAGTCCAAGCTCCATCCGATCGTTAGCGGGTTTTTTTTATATTTTATTTTATGTGTGTGCATAGAATCGAAGTTGCTTCACTTTGGCCAACCCGGGTAAAGCCGGCGTTTTGAAGAGTGAGCCTGCATACTAATGGCCGAGCTCGGTCGCCCTTTTACGGCCCCGCGGGGGGAGCGCAGTGCGGTAATGTGCACCCAGGGGGGAACTCACAAGGCAAGACAGAGAGAGGGAGGTAGGGAGACACTGAGAGAATGTGCCCAACACGCTTTCGATTTTGCCCTCGGCAAAGATAGATTTACAAAGTTTCCTCGAGTTGAAGACAGTAGGGATGATGCCGAATCGATGTCTTGGTTGCCCATCCGAAATCCTGTCTTTAAATCTTGCAAACAAACAAAGTCCGAGGCACAGAGAGCTTTTTTTTCCCATCCCCCCTCTCTCTCTCTCTCCCGCAAGAGCTTCCCGACAGACCCAGGGGAAGTGTTTATCGGGAATATAACTGAGCAGTAACCTCTGTCGCAATTAGTCTCCTTCCGAAGACCAGCAGGAAACATCCCATCAAGCCAATCCTAGATCGCAACCATTTTTTTCCGGTGATTTAAATCCCAAATGAGGGAGCCTCGCGCTTCGGACCTCACGCACCACTGCCACGACCTGAGCGCCTGACCTATTTGGAGCGACTACACACTGTAAATTAAACATTTTAGTCGGCTCTCATGAGGGGGGAGCATAGTGCTACCGTCTTTTATCGAATTGGGGGCATGTTCAAGCTTCCAGAATCGACTTTTGCAGAGCTGTATACTCGTGCCTGTCTTTTACCAGCAAAGACAAATAGATCTAACACCTAATAGCTGTTGTCCGTCAAAACACAAGACAATCTTCCAGTTTCCCCATAAACGACGAAAACAGGCCATGTGAATATCATTTGCAATTCATGCAGTGTAAAGACACACACCTGTGATTAGCCCACGTGAAATCAGTTACAAACGTCGCCAGTTACCGATTTCCAATCACACCCCTATTTTGTGAAATCCGAGGTCAAAGACGACATTGTTCCGGAACTCAGTGGGCTAAACCCATGTTTCTTTGTCCGTAAGTCCATGAACCATGGTGAGTTTATTAACACAGATTTGGGATAAGTTTGACATTGATTCCGAGCCAGTTTAACGCGGATTTCATGATCCGAGATCCGGATCATTTCCTCTAAACTCAGGAGTGTTTAGATTTTAAGCAACCGACTTTTGTCTTTTAATTAAAGACCTAATTTAGCAGACTCGAGAAAGACACCTTTACAAATTTACATCTTAAATGCTTTTCTTGCAGGAAAAATACTTTCAGAATTTCCTGACAATTTCGATCAAACGGGTATCCGCCACCGAAGTGCATTTACCTCCAGCACATGAATGTGCGTCTAACGTCTCAACGTTGGCGGCGCTTTTGTTGTTACTTTAAAGCCGTTATACACTATTGGTAAAGTGTCTGTAAATGCTTCCATACCTTACAAGAATCAAGCGATATGTAATAAAACCAACCTGGAAAAGTTTAGCTCATTTCGTAATTTCCTTTACGAGAAGATAAAAATGCATTCAGCGTTTTTGTATTCATTCTAACAGCAAGAGTTTTCGTCTCGCGAGACGAAAATTTATTTGTGGATCATATGCCACTTATTATTCGAAAACGATAACACATCAGACAGAAATATTTCAAGGGAAATTTTCTACCATCATCCTCTTTATTCCACTTAAGTTATGTGTAAAAATCTTCGGAAATTTAATGTTTTTCGGTGTTTCCGGGGCTTAAGGTTTTAGTATAAAAATTAAAACCGCGTAGTGATTATATTTTGCTATAGTATTTCATCTGTAAAGGATTGGTAAAGCTGACAGTGCAATGTTCTTACTTTATGTGATTTAATATATACATGAAAAAAAAACTGTGATAATTTGGGCTCATGCCATTGTCCGAGTCAGAAGAAAATAGTGAAAAACCACATTGTACAATTTTCAGCGAAAAACACATTGTCCTGAATTGCGATTGTTACAATCGACATTGAAAACCGGGGTCTTTAAATTCTAATTTCTCGACTTTTTGACATTATTTCAGACAGAAACATTTCTATGGGAGATTGGTACTGGATTGAACTTTATAATCAGTAAGCTTTCAGACTGATACTAATATATATTTTTTGTAAATGATGAATACCCAGTCCTGTATCTCACCTTTAAGTAGCGTAACCGATTAGTCTGAATTGTCAGAGTGTTAATCTATAATAATGTCTTCGGTTAACGGGAGTTGATAATTACGTTTTACGCGGAGGTTTTATTTGCTGTCCGTGTACTTATCGCTTTAAAATGAACCTTTTAACTGGCATTATAGTTCCATTCGAAAATTGATTTTCCTTCTTGCTGGTTTCAAAAGAGTGCGGTCGGTGAGAGCGTTTATTAGCTGTACTCACGATCAACCATAACAAACATGCCAAAATACATCGATTTAATAAAGACGATATTCAAGATGATTGCCTGGGTCCCGGGGCGTTGGAAATGTTGTCTTTGTCCCCTTGGAAGAAAATTGCTCACAAAATTGAGACAGTTTTCATATATATTATAAAGTCTGTAGCTTTGTATGACAATGCGGTCTCCGCGGTGCGCTCGTGTCTCTCCGTATCTGTTTACCGACTCCACAGCGCTCATCGCCCCGTCCTTGATTTGCCCAAATCACGGTGAGTGGCGAAACCGTGCTCCAAACTACAAATTAAATGGCGCTGACATTGTCCGAACGGCGGTCGTCTTCACAAAAGAGTGTAAACTTGGTTGAAAATCGTGCACGATATCCCTTTCGATTAATGGACTACCATCCGGTAAGATCTACTATAAATTAGACTTGCTTTAAAAAAAAAAAGGACAAGAAAAAAGGGTGAAAAAAGACAAACCAAGTGTACAAACTACCGTTATGGAAACGTGGCCAATGTGAGTAATGACAATAGAATGACGATCTGTATCTACAAATTCAGTGGAGAAAAAAAAACGCGGGAAATTGGTATACAAATGGAAAATTATTAGCGCCACTTGTGGACGCAGACTATTGAGCTGGCAAAACGGCAAGGAAATCATGGCAGTGTTGGGTAAACATCTTTAAGTGGGTAAGATTGGTCCGTGGAAAACCTGGACGCCCTGAGCGAGGATGCGGACACGCGTCACCTACACCACACCCCGTTACACTGACGCAGAAGTGTCACCAACAATAGTGCATGGAAAGGTGTAGTGTGTGTGTGTGTGTGTGTGTGTGTGTGTGTGAACTAGCACGCGATTCTCTTGTGTGTTTATATCCTAATACTGCCACTTACAGGAGCCACTTCTTCTTTAAATTAGACTAGGAATAAACACAAGGAATCTTTCGATTGTATTTATAATGTAATATTGCTATCAATATTGCTAACAATGCCGCCTCAATTTCACACAATTCGCATAGAGGGCAACTAAAAATTCTCGGTCACTGCCCGGTATTATGTTATGTTATGTTATTATGTTATGTTTCACGAATCCATACATTAGACACGATTTACCTTTCTATCTGTGTAATTCATTATCATTTATAAATTGATATTTTTCATGAAAATCACTTTTGAAACTAGAATGTGCCATGGTTATTGCTTTGTACGCCTTCAGACAAAAGTGACAACATTCAGTTTTTGAGTACGGTTCTCACTATAACAGAAGCTTGGCTTAAAATCAAAGAACGAAGTCGTTCCCAGGGGTCCAGATCCAGGGTGGATTTCGATTATTTTCAGAGAGAGTATAACTAAAGAGATTATGTTCCTGATTAATGTAAATCCATATTTCTATTGAAATTTCAGGAGCGGATCTGTTATACTTTATTTTTTAAACAGCGGCATTGAAAGCTGTTTGTATGTCGGCAATCACTACGTTGGTTTGCCCCGGTGTTTCTGGCATGGTCTGGTACCAATGCGCCACCTTCAACCTTGTATCCCTTTCAGTGTATTGTAATACGGGTTTCGTCTCATAAAAATCATTCTTAACAAGTGCCACCAGATTTGATAATTGGCGCATCATTATTTATTCATAAATACCTCTCAGACAGTTTATCCATTCTGATTGGTCAAGAGAATGTCACAGCGAAATCAATAAATACCGGTGCCCAATGTAAAGTCTATTAGTACGCGCGCGTATGCACAACAGTTAAGCGTAGCATGCAATTTGACCCTTCGCTAAATGCAACCTGAGAACGTGAAAGGAATTGAAAAATAAATCTGAAAAAAACAGACAAGTTTCACGGTTTCCTTCATTATTATGCTTTTTAACAAAAAGGGCATTTATGAATGGGAATAACAGAGTAATGTCTCGGTCTTAAACGGCCGCTTAAAGCCTTGCAGGGTCGTCGTCGTAAGATAAAAGACCTCACCTTCAGCTTGGTCCATTATCACACGGCTAGGACCATGCCGGTTTTTAAACGGCCGTTTAAGACCTCGGTCACCACCCTTTTATTCCCTTAATTTTGTTTAAAACAACCCGTGATAGAGGTTGTTAATATTCAAATGATGAACATTCCAGGTCTTCAGAATAATGCAAAGTGTATGAGCGGGGTACGGGAGGGAGGAACACATTTTTTTTTTACACATTACAGAGCCAAACAAGGAATTAGGTTCAATTCAATTCAACTTATTTATTTCAACAACTTCAATAAGAATTCTGATAACACGAAAAAAGTATGTGTCATAACAAAGATAAATTGTGAAAAAGATATCAGATATCCGGGAGATGTTCAATACTTCCTTGAATTACCCTTCCTTGAAGATGTCATGGTGGAAACCTCCCTCTAATTTCTTCTTCTTCTTCTTCTTCTTCTTCTTCTTCTTCTTCTTCTTCTTCTTCTTCTTCTTCTTCTTCTTCTTCTTCTTCTTCTTCTTCTTCTTCTTCTTCTTCTTCTTCTTCTTCTTCTTCTTCTTCTTCTTCTTCTTCTTCTTCTTCTTCTTCTTCTTCTTCTTCTTCTTCTTCTTCTTCTTCTTGCAAGTATTTTCTGTATGCAGTGTTTTTAAAACAGTGAAAGAGTTTTCTTGGGCAGTGGAATGTACTGATTCGATCGAGGGGTAAGGCACTTGGAAACGTATCTTCCCTGTGAAGTAAGAGTTGGAAGCCGTATTGTGAGGAAGTACGAAAATAAGAAAACGGCTAGTTCATGGGTGACAACCAATTAGTGAGGAGAAACGGTTGCCACAAACAAAATAGATTGTGTCGAACAACTTCAAACTGGTGAGGTCTGCTTATACGTGAAAGCCTGGCAATAGAAAAGTTGTTATTGAAAGCGTAGCTAGTAAAACTATAACAGTAAATACAACACAGTTGTGAAACATGATATTGGAACTATGATAAATAAATCCAGAGTGCGGTTTTGAAGTGTAGAAGGGCACAACAGGGCAAATATTCTACTCTCTCAAGTGCCAAAAAGGGGCGGGGAGTCAACCCCCTTGTATGACGAGAAGCATCGACGGTTGCTACGAGAGGGCAGGATCCTTTGGTGTTCGTGTGACGGGTTGTATGCAGGGCAAACTCGGGGCTGGGTATCTGGAGGAGTTTCTACAACTTCACGGAAAACTTTTTTTTCTTCTTCTTCTTCTCCCTGTGTTTGCGATGGGGACAAAATTCTGCGGCCTCCGGTCCCATTGTTTGAGGTAGTTTGCAACCGCAAACTAGCTACTTCAGAAAGGAAGAAGGGGAATAGAGAATGTCAACACAAACTGTGTGGATAGCTGGATAGTATTTGGGTCAGATTGAAGGAACCAGCAGGTGGCTGTTTGTAAAGGGAATGAAAGCATCAAGGATAAAAGTTTACCATCCAAGCTTTCAAACGTGACCTTGGCACACCAACAAAGTTAATAGCCAATTTTTTTTCTTCTTATTTTCCCCCAAATGCAATGTGTGTTTTATCATTCACAATGTATACTTGAGGGTTCTATTTTCTCTCTCTCTCTCTTCAAAAGAAGACTTGGAGCTGAAATTGGGGCAAACTAGCAACTCTACAAATATTGAGAAACGTAAATACACGGGTTTTCCTTCCGCTAGACAATAGTGAAACATTGTGTTTGGAGCGGTAAATGTTTGGCCGATGGGTCGCTTTAGGGAGCGTTCGTGGGGAGGCTCTTTTGTGGGTGTCACGGATGTTATCAAGGCCCACACGAAACAAACTTTTTTTTTCTTTCCTCGCTTTAGTAGAAATAAAAACAGATGGTTATAAAAACTGGGGCACGCTTTTGTAATAGTCAAGACAAGAAAGCATGTGGCGTATGATTGGGATTATTGGTTTTAACGGATTATGTAGGGCAACAATAGTTGGATTCTCAGGCCAAGACAAACTGTAAAAATCAGTTGGATAAATGAAAGACTTTGAGAATGAATTGTGATGTGAATAATTTTTAATTGGAAATGTACTTTGTGTTGTGTTGACTTAGTTTCGAACCACTGTGTGTTTTCCAAACGTTGGATTCGGCTATGACTCTGACAGAGAGGCTAGTGACGAACGCACTGCATTTATTCAAAATGGCTACCGGTACGTAAGCCAAAGCCAATACCGTATAGTTTCGAAAAGGCCCGTAGTGTATACAGCCATCGGTGCAGCAAATTTGTTTTCTATTGTACAGATCAAATTTATGTCCGTTTTCGAAACCAGGCTTAGTATCAGTCTGAAAGCTCAGTGATTAGGAAGTTCATACCAGTACCAATCTGACATAGAATAATTTATGTCTGAAGAAAAGTCGAGAAAATAGAATTTTAGTTTCGATTGTGACAGTCGAAATTCAAGGACAATGTGTTTACGTGCTGAAAAATGTGCACGTTTTGTACTGTTTTCTCCTGACTCAGACAACGGATTGAGCCAAACTTTTATCTTTTTCCCGTGTATATATTGAATCACACAAAGTAATAAGAACACTGCACTTATCAGCTTTACCAATCCTGTTTTAACTTTAAAAGCCTCGTACCGAATGCGCAAGTTTGTTTTCAAAATAATAGCCCCAGCTAAAGCCGAAGCCGGAGCCGCAGCCGATGCCATGTTTTCCAAAGCGTGACCGGAAGGGAAAATAGTCTGGTGCCACTGTGCGTTGTGAAACCACAAGTGGTTTGAATACATTGAATATGACACCGTAGTAGTATATGATACAGATTTTTGTTGTTGTGAAGTTCGACTCTATTCGATGGTTCAAACCAAATAGACTTTTACAACAATATGCGTCTTTCTGGGAATTCTAACAAGAACAAGGCTCCAAGATAAACAGACGGGGCCCTAAAGATTCTACCCAGTGTCCGATGTTATGTCAACCTGGTAGACAGGGAATCAAATGAGAGATCCAGAGGTCAAGGGTCAAGCATCTCATCCATCTAAGATGTCAAACAACCCCACCTAATCCGTTTATCTGTACTTTGGAACGGGTTTGTTGTCCTCTCTCAGCAACGTGCCCAGTCACCTCCAGGAGCAGTTAGGATGCTTCCAAACACCGCGTGATCCTCAAATTTCGATCGGGCCGACCCAGTATCGCTATCTAAAATACATCCGTGTTCAACCCCCACAGTGACGTCAGTCAACCCCGTGAAGTGGTCACACCTGTTGTGTCCAAGCCTTGTTGATTCCTCTTTCGTCGCTCAACCATTGCCGATATCTCCTTGAACCTACCTCCGTCGATGTCTTCTTCCCTCTCCCATTTACAACACCCTTACCACCAGCCCCCCCCCCCCTCCTCCTTCACCATCGGCCACTTCCCCTACCACCTTCATTCAACCACCATCCTGCTTTTACAATCGTTATACATTAATTCGCTAAAGACTGTCTGAAGCCACTAATTGATAAGCACTATTTGCGGAAATGAATCACTCGTAGTAATTTTTACACAATATCGTATGCAAAACAATTACCATCAATCCATTACTCACACACCCTTAGGGTACGAACTTACATGTCTGCAGTAAAAAATATTTTATATCTCTCTTGAAGGTGAAAACCAAACATCGGTGCATAATAATTGTCAACAGGGTTGAAACGATCTGAGAAGAGGGGACGGTTGGGTTGTGAGTCACTCCCCCCAAAAAGAACTGACACCCGCTGAAAAATAATGTCTGGCCACGGACGCTTTACCGCAAACCCCGGTGACGACGAAACGGTCCTTTACCCGTCATGCCTAGCGGCAAGGTTCCCCCATCCGCCCAAGCATGAATCAACAACTTGACTCGGGAGGTGAATAGAAGAAAAAGAAAGATGGTGGGTGTGAGTGCTTGGAAGTGGACAGCGCTCTCGGATTGCTGTCGGGAAACCTTCAAGCGAGGAGTGGCAGAAAAAAAGTGTTTTTGTTTGGATAAGAGTGAAGATGGTTGGATAGAGTCAGTGGTGAAGGAAGAGGGGGGAAACTGCATGAGAGCGGGCAAATAGCAAGAATTTCCTCGGACATGGTTTCTCTAAAAGGGGCGAAACCTCCGCTAATAGAAATTGCTTTTGGGTGTTGTTCGGAATCATGTGTAGCTATTAGATAAACATTCAATTTCACTCACTCTTTCTTCCTCGTTCTCTACGCCTGTCTTTACAGTAATAACAATATCAACTCTTGCACTTTACCCAATTATGTTTTCAATGCTAAAGGGTGTGGGCAACATTGTGGTCAGATTGAAAATATAAAACGTTCACAGATTTACACTTAACTTACATGGTAAAAAGATGGTCATGGGGGAAAACTTCCCTTGTTTGCTTGAAATGCTATAGTTTTTGATTGATTAGTAAAACAATTAGTTTTGATCTTGCGAGTCCAAAACCTGATGTTTGAGCTCACTGAAAACAGCGATTATTTGGTGTGTTTTTTTTCTATTTATTTTTCTTTTATTTGTTCACTGTTTCCTCGCTACTCCGGTGACAAAATGAGTTTAAACTTCTACAGGTTTGTTATTTCATGGATGTTTGGACGCGAAAAGTGCGGATCCTAGTCTTTGACAATCGCCAATGTTGGCCATGTGCTTTAAAGGTAAAATACAGGATTGGTATTCATCAAAATTATTAATATCAGTCTGAAAGTTTTCTGATTATGAAGTTCATACCAGTTATACCGATCTTCCATAGAAATATTTCTGTCTGAAATACTGTGTCAAAGTCGAGAACACAGAATTTGAAGCCCCCGATTTTAATTTCGATTGTAACCAATCGAAATTAAGGGCAATGTGTGAACATGCTGAAAAGTGTGCACGTTTTTTCACTATTTTCTCCCGACTCGGACGACGGATTGAGCCCAAATTTTCACTGTTTTTTTCATATATACACTGAATCAAACAAAGTAAGAACACTGCACTATCAGCTTTACCAATCCTACCTCAAATGGAAGTGTATATATCAATGATTTTTGGAAGAAAAATAAAAATAATTATACCTTACGGCCAACCTGTAGAAATGTTATCAAATCGATGGTCACCTTTTCGTGAAAAAAATTCTTCAGGTTCATAATGGAATTATTTCAATTGCTGCAATAAATGATAATAATACCAGTATTTATATTGCACAATTTCAAAATAATGATCATTGCGCTTAACAATATACACAGAAATATACAGGTATAAATAGTTGTGAGAAGGAACAACTCAAGAAAAATATCAGTTAAACCGGCGGGTTTCTTTAAATGCCGTTTAAATGTTTGTGTGTTGAGGGCCAGTCTGATTGCTGGCAGCTCAATCCGGAGTCTAAAGAAGAGCATGTCGAGAATGACCTCTCCCTAACCCATCCTTTGACACCATGGAACCATCAAGCGTGTGATATCAAAACGAGCGATGGTGATTTTAGGGGGTTTTTTTTAAGTGCTATATCCCCGACTTTTGACAGTATTTCAGACGGAGCCATTTCTGTGGATGATTTCGAGTACGTCACCCAATTTCACGGCACTTCTCCCCACTAAGTTCGCTTCCGCTCCCTGTACAGCGCAGGATTCGATGTGACGTATAAGCACAGAACACAATGATAACCACCACCATGGAATTCGGTCCAGGTGTGAACTGAATAATCAGTGAACTTTGAGATTCAATGTACTGCTTTGGATAGTTACGACCCTGTACTTTGTCTGCAAAGGGTTGTTATGCCACCCAAGTACAGGATAAGTATTAACGTTTATATAAACGACCTTGTCAGAACATTGATTTGTCCTCCTAGTTGTTGAAAACTGACTAGGAAACTAGTTTAACATACGAAAAATAACAAAATAACAGCGGATTTATTCGTACCAACTAGAAAAGTAATTGGGTTTGGCTCCAATTTAAATCCTGACTAGAAAAAAAAACTAGTCAGACTGACTGATTTTTAGTTGCACCCAGCCGACCCTTAGTCAAATCAAACTGGTTTCTAGACAAATCTGACTAAATTAGTCATATCAACTAGGAAAGAAGTATTTTAGTAATTGAAATAATCCTGGCTATAGAAGAAAAAAATTGTCAGACTGACTGACTTCCAGTTGCACTCAGCTGACCCTTAAATGTTAGTCGAATCTAACTGGTTTCTAGACAAATCTGACAAATGGTTGTTTTTTTTAAGTGTAGGAAGAATATAACAATTCCAATGCGTCAGTTGTAGGAAAGAAACCGAGGGGATGGCACACTGGACAGAAACATGGTACTATAAACCTCCAAACTTTTAAGAGCGCGACTCCATTCCATTCCATGTTGTTCGTCAATGTGTATCAAACTTTCAACTAACCGCTTCGCCTTGCGATTTGTCCTGAAAAGTTCGTGATTATGTTGGTATGAACATGGTTTGGTTTTGTTTAAAAGATGCTTCTTGCACAATGTGATAATGTCTTGTCACGGATCTTGGCACCATAGGAAACAAAATAACGGCAGTATTTCCTGGATTGAGCGTTTAGTGGCAGTGCAGACTTTCTCTTCAGTAAAACAAATAAGCTGCCTTTCTTATTAGAATGAAATATAAAAAAAACTCGTTGCAAGAACCAAGTTTCATAGCAAATATCACAATCTGCGGTAGACCTTTTCTTGATTTTCTCCCATTCAAACCAATGTCACCAAACAGAGGCTGGAAGGAAAACAGTCAGGTTATCTTATTTGGCATAACGAAAATAGTCAAGATGTGTATGGTTGATAAGGAACAATACCAAGTTGGTAGTAACAAGATAACACAGACAGTGTTGGGATGTTCATTTTTAAAACTGAGTGACAATTTTGCATGATTTGATAAAAGTGGAGGCGGTTGGTTTTTGGTCTCTGAAACAAAATGACGTTAAACTTATACTAATGCCTGCTTGGAACCTTATTGTCATTTCATCCACGTGACCAAGTAGAGGCTTGAAGAGAAATATAGAATGATGCCTTTGTGGTATAGTATAAAAAACCAGCATTGATTAATGCTATTGTAGTCGGGGAACATGACTGAGGCGATTGCATCATTTATGTCGCGATATCTTCATTTTAAGTTCAGTAACCTTGAAATCACGATGTGACAAAATACATTCATTATTATTCATGTAATCATATTAAAACAGGAGTACACATAATTTAGCTCAACGGCTGTTTTAGGAATAACTTACTACGAAAGTGGATATTTAGTTTGTGCCAGAACAGTCCACGAAGTATTTTTCATAATATCTAATTTGTGTGTGGATTGCTTGTTGATATCTCCACTAAGGATTGATAAGTGGATTCTGTCTGTAATTTAAAGGTGGTAATGACACTCGGCTCTTCAGAAGTTAATCTAAGGGAATAAATACATCGTTGGTTTTTGGAAGAATAAGTTCATTCAAATCTTTTCTTTTTTTTCAATAAACACACCATACAACCCCATACAACCAACCAGTGAAAAGTTTTTATTGATTAAATAATATCGGGTGGTTACGTTTTAGTATGTGGATTTTGTAAAAGTACACAATGTGTGTCTATTTTAATTGCTGTAATCAAAATAAGCGACGGGGTTATTTTCTATTTTTATTTATTTATTTATTTTTTGGGGGAGGGAGGGGTCTTCTCCAGATGTTATTTTCTCAACAGTTTTTCGGACGAAAATATTTCCCTGAAGGACTGGCAATGGTATGAACTTTCTGATAAGTGATGAGATTTAAGTGATGATTAATCTGTTTTTGTTTTCGATTGTTAATAGGTCTCTACTACACCTAATTTTATTTGGGTATCTTCTCTTGTTCCCTTTAGTAGGACTTGCAGCTCAGCATGACGGTAGTAAATGTTGGTAATGTTTGCGATGGCAATGTGTTTCGGCTAGAGTGCTATGAGAAGAGCCCAGTTGTTTTACTCGACGTTTCGACCAGAGTGCTCTGAAAAGAGCTGGTTGTTTTACTCGACGTTTCGACCAGATTGCTCTGACAAAAGCTGGTTGTTTTACTCGACGTTTCGACCAGAGTTGCTCTGAAAAGAGCTGGTTATTTTACTTGACGTCTCGACAAGACTGCTTTGAGAAAAGCTGGTTGTTTTCTCGACGTTTCGACCAGAGTGCTCTGAGAAAAGCTGGTTGTTTTACCCGACGTTTCGACCAGAGTGCTCTGAGAAAAACAAGATGTTTTACTCGACGTTTCGACCAGAGTGCTCTGAGAAAAGCTGGTTCTTTTACTCGACGTTTCGACCAGAGTGCTCTGAGAAGAGCCGGTTGTTTCGACGTTTCGACCAGAGTTGCTCTGATCGTATTACATAACCTTGGACAATGTTTCGGGGAGGGGTTTGGGTTGCGGCCCAAAAGTAACAGGAAGACATTCCACAGTGACGCACCTTTAGCCTGACTGCCACTATCCCAAGACTAACCAGATGAAAGAAATTTAATAATGAGACAAAGACTAGCCCGACAAACACGTATGCAAATTATGCTATTGAGGGGGGGGGGGGGGACAGGGAAGGTAGACTAAGACGCTAGAGTCTGGGGGGAGAGTGTGAGAGAGAGAGAGAGAGAGAGGAGGCAGGAAAAAAATCGAAGCTACTAGGAGTCATTAATATTGATCTTCGGTTCGCGGGAAAAACCGGAAGTCAACGGTAAGACTATCTGGGCGACCGCAGGCCCAAGCCAGTATGTTTTACCGATACCATAGGGGTAGCAGCAATTAACAACGGATGCCCCTACGTATTGGAGATCCTAAGCGACGAACCCTGCAGAAACGAAGAATGCAAAAGAGGTGCGAGGAAGAGTGGCAACTTTTTTCCCGCTTTTTTCCCCCCTTCTTCGCCTGCAGAGGTGGTGGACCGAGGCTGGTCTGCTTTTAACTGTGTATCATATATCCGTTCATACGGCTCTGTGTCGCTCGCCCTAGCCTTGTAATACCTTCTTCAAACAAGATACAGCGTTAATAGTTTCTTGGACACGTGTCTGTCTTTATTGTTAAGGTTGATTCGTATTGGTCCAAAGCTTATTGCAATGAACCAATGTATGAGAGAATATCAGACCTCCTTCTCAAGATTGGAAACGCATCTCTTTTTTTTCTGAGTGGGTCCCCGGTGAAGTCGAGTAATTAGCGGCTAATATTGAAATATTGTCGAGACTGGATTAGCCTTTCTGGGGCCCGCAGGCGGCGCGCACCGGCATACGGTCTGAAACTTGGGCTGATCTACAGACCATGTCTGCGTGTTAGTAGCCGCCAACCACGCGTGACGCTCCTGCGCCACAGTACCACTCCGTAAGACTATAACCCCGTCCACACAGATACGATCATTTTTCCATTTTTTTCCCCCAGCTTCACTCTCCCCCACTCTCTCTATCTCCCTCTCTCTCTCTCCCTCTTTCTCTCTTCTGCCCTCCCGGGGTCCCAAGACGGCAAATCCAGGTCTCCCATTTCTTTTCGAGCCCCGCACTCCTCACTTCCGCCCGATGCTATCCATTCGCACTCGCATGTATAATTTATATGCATAATTCTTGCATAGTTGCGTCCGTGATATTTTCTTACGAAGGCGAGATACCCCCGCCCGCGGCAAACTCGACACGTTAATACCAAGCGATATTATTTTTCTTGGCCTTTCAAAAATAATCGCCGCTGACGGCTTAGTGGCTTCAGACTTACTACACCCCTATTTTAACTTTTTTAATACATCCCTCTTCGCTGTTACGAGCCACCTATGGGGTTGATATCCCCCCCCCCTTCCCCACAATCTTTTCGTTCTCAGAGCCAGTGGCGCTTCTTTTAGTTTCATCCCATCGACTACATCAATTATGGCGTCAAAACTGGGCCAAAGATAATGGTACACGGGGGGACACCCCTCCGAGGGTCCCAAGCGCTAACGAAGTGCTCAGTGTTGTCCATACAGTCATAATGGGCCGCCCCTCCATATCTTATAGACACCCTCTCTTACCGAGACGATGGGCCTAGAATCCGATAGGTGCGCCCGGGGACCAGTTATGCAGATTACCAGCTTCTTCTTGTCCTATTACGCTCTGATGTATTCTTGCCGAGTGTGGGTGTTTGTATGTCATTCAGGGAACCCCATAGGCTCTGGTAATTTGATAATCTGCTTTTACAATGAAAATGAATATATTGTGATATTTCAGGCTTACTGTTTTTTATTAATACACGGCATAATGAATCTTTATCACACATTCTCTATTTGACCGTCTCATCTTTTGTTCTTAAAAAGGGTCAGTGGGCACACCCCCACAGATCCGAACCGGATCCCAACTCCGAACTGGACTTCTACCCTGAGATTGAACGTTACCTAATGTAATTAATTACTCGACCCAATCGGAAGTATGATTAGTTACAATAAGTTGATAAATAAATGAACGGTAAAAGCTAATTGTATTTGGCATTGTTTGCCTCAAACTGAGTCAATCAATTACCGAAGCTGCAACGCTCTCTACCGTTTAATAAATCAACACGAAGCAGCAGAAGAATAACGACATGTTATAATACCGACGGCTTAACAACGGCAGACAAACAGGATTCGACAATCTGCGTTTAACAAAAAAAAGACGACCGAACGAGTTGACACTAGGAATTAGTGCGGTCGTTGAGAGCTTCAATTGATATTTTACTAATGCAAACTGTGGGTAAATCAACTGCCACATCGCGCATGAATCTTTATTTTACAATTACTGGACAATAACCGAAACACCGTGGAGCGGTTTTTTGTATTATTATTATTGTTGATCACGTTATTAATTAGCCGCAGTTGATTGGGGACCGTGGCCCCTAATCGGGCGCTGTAGTGGCGTGTTAATAAAACAGAATAAAATACCTCTTACATCGTGGAGCTTGAGCACATTCAAACAGGACTCTAACGTGTTGCATTCATTCTAATCAATTATTCGAATATCCTAGCTACTTTTTTTTTTTTTTTTTTTTTTAACTTCCCGATGTTGACTCGAAAGGAGGAAAGCGAAGAAGTGTCAACACAATTCAACCTCGGAGCTAATTTCCTGTCATTTCGAGGCGGGAGCTTTTTTTTCACACCCTGTGTTTTTCCGTGGAGGGGGTGTGTGCACGGGACCCGGGACCGCGCGGTCGGGCAGTCATTACGCGGACGAGCGGGTTGCCGTGGGACTGGCCCCGGTCTCCGCAGCGCGGTGAGCCCCCTATAATAACAAACTTGGCGCGGTCAAATGTCGCTTGCTCTATCACGTATCACGCCCGAGAGATGCTTGCTGATTTGTTTTGACATGAGCTGAAAGTGCAACAGCTCATTGCATGGAGGTCTCTCATCCAGCAGCACCCTACCTTTTCCCAGCCAGTCAGCATTAATAAGAACGCCGTGCCCCAAGGGAGCGACAGTGCAAACTCATAGTCCAAAAGCCTATCCCATAAATACAGGAAAAAGTGATTTTCTCCTCTGCGGAGGGGAAAAAAACTTGATTGTTTTATCAACCTACCATGTGATCATTCAATTAGGCAATGATGAAACCGACCAGCATTTTTTTTATTATTGGCCGCCACATCAATCTCTGAGTTGGGCTGAATTTGACCTCTTCTCCCCCATCGAGACCATGGGTCAATATTATTCACACTCTCCGTTCGTTGTGGCCGCATGCCATTGTAACCATTTTTTGTTATTACGGCTTTTGTCCATCATGTACTGTCATTGTTTGATATTGGCTGAAAATCTATGACGGCTGGAAAGTCAATGTTGATGCATTCGTTGATGCTCGGCATTATCTTGTTATTGCTTTCTTGTTGTGTATTAAAATTGATGCTGGTCACTAAACAGTCCACTACTGTGGTCAATTGTTGATTGTTGACAGTTACTTGTTAAGACTGCCTGATAATAATAGTGTGGCTGCAGGTCAAACATTATGCATGATGTCCAACTACGGTCATCTGTCGATTCAGGGTTTTTTTATTGTGCCAAACTACCCATTGTGGCTACGTGGGTGCACCCCGCTACATCGGGAGAAAACAGTCCGTCGGCCTCGTAACTATTTTGTAGGGCCTCAAAATATTCCACACTAGAAAGATTTGAGAGCCAATTAAAAGAGATACGGTGTAAAAACGTTGCACATTTGTGACCTCGTGGTTGTTGGCTTCTAACTTGAGGTATTTTCGATGGACTGGGCCCTGAAGATTGTCCTATTTACTCATGGTGTGGGACCATTTTTCGAGATGGATGCTCGGACGTTTTGAAATTAACACAAGTGTAGGGGTGTTTTTACTTGGACGGAGAATAACTCGACGGGCCTTGAGACTACCCATGTCAAATTGACCAGAGGGGGGAAGTTTAGCACTCAATGACTATTTTTCTTTTTATTTGAAAACGCTGTGAGACTTCAAAGTATTTTTCAAAGTATCATGAATATTTAACGTTTTGCACTGTGTTGGTTTATTTAGTGGGGCGCACCCACATGCTCTAATAGTTCCATGGTAGCAAACTACCTGCTCTGGCCATACCTTTGGGTTGTGGCCGCCTTCTTAATTAATGTGGCTTGTTGTTCTGCCCGCCCATCAACAAAGAGACTTTTCAATGTCTTGATGTCTTGATGTCTTGATGTGCTCAGTTGTCCATCCTGGCTTCTTGTCAAAACAGCCCAGGCCAATATTGTTGTAAGGTATCCTTTGTCGCCAGATATCTAAGGCGGCTCCCTGCTCATTTATGCTTGTTGATGGGTTTAAATTCATTACGGCCACCTTATTAATAACTAATAGTTTTGGATCATCCTTACTGGCAGCTGAGAAGCTGAATTGCGAAGGACGCGGCTACAACATGTATGAGCTGCAGGCATTCAAGGGCGCCTTTGGTAGCCAGCCACATCAACCCGTATGTGACCACGGAGCGCAGCCTGATTGTTTTTACCGGAGGGAGGAAAACCGGATAGCCCAGAGAAAAACCCTTGTGGCACAGGAGAGAACCAACGCACAGCTCTACTCACACACGGCCCTAGCCAGGAATCGAACCAGGGCAACATTGGTGAGAGGCGAGTGCTTTACGCACACGCTACCCATGCCACCTTCTTGCTGGCCACCTTCGCATTGTTGCTGTCGAATGCCTGGATATTGTGGCTTCCTATAGGTACCGTGTGGCTAATCGGTATGTTATAACTAACTGCTTATTGTGTCCAACTGCCAGCCATTTGTCTATGCCTTTATTTGGGTGGCCAGACGTTAAAGGCGATAAGCCAAACACTCTTCTTTGAGCATTGTAAATACTGCCTTCGCAGAAAAGTCAACTGGACTCTTCCAGTGTTGAAAGAAAACTGTAAAATAACCGAAATACCGCCAGCTTCCAGAGCCCAGAGGCCTATAATATCCGTAAGCATTAACCCAGACGTTAACGTAATTTTGTAACGTTAACGTTATTAACACATTTTACGCAATAAACAGATAATTACGCAAACGTTATCGTAATTAATACAGTTCGTGTGTACAGTTGGGTAACTGCCAAAATACCGTCAGCTTCAAAAAGAGGTATACTATGACCGTAAGCATTAACGCTAACTTTAACGTAATAAGTTACGTTAACGTTAATAACACATTCCGTAAAAGTATTAAACAGATAATTACGGTACGTAAACGTTATCATAACCATACAGTTCGGGTGTATACAGTATACAGTTGAGTAATTACGTCATGTAAAACTTATTCTAAACGTAATGTTTGTGTCATGCAAAAGTAACTAATTTCTTCAGATTGTACATTATTTTATCTTCTTTTTCTGTCTTTTTTTTTTTTTTTTTTTCTTTTTTTTCTCTCAACATTGCCGTTAAGAATATTCAATACAGATTTGAAAGTGTTCGCTTGTACCTCCGTATCCGCATAGTTAGCCGTCATACAATGTTTACACATAACACCGACTCGATTAAATGAAAGCATAATGTACTATGTGGATGTGAGGATTTACACTTTCAAATGATTTTTGTTTTCCTTTGTTTTATTTATTTATTTACTTTTTTTATTGTCGCTTGAGTTCCACGTCTAGATAGCTGGAACTTTCCACTAGCTATACCGGTACCTCGGCGCAGCAACGAACCACCCACGTCTCTCACAAACGGTAACATCCCCGTCATTTTTGACATCTCTTCCCGTCAGCTTTCCATCATTGGACTCCTTCGTCCCCTGACCCGCAACGACCTCGCGAAGTGCCAGTTTCTATTACTGAAACACGCTGAGTTCCTCCATGCTGTCACCAGCATCGCAAGCATCGCAAGCATCGCACTATTGACGGTCACGTTCAAGCCCTAGCTGACAGTTGTTTCATTGTTTTTAATCCCCGGGGTTGTGTTGATTTGCAGCTTTTTAAGCACTCAGCTTGTTGCTACACTTCACAAGTCGGACCAGATGCCAAGGCGGGTTGATGGAAGTTGAAGGTATCAAAAACAACCTCGTGGTTTGACAAGAGGAGCTGTCTTATTTTTCCGACTGTACATAATGTTTTAATGGTACGAATCTAGGTCGATATTTATGGTATAATGTGTCACAAAGGTTTCGGGTACATTTTTGTTTTGTTTTTAAGTGGTTATTTTTTTTTGCATTGACGTCCATTGACTCCCAGCGTTACCACTAGAGTGGCAGCCTTTCAGTCACATGAAGGGCATTCAAGTCGGCTCGGTTTGGCGCAGTGGTTTCTTCACATGCCTTTCACCTCTGTGGACCCCGGTTCGAATCCCGGACTGGAGCCTTGCGCGTGGATTGGGTTTTCAGTCCCTACCTGACTGCGTGGGTTTTATATAGTTGGGGTTTTCCTCCCACATCTAAAATTGACATTTCTTCATCATCTTCTCTACAAAGGTATCTCCGGGCTTGCGGTTCGACCACAATGCTTGTGAGGGTCCCTTGGTTTCATTACCAGAAAATAAATACTAATAATAATGATATTAACTGGTTCTTCCCATGTTAATGTTATGTCAACTACTTCATGACTTCAAACAGCCATAAACAAAAAACCTATCATAAATTTGGGAGATATACTCCCCCCAAATTGATAACACCTTCAAAGCTGCGAGAAATAGTTGATGAAAATTATCAACTTGAGCTTTATCTTGTGTCCACGGCTTTGAGAAAAGAGCATGGCATGAAGTGATGCATAATTTTTCTTCTAAATATCAAACCCTCAAAAAAATAA